>CAKLNU010001041.1:927500-1402024 GCA_922788865.1 Poeciliopsis turneri | reverse complement strand
GATACTATTTAATTACATGGGAAGAAGCATGAACAAAATGAACAAAACTAACAAAAAAAAACACCAGGCATTAGAGTAAAGATCGTGGAACCGCTAGCAGTTGCATAAATATTCTCAGCTATCATATTTCATGTTAACCTATTCAGACAGTTTCTCTGTACGTCCTCACAAGCAACAGCGTTTCTTTGTCATTCGCCTGCAAATACAGCGAAGCAAAATGGATCGTTCCTCACAGAGGGATCCGGATTGATATTCATCCGCCAGGTTAGTAGAACAACACTCAAGCGTTGCTTGGTTCTTGTGAATTGAGGCAATTCAACCAACTACACAAGATTTGGGAAAAAAAACCCAAAAACAACAGAGGTTCCTGTCACAGTCCAGGCATCCTGCGGATGTAATCAAAATCAAAACCTTACTCTTTCTCTCAATGTGCTATGCAAAACTCACATCATTTTTCCCCCTTCTTCTTATTTTTCCCCCAATTAATTTTCTTTTCAGTTAATTTTAAAATGATTTTAAAGTGGGGGGGAAGGAGCCGAGATGTTAAACCTTTGCCAGGTTATTCAAGCTTCCTCGTGGGCCTCTTTGATTCAGCCCAAGCGCAAATGCAATTCTGTGGTACTGCAGAGCTGGTTTATGCGCAGTATGGGTTGGAGTCAGATGAACAGATAGAATGTGCTCTATCAAGTCTCGTAAAACCGGCAAGCCAGAGTTTACAAGATAACACTTGCTGGAATCGTAAGCAACAATAAAAAATATTTTTACTCAGTCGAAAACTGAAAATAATGCAGCTCACGCACAACATGCTGGTAATGCAACCGACTCGCCACTAGAAGGAGGCGACATTTACCAAAAGTTGAAGTTTGGGTTGGGGGAAAAGAACAAATATTCTCAAGTTAATTCCTTAATTGTACCAGCAGGAGACGTTAACAGCAAACTCCTTTTGGCAAATATATTATTAATTTTCTCCTGTTTGCCTTCTAGGAGTAGTTCAGCAGGCTTTCTTCTCAACACATCGAAGCATTAAATATATTTCTCTGCTTTTTCTTTCCACCTTCTTCTTATCCTCCGGTATGGAGCGCGCACACAGCAGATGTTGCATTCGATGGCACAATGCACCCTGGCTGGTACAAAATCTTCCCCCACCAGATGCCTGCAGATTCGACAGGATCACAAAGTCGGAAAGTTTTCTTCTTCTGCAGCTCAAAAAAAAAAAAAAAAAAAAAAAAAAATTCTGTTCAGGCAGGTGTGTTTGATGACGCAGGCAGGACTCAGACATGTGGTTGAGCAGCTGTTAACAGCTGGTTTATTGTTCATTGGTCTTCGACAGTCAAAAGAGGAAATAATGTAAAGTATTTTTGCCGCCGTCTTTCATCGGTTTGGCGGTTACATGAAGGTCATGCCCCTCAGAAACATCGCTGACAATAATATTTCCCGGTGAAAGTTTTTGATTTCGAAGTTCTGAACTCTGCGAAGGTGCCTGGTCAGCTTGGTTTTTGGGTTTCCTTCACTTCTGCTTTGTTAAATTGATCTTCTTCAGGTTCCTGACATACTCTCACCTCCCCTCTTCTTAAATATATAAACCAGCTAAACTCTGCATTTAACACTCCTCCTTCTCTTTGGGTTCTGTTCCTCCTGATGATTCTTTAGACCTTTGGATTTGAAGAGGATCATCAGAGTTAGCTGTTAGGCATCTTGTTAGGGTATCTTGTTTTGATACCCAGACTGATGTCTGTAAGTCCTCCATCTGGTCAGGCCTGCAAAAACAACCCTATCGATGTCACTGATGTGTTTTCACTCAACAGCTCTTCTCCTTTCAAGAGGCCTGACGGTTCCCGTCGAAGCCACGGCGGAGTGCAGGAGCTCTAGTCGTGTTTTGGGAACACGCAGAGCCTCTCGCCTCACGGGGGAACATTTCGGGTCAGAGCTGCCTTTCATAAGACAGTCTTGTACCTGCTGCAAAATTAAACCCCCACCACTCCTCCGCGTGTGCGAACAGTGAAAGCAGGAGCAAAATGAGCGCTCGGGTCCGGCAGAGTCGGCAGGCATCCATTATTGATGTTAATTGATGCTGGCAGTTTGGAGACAGTACCTTGTAATGCAATACCCATCGAGAACACGTCCAGTGTGTATGCTAAAGAGGCTGCTGGTGAGACTCGTCCTTGTGACAGAGGATGGTCGCCACTCTCTCTGACTGAAATTTATGTCACTGCTGCCTGCACATATATATTTATATATATGCGTTTACATCTGTCTGAACTTGGAGTGTTTTACATTTTTGTTGCTGAAAGAAACAATGTTGTCCCACCCCCTCGCCCCCAGACACACATTTTATCACAAGGCAAAAGGGGGTGAATGAGATGAACAGGAGAAAAAAAAAAAGAAAACAAAGAAGGTCACATGCATCTTGATGATGGCATTGCACTCAACATCGTGCCGCAATTAAATTTTAATGAGGCCTCTCCATTCTGCACCAGCCGAAGCAGTCAGATGTTGGCGCGCACGCTCCCCGGCTCTTCATCCGCTTCCTCCTCTGCTCGCAGCTTTCTACAAAGCTTTCTTCCCCTCTGATGTGCATTTTTAAAACAAACCGCATGAAAAATGAAATCCTTCTGCCTCCGTGCCGGCTCCTTTAAACGTAACCCAAGCCCAGGAAGGCCTTTTGGAGAGGATGCTTGGGTTTTCTTCTTCTTTCGGATCAGAGGGCCTTAAATTGCGTAATCTGGGATGCTATACTTCCATTTTATCTATGTTAATTAAGCAAACAGTTCCTTTATTGTTCGTTTCATGTTCTAATTTTGCCCCCTTGTGATCTCACGCTGATCTCATTAAGCCAGAAGAAAGCTTTCTTTAATGGGCCATTAAAGTATATGAATTGTGATTTTGCAGGTTATAGGGACACTTTTGAGAACCACAGAGACAAAAATGTGTCTCTGTGAGACCTTACAGGGAAACGGTGGGACTTTAGAAGCGAGTCTATTTGGAGAGTGGTTTATATCTAAGACAAAAAAAAATGACTCTTCATACAGTTATAGACATTTTAAAGCGATGAGATCACAGTACAATACTTTGAACAATTGCATAGCAGTCGTTTAAAGATTCATAAATAGTGTTACCACGAACTACTAAAACAGTTTTGGAAATATTCTTTATTCTTCCACAACTTCCCTTTTAGCCATTTCTTTTTGATGAGCCAACACAACACATCTGTTGTGCTGTGTCTCAGTCGTTCCCATGTGGACTTGCTGCCTTGTTTGGACAAATACAGCCAAACATCCACTCCGCTCTCCAGAAGACATAATATTTGATTCTGGACCGCTTTGGTGATCGGAGGATTTTTTTTTGGGGGGGGGGTTGACTCGGTGACTGCGAGGTGCCCACGTCTTCCAGCCGTAGGATCAAGGCCTGATCCTCGGCTCGCCGTGTTCTGTTTTCATCAAACGTGGCAGGATGCTTCCTTTTCGTCCAAAGGATGCTGGACTAGAGTTGCCAAGTGAGGAGAGTTTCCTAAATATTATTCCAGATCATCTCGCCCATTTTCCAGACGTTTCATTTGTGTACTGTTGTCAATTTTAACACTTAAGATGCTAACTGTGGTATATAAGAATATATCACGCATTTGTGAGCTAAAAAAAAAATGAAGATAATACTTGTATGTAAAAGTTATTGCTGTGTAAAATATTATTACTCAGTGGTGACACTGAGAGTCACAGTTGGTAAGAAACAAAGATTCCCATTAAATTCCATAGGAAATGAATATAAAACAGGATATTTCTTAAAATGTATCATTTGAATTGCATGGTATCAGTAGCAAGTTTTTCGAGGAATACGTGCAATATGAAGTGATGAAAGTGTTTCATGACAAAGATGTTGCAAAGAGATGACCTCACCGGGTCAAGAAAGGACCCGCCTTCTCATCAGAGGGTTAAAGACGGTGCACAAATGATCACCGCTCAATGTGACTATATTACTCTTAATTACTCTCCTACTGCGACAGACTGGCGACCTGTCCAGGGTGAACCCCGCCTCTCGCCCGGAACGCAGCTGGAGATAGGCACCAGCAACTCCCGACCCCGTTAGGGTGAAGGGTGACGGAAAATGGATGGATGGATTACTCTCCTAATTGCGTTGCTCCAGTGCTATCACTCCGACGTTGTGCTAAAACACACCTGACACGTCTTTGAGAGTGATTCTCAGTGTTTTATTTGCTTAATGCCAAGTTATCGCTGTGAATTGTGCTCTGATTTTTGCAGCAACGGCATCAACGCAATCGCTGGAAAGACTTACAAACACGTATCTCACTCACCAAGCTTTTACTTTCACTCTTTTGTTTCGCGAGGGAACCAATTAATCCTTTCAACCAGAAGCTTCACGCTTTTGGTCTTAAAAAGTGAGATTTTTTTTAATTGGGGCCGATCTTCTGTTAGAACAAGGGGAAGAGCTGTAAAAATCCACCTAAGTTGGTTTTAAGAGCTTTTCACCACTTCTCCTTTTTGTGGGGGGGGGGAAGAGCTTTTTAAAACCTGACCAAATTTACATTTTTCCCCTTTGTGCCACAATAAGTGGCTCCAGCTTCATAAACCTGCTCCAAGCTGTGCTCATTATTCTCCGCGTTTCTCTTCCAAATGTTTTTTTTTTTTTTTTCCCCCGTCTAGTTGAACAAGGTTTTATCTTCGAAAGTGAAAACGTTGATAAAACTGGCTTACCTCGAGGCCCTCGCAACCCCTTCACAGTCGAGAGTCTGCTATGCAAACAGAACATTTCCACATTAGCTGAGTAAATCAAAACCTCACCCGGTTCTGAAGCGTCTCTCCTTCGTTTGCTCAGTACCTGCATGAGTTCTTCCTCCTGGCACCCCCCACCCCCAGCTGCTCGGTCTCCACAAACGCGCCTTGTGGGGTGAGCAGTCGCGAGGCACTCATTACCAAAACACTGCAATCTGTTTCTTCCCGGCAACAAAAAAGATGAGTTTCCCCGCAGAGATCCTGTGTGCATTCTTTGTAAATTAATCTGAAAACTTTCTTGTTGAAGCGCAGCAGCATGGTTACTCAGAATACGGGGGAAAGCAAGAAACACAGTGGATGTCACGGCCTGCTGTTTGTTGCTATGCGCGATGTGGCTTTCTGCCCAGGGCGCCGCGGCTCGGGAGCAAAAAGCATCGGCGGTCAGGTGACGTTCGCAAATGCCGCTCAAATCCGATTTCTTTTTTGTCCGTGTGCGATCTGTGTCCGACTTTTTCTTTGCAGTCTGAAGGACCCAGATCCAATCTGTTCACCATGAAAAGAAATCAGATCGGTGCCACTTCAATATGTGGTGCTACCACGGACATGTAGCTGACCGTTGTCAAACTGCTGCGGTCTGAACGGCCATTTTTACCCAACTTTAACGCTGTCGATGCGATGTGCACATCTGGACGTAAACAATGAAAAGTGTGGCTGAAAGCATGCAGTCTGTGTCAGTGAACGAATAGTCCAGTTGCAGCTGTGCCGGCTGGTGCACCTGCCACTGTCCCCCTGCTATGAGCAATTGCAAAGACCAGCGCAGCGGCCGAAAGCTGATGAGTGAAAAATGACAGCTGAAATTAAAAAACAACAACAACAAAAAAGGTACAATAATAAAAACATAAGACTTGGGAAGCTATTTCCGCGCTTCCTCATCTCATCTCTCTTCCGTTTTAATGTTTGTGGCGAATTGCATCCAAACGTTAATAAGTATGTCTTCGTTCCATCTCAGATGGGAAGGAATTAGGAGAGAGGAGGATTCGTCAAAGTGTCTTTCCTCATCTTCATTGTCTCAATGCGGGGGACGGGACATTAATCCCAGGTTGCAAATTGCTTTCGCAACAACCGGACGCGCGTTATTGCGAGAGAAATGTAAAAATCCAGCGAGATCCTCCGAGATGGAAACGTCGAAGGGGTTCTGCAGCATTAACGCAGTGTGTTTAATTGACATTGGTTAAAAATGACAGCTCACAAGCAAGCATGTCTCATTTCACTAAATGCCTATTAGCTCGTCTCCCATCTCCTCGTGTCTTGCCCTCACATCCTCTGCTTCCCTCTCTGGTGGCAGGAACTGGTATCCTGCAGGAAGATGTCAGAAAGAGAATTAAAAGATCTGCTGTTTTGGAAAGAAGACATTACGCGTCGCTGAGAGAAAACTGCCCTTATAATTAGAATTGAGATTAATCGGACCATTGAATGCACTGCTGTCTGGGTTCCAGGTTTGAGTCCCTCTTTCTGCACAGATTTCACCTGCTCTACCTGTGCCTGCAGTGATTCTTCTGCCTTCCTCAGTGGTTGTTTGTCTGGTTTGTCTTCATGTTGTCCAAAAGAGAAAGTCTTTCTCATTGTGCAGGCGACCGTTTCCTTTGCCAACACAAAACTGAAGAGTCAAGAGACAAAAACCGCTAACATATGTGGTGGGAAAGCAAACAAACAAACAAACAAACAAACAAAAGGTTTTGCAGACAGAATCAGCCAAAGCAAAAGACATCCGGCGACTCGGTCTCGGTCAGTGGAGCTGTCTGAAGAGTTTGAACCTGTCGTTTTTTTTGGAGGCCCTACATGGAGCTTTGTCTCCAGTGCCCCATTGGTTTGATTCCTGTCTCTTTTGTCTCTGCGCACTGACTCTGAGGAGATCAGCCTTTCAGATCCACCTGAAGCAGCATCCTCCAGTGTCTTGTCCGCGAACAAAGCGCCTTCTCGTTTCGCTCCTGCAGCGAGACAGCAAAAAAAAAAGAATCGCTGCACATTTAAAAACAAGTCGTCCTCTCTGACTCCTGACTGGATTATAAAAACCAGATCATGACAGGTGAAAATGTGGACGATACAGCGAATGCGCCCTCTGAGAAATACTCAGGGCTCAGATTTGTCAGAGTGCGCTTTAGCTCGGTGATGGATTGCGAGTGAAAGAGCTGATCTTTCGTTTGGCTTTCGGGGAGGCGCTGCCAGCTTCAGCACTTCTATAAGCTCTTAAAAAATGAGCTGCTTTATGGTAATTGCTGCGAAAGTGTTGCGGGGGGGGGGGTGATAAATAACACAAGTGAATTGTTGCAAGTGTTTTGACCATTGGCTGGTATTTACTCTGCGTGTCCTGGCTTGTGAAACGGTTGAATCGCGTTGCTCCTAAGTGAGTTGTGGCTGTAGTAATGAGGATGACTGATGGTTCCCCCCCGAGACATTTTACATTTGTGTCTTATGCAGACCTAATTATAGTGAGTTTTAAATTCAGATAATCATCGCTCTTTTCATCGAACCTCTGAGCAGCAGAGGACACACGCTGAATACAAAGAGACAAAACTGGGAATGTTCCTTTAGATGTTTTTGTTTCAGAAACATCTAAAGGATGTTTATCTTTCTCACTGCTGCGTTTCAATAAAACGGCAGAGAAAAACGCTGCATCATAATTCTGTTAAAAAAAAAATCAACTGACCTCTGCTCTCACTTAGAACTGTGCAATAATGTTCTTGACATAGAAGAGGCAACATTTTTAGCTTCAACAGCTGATTTAGTTTTGGAAGATGTCCAAATCAAACCTTGTTTTGGACGTCTTCTGATACGTGACAAGAAACTTTCTTCAGCTGTTTTACAAGTGAAATGTTTCTCGTTACTATTTGACAACCGTGTAATGCCATTTTCTTTGTACAGTGTCTCTTTTCTGGCTCGATCTCAATCCCACTGAACATCTTTCGAGATATGATGGAATAGAAAATCACGGACGTGTAGATGACAAATTTGATTTCAGTCCACAAAGACTCAAAGCAGTTCTGAAAACCCAGAAGTAGCAAAGTGTCCCTACTAAGACGGTCAGTGACTCTTTTGTCCTTGTGATGCTTTTTGTCTTTGGTTAAATAGGAAGTCAATTTTGGCTGCTCTATCAACTGCCTTCACACTAGACAACATAAATCCTTCTTTGACCCTGGGCCGGCACACAAACGGGGCGAAACAAAAGATGCATTGCTTCTGGCGCTCTCCGTCTGGACACTAAGATCAATCAAAAGTCAGACAGACTCACCTTCACGTGGAATCCTAATCGACAGTGACTCAGGGAATTTGAGGAGCGCTTACAGTACAAAGTGCTGCAGCTTTATACTGGAGATTTGGGCGAAGAGTCACATTGCTTCTCCACGTTCTTATTTTCACCGTTGTGTGGATTTGAAGTACAGTGCAACTCGTTTGCAGAAAGTCATGGAATGACCATGTCAAATATGTTTTTCATCATTTAAAAGAATGTCATTTCATCCCCTCCGGATCGAGGAGCCACGTGAACGACTTGTGACTGAGGCGGCTTTTGAGGCAAAATGTGCAGCAGGATTCATTTTGAGAAAAGAAAACTCGTCATGGGTGAGATCAGAGGGCTCGAAACCTGCACAGAGAACCAAAGGTGGAAGAGATAAATAAATGCTCAATTGATTTTAGGCACACTTTGTGACTCGTTGCTTATTCGTAGGATTAACGAATCATTTTAATTTCAGTGTCAGTAATTAACTTTTTCGTCTCCTGCGATATAATTTTAATTATTTGTGTTTTGTGAAAGCAAAGCTCTTAAATCTTTGAGGATGACCGACAGTCAGTGACTCCAAACTCTGCTGTTTCTCTGTGCCAGTTGTAAATTTCCTAATTGCGATTGAAGTCTGGCTGCAAAAGTTACAAAATGTGGGGGGAAAAAAAGTACTGATTTTGGCTTAGACTAAAAATGATTTCAATATTGAGCCATATTCAATAGAGTCACTAAGTACATTTACAAGTACATTTTAGATTAACCAAACACAGACTGATGTTTTAAAGCCTTTGTTTCTTTTATTATGGTCATTTTTAGCATACAGATGGTAGAAATGCATTTAAGATTTAAATATTACACCAGACCAATAAGAAGATCTGAGGAGAACAAGTTCTCTTCAGCCAAATATGGTTCCATATTTGGCTGAATATGAAACCAAACATATTCAGCCCAGTACAATATGTGCCACTGATTTCAGAAGAAGCCAAATGCCGAAAATGGGAAATAAATTGATTATAATTGCAACCACTGTTACGGTTTTGGCAGCCATGTTGGATTTTGAAGTCAGTGTGGTTGAGGAATCTCCATCTTTAACCCCTTATCTGCCGGTATCCCATCCATAGCTGAAGTCTAGTTTGTTTGAATACTCTGCCTTTTTCGCCGCCAGTTAAGGGGTCAAAGGTTACCGTACATTCTGGCTGGTTGTTGTTGTTGTTTCCTGTTGTTTCACACTCTTCCAACTACGAATGCACGAAAGGCCATAAGAAATGCATAATCTAAAGTTTGAAAAGATTCTCAATCTGAACTTGAGTCGTCGGTCTTCGATCTCAGTCAGAACTGATTTCACTCTCACAGCCGTGGAACATAAATCAAGCGCCATCAGAAATCTCTCGCAGTCTGACTGCCTCATCCCCGCCCCGCCCTCTCTTAGCCGTATTGTTGAGTTGATGTCTCTGATAGCCGTGATGCAATTCTGCCGCAACAACGAGTCACACAGCAGCGGTTAAATTTTACTTAAAACAACTCTAGTGATTTGGGTTTTCTGTGTGTTCATTTAGGCCTCTGTGTTCTGTGGAGCCTCCGTTTTGTCTCGTCCACCAATTGACTGAGTGCAGCTGTTCCTTGCTGTTCCCGATTGTCTCTGTGCGTATTTAATCCCACCTGCGTTCCTCGTTCCTTGTCGCGTCTTCCCTTCCCGTCAGGTCTGTGGTTTGATTTCGCTCGACCGGTCGCTCCCAGCTCTGAGCATCTTTGTGTCTGCTCATCTGTGCCGCCTTTTGGTGATGAATGGATTTCATCACCATTAAAATCACCATTTATTCATTTCAACCTGGGCGTTCCTCACCGCACTTTATGACAACAACACGGCATGACTCAGAATTTAATAGCACCATGCTTGTATGGTCTGGCATGTTAAAGATCTTTGTGTTTGTTTTTGAAATGGCTCAGTGCGTGCTGGGCATGATGCGCTCTCAGTTTTGAACTATTCACAGAGCATTGTTAAGTCTGCTGGCAACGGATGGTATGTCAACCACAGGTCTGACCTGGTCATCCACCTAAACTTGCAAGTGGGGGAAACGTGAGGATTATACAGAGGAGGAGCCAATCGGCCCATGGTAGCTCTGTCTGCAGAGATTTGCTGACAGAACCACCATCAGTCAGTTCCTGTTACCTATGTGGACATACAGAAACAAAAACTTCTGTTTATTGCTTGCTGTGATCCAAGTCGAGCAAATAGCAGACATATGCAAAGAAAAACAATTGAGCAAATTTAGAGCAAAATAAATGTTTTGTATATAAAAAAGTAGGTGCTTTAATCAAAGCATAAGGAAGTTCTCCAAGCTAAATTTGAGGGCTAAATACTAATGCGCACCAGACTTTTCACATCCTTATTTGCAAAAACGTGACATAGCAAATAATTATGTTCCTTCTACTCCATCTTAATGCACTGTTTTCACCAAACATCCCAGTAAAACACATTGAACTCTCTGACCTTTATGTAAACGAACTGAAGGGGAACAGCAAAGACGTCCTGTGGTGTCTCGTGCGAGAATTATTGTTGACTTTTTCCCTTTTCTCACTGGTATTATTTTCCTGCTGTCACAGATGAGAAGAACAATATCTTAATTGAAGTTGTTAGCATTCAGATTGACTCTCTGTTGTTTTCTGCAGCCGCACCGTTTCCAGCTAATGAATTTACTTCACTCGTGTCTGATCCTAAATGTGTAGTGGCAACACCCTTGGGTTAAAACCAAATTGCTGGGGAGACACAGCTGTATAACTGCGAAGTTTATTTTGAATTCCTCTATCAGCTCCTCTTCTTCTTCAATCTCTGTCTGCACAGAGCTGTCAGTCTGTTTATTTCCCCTTTTCTCGTGCCTGGGGTTAAAATCAGATGCACGGAGCAACACATTAAAGTGGCACATCTACCCCTGCTCCCCCAGAAGTTAAAATGAAAAACACTTTTGGAATACAAATAAGCACCGATCAAATAAACGGCGCAGGTTTGAGGACCTTATCTCAGTCAGTCAGTCGGTTTGGAGTTGGTACGGTTTACAAAAGCCCAGAGATTCCCCGAGACAGCCCTTTGGCTACATGGGAAACAGGTATGTCTCGCCCGCACACATCACATTAAAGATGCCTCCATGTTTTTTTTTTTTGTTTTTTTTTTGATAGCATCTGAAAAACAAACCCTGTCACTTTCCACCTGTTTTTAAAAATATGTTTTCTCATTTCTGTGCTGCTGGAATTACTGTCGGGAGCGTTCAGACTGGTTCTCTGCGGCTAACAACAGCAGAGAACCAGTCTGTTCTCGCTTTTGCCGTCAGATTCTTGAGACAGGGGGTAAGTCAGCTAATCCCTTCTCTCCTGCAGCTGTTGCCCAGAAACAATCGCTGGTATTAGAAGAAGGGCCGCCGCTCAAAGCTTCACTTTTCATAATATGAAGCTATTAAAGACTCAGAGTATTAAAGTCACATAAAACACCTCCAGAGAGGTCATACACCAAGCACAGTTTTTGGGTTTTTTTTTTGGTTTTTTTTTATCAGACTGCTTCATCAGCAGCATAGTGATTCACAGTGTTTGTGCAGAAGAACCTTAAAGCTATAAGTTCAATAAATATATCCTCCGTTTGAGTGAGTTTTGTTAATTCTGTCTCATGACTTTCTACTTTTGCCTCTAGTATAGATGAAAAAAGTCACTGGAGAATTTACAGTCACTTACAGGCAGCACGGTCGTCTGATACATACATGTCACATTATTCTAATTACATCTCCATCTTCGCTTGTGGACATTAAGTTGGCATTAAAACTAAAATATCATAAATAACTCTTTCTCTTGCAACTCAACGGGTTGCGGCGCAGCCTAAAAGTCTCGTTTTCTGATTTATTTCCCATAATGCAGAGAGTGTTGCTCTTCTCCGTTTTTTTTTAATTGGTCTGCATGTTTTGCCCAATTTGGTGAAAATGATCCACTGTAGTCAGTTCTTACATGATTATTAAAGAGATAAAATCACTCTGAGCCTGCGTGGCCCTTTGACAGATTAATAATGACAAACTTGTGGTGGAGAAATAAAACTAATTAAATTGTTGACGCTGCAGCTTCGAAGAATCTTCCAGCTCCCACAAATCCAGCAACACCTCATTATGCAAACCATTAGTTTCATCTGCTTGAGTTATTTCAACAGTGTGTTGTATGGGCTCTACGTCATTAAGACACAAGCTGCTTTTTTAAAGATGCATTGAAAAAGAACAAAAATATTCCAGCAATCTTTGATCTTTGAATTGTCGTCGTCAATTAAATGTTTTGGTCCGGTTTAAAACTTTTTTTTAATTCTGAAGTGGCTCTAGTGTAACAATTTGTTTGTGAAGCCCTTCAGCATTTCAAATGCTTTTTCCTCAGTGTTGCCTTATCGTACAGCTTTTATTTGAATTTGACTCTGTTGCACTCAGTGAAGTCAAAAGCAGAAAACAAATGAATGAATAATGAAAGATGGGGCTTTAGGTGAGACAGTGTTTAACTTACACATGGATTCAGTATCTGAAGAGGCAACTTCAGGAAGGAACATCGGTTTGGTGCTGAGTTACCATGGACTTCTGCAAGAGCGGGCCAGAGAGTTTCTGAAAGAGCACAGACACGAGAGACGATCTGTATTTCTGAGACTCAGGGAAACCATAACCTGGAAAAGCAAATATGGAGCTCAGGAGGGGCTTGAGTTTAATTACTGCGGACAAGACCAGACGATCTGGCGAAGAAGTGCAGCCCATGCTGATCCTCTTTTGTCTCGATGAGCTGTTAAGCTGCAGTGCACGGCAGAGCAGCAGAAAGCTGGCTCTGCCCTCCGAGGACGAGCAGCAGAAGCAGCAGAATCACAAAAGGGAGAGCGGTGAAGGAAGGGAAAGATCACGATGAGATCAACCTTCTAACCCCCTGGGGGTCAACGGAGGGGGAGTGAGGGGGTTCTGAAAAGCTGCAACGATCAACTAAAACCTTCCTCAAAACCTCAGTAATGTATGAAATGTAATGTAAAAATCCTGAGGCGAGAGGCTCACCTTTCATCTCGGTTCAAAGGTAAAAGCACAGATATGAGGGGGGAAACAAACGCCTGCTGTGATCCTGGCAATCTCTTCAAAATTCAGTCAATAACATAAAAAAAAAAAAAAAAAAAAGAAAAGAAAAGAAAATCAATGCCATTATGGCTCTAGATGAAAAAGTATTTTATATGCAGAGAATAAAGGCAGGAGGGAAATTTATGTCCGGCCCACTGAATAGATTAAGTTCATCGAAAAAGCGAAAGGTTTGAGGCGGGGAATGCAAAAGTGAGATGAGTCATCTTGTGGAGACCACAAACACATGCAAAGTATCGTAAATGTGACTGATATTTGTGGTGATATTTAAAATCGGGGGAGGGGGCAGAGCTGCTAATGGGTCAGTAGCTTTAAACCTCTTCACCACAGTCGAGTTCCCATACGATCAAATTCAGATTTTTATGCAATAGGTTTGTTTGTGCCTTATTATGCCAAAGGAGCTTCTGTATATGTAGTGGAAAAGCGTCTCTAGAAAAGTGTATTGAAGGCAAATTGTTTGGTTGATGGGCTCCTGAGTGCTTCAGGTATGTTGCTGAAGTGTGTGCAGTAAACAAAATAATGCATGAATCACTTTAAAAACGACTGCTGGCAGATATTAGATATTACTCCTCATCATTACTAACATTTTAATTAAGCATATTGATTTATGCAATTTTTAACAGTTGCTAATCTGAACATATTCAGCAATATTTTTGGTAACAAAGCCATGTTGATATGAACGGTAACCAGTGTGTCAACTTTAAATTTAGCTGCTAAATTTAAACAATTTCAAATTTTTTTTTAATGTATTTTTTAAGTATTTTTGCATAATAATTTTCATTGGTATGCCTACAATTTGACAGGTCAAATATGAGAGACAATGAATGGGCGAAAGTAACACTCCTGAACATTTCACTGGTGTTCCTTCACTGCAGTGTAAAATACTGCATTGCTCTGATATAACCACCCAGTGCTGTGCTTCTGTTTTCGCCGTTTTGATATAGAACAAAGGACAACTCAGCTGATAACAAATAATGTCCACGAGAGTCTAAAGTTTGATTTAGGAAAAGACTAAACAGGAAACGCAGACAGGGAAAATGAATCCGCCCAGCGAAGGATTTGTTTCGTGTCCAGATAGAATCGATGCCATGCGTCTGCCCTGCACGGAAAGCGTGAAAAGTCAGAAATAATCTGCTGTTTTTATGCTGTTGCTTTTACAACAGTGGCAGCTTCAAAATGCCACTGGAAACGGCAGCCGGGATGAAAAAAAAATCCTGAAAACAGTTTTATTATAGATATTGTTATGAGTACCTTTGTAAGTGGCAGTTAAGGGTCCGTAACGGGTCTTCATCTCCAGTCCTCGAGGGCCGGTGTCCTGTAACTTTTGGGTGTCCTGTAACTTTTGGGTGTCCTGTAACTTTTTGGTGTCCTGTAACTTTTGGGTGTGTCTCTGCTTCAACACACCTGTGTCAGAGGTCATTAGCAGCACTCTGGAGAGCTTTACTTGCTGAGGACGTAATTCAGCCACTTGATTCAGGTGTGTTTCCTGGCCTATAATAACCTCTGCCTCAGAGCTACTGTTGTCTGATGCCTGGTTTCATTGAATTAGATTATGTTTTTGCAGTCCAAGGACCATTTCCGCTTCACACACATATATATATATTTTCCAGTTGGAGGCAGTTTTTTAATGTGTGTTGCTTTATGAGGTTGGTTGGGAAATGTACAACTTTTTGCTATTTCAACACGTAGCAGCTGATGTGAGGATATTTTAAATTATTGATGGAATTATTGATTAAACTGGGCAAACCGAAGTCTGAAGATGCATTTTCTGTCTGACAGGTTCAGATACCAATGATTTTTTTTTTGTTTGTTTTTTTGCCATTGTTGACAAGATATGATATGGGACGTGCTTTGCAACTTTCTTACATTGATTTTAATTCCAATGATAGAATACAATTTTTGACAAATGCAACTTATTTATTGGCATTTACAAGATGTTTCATCTGTCTGTGTTTTTTTTTTTAATAAATTGACAACTGCTATAAAATCTTTTAATTTCACCTGTTTTGTGTAATGATTTCATTTTTGTCAAATTCTTAATCAATATTAACCACTTTGTAATAAACTGATTTTTTTTTCTGATGAGGCAGCAGAGGAGAGCAATGGCTGACCAACAGTAAGGGAATCCTGGGTCAAAATCCCAAATTTGGATTTTCTCCATGTTCATCTGTGGATTTTCTCCTGCTACTCTGCTTTTCTGTAGAAATCAAATAGGTTCTCTGGAAAACAGATTATTATTTATTTTTTTTTTGGTTTTTGTAGCTGTCACTTGACGGATGGCTGACCTTCCCAGTCTTAATTGAAATAAAAATAGCTGAAATTGATGTAAGTGTGTAATGTGTAATATCAAAAACATAAGATACATTGGGTTACAAGAGAAATCACCAAATCAAATCTGTCTAAATGGGGCTGAAAGGTCAACACATTAAAGAGGGGGAAAAGCAACTTCCCCTATTAACTCTGCTTTACAGTTGGACTGATGATATGAAAAGTGTCGCTCTGTGTGTCTAAAATCTCCCAATATGAGCCAAAATTGACACATTTGGGTTGAAGAGACCGTGGAACTATTGTGTGATATGATGGCTTGCCATATAGCCAGCCGTCGATTTTAATTGGTCGATAGAATTCTCCCTAGTTCTCGTCCCATATCGCGATACTGAACATTCTTCCCAGTCAGAAGCAGCCCTTCAACTGTTTTCAGTCGCTGTTGTGGCTGCGAAGAAGAGCGGTCGGGCTGTGTGTTTGGTTCACCGTGATTCACCCCGAGGCTTAGCGGGACTGCTTTAAATTGACCGACTAACTGAACCCGCCCCCAGGGGCATCTGTGAAGAAACTCCAGGTCTGTACCAGCGAGGTTAGTCCCGCAGGTAAGATTGCTGCCGTTATGCCTTGTTGGCTCCCTCTCTCCTCTTCTCCTCCAGACACTCTCTCTCGCGCATGCAGTTTAACATCATCAAATCATCATTTAACTTGTCTCCTGCTTTCCCTCCTCCTCGTCGTTTCTCACACATTTTTAGTTACGCTGCGTCGAGCAGTTTCCCCTCAAACTCCGAGTCCTAAATCACTCAGCGTGGCTTTCGGAGGACCTGAGCGGGGGGATGCAGGAACTTCCCAGCTCTCTGGCGACTCTGTCTCCGGGATGAAATATCCCCGTTAGCTTGTATGCTAACGACACATCTGCTTAGATTAAAGTAGCCTTGCTGCCTCGGCTCTAGCTAGCTGGCTGGGTCGCCTGGCAGCTCCGCACAGTGATATCAGTTTCCCAGTGTTGTTGTGCTGGACAGGCGGTGATGAGGCGGCAGCTTAACTTTTACCCCTGGTTTAGCTAACGACCCGCGGTCAACGTGAAGCTCGGTGTTGAGTTTATGCCGCCTAGAAACCATTGAAACAGATTATAGCTACTTTGGTTGGTGTTACTCTTCAGTGTCTCAGTCCTCTGTCCACCTCCTGAATTATGCCCCCCACCCATCCACAACGCGCTGGTTTAAATCTGTGCAGCTATCAGGATCTTACAAGTAGTTTTTTTTTACTTGATGTTTTAGTTTAGTTCATTTCTCTTTACCAAAGAGATGTTATTTCTCTGAAAACTTGCTGGTATTGTTTTGATTCTGAGCTCTGACGACGGTTCTCACGACTTTTCCTTGCATTTGTTTTCTCCAACCTCATGATCACAGGTCTGCAATTTGTGGATGAGGTCAAAAGGCTGGAAAAATACCGACTTTTATTCAAGTCGCTTAAACTTTACCGGCAGAAGGAATTACTCTTCATGGGTACAATTGTTTGTGAGCATAAACCGATCCAATTTTTCAAAGGTAATGAACCTTTTGAAAAATTAATTTCAAAGGTTGAAAGGAATTTTTCTTATGAAAACTTATAACTTATACAGAAAATATTTCATACCTTTTTTTTATATCTTAAGCAATCAAGTTGTCTTTAAGGTAAGACAAGTTAAATAGCTAGAGGTCAATATACAGTGATGTTACAGAGACCCAGAGGTTGATGTGATGCTTATGCATCAGAAAAATCAAGCTATTTAGGTCTATTAAAAAAAAAAAAAAAAATTCCAAAGTGAACAACTCCAAAAATAATTTTTAAAGTGAACAGTTTCAATATTTTTGAGAAAGGAAAAAAAAACAACAACTTTCCAGTTCTAATATTTCCTGTAGTATTAAAAGAATGGCATCTGTTTCAAATGAAGGTAACAATCTCTTTTGGAAAACAAGATCTCTTCAAATACAACTTAAAACAAAACTCCCATCTGCTGGAGATTTGTTTAACATTAAGACATCTGGCGAGGTCTTAGACCGATCCTGTTTATTTTATTTTCCTCTGAGTTTCAGAAATACTTTCAGATAATTATGTTGTTCATTTTTTTTGCCCTTGTGATCCAAAATGGTTGCGTATGAGCAAAGCTCGTTTAGAATTTTTCGCCCGTTTCGTAAGCTAAAAAGTTTGCCGTGAAGGCAGTAATTATTAATGACTGGTGGTGCAGCCGCATGCTGTGCTGGGCTCAGGTCTCTCCCGCATGGCTGCCAGTTGAACCTCTGCTGACGGTGCCATGAAAACAGGCTGTAGGGTGGGTCCAGGTTCACTTGCAGTTCAGTTTGGATCAGAATATCTACTTCATAAGCCATGTGAGTACATTCTTTGCAGACACTCCTGTCTTTGCTTACAGCCCAAAAATATGCACATTAGGTTGATTGGTGTCCATAAATTACATTATTGTGTGCATTTATAGTTCTTTGTCCTGCTCTTTTTTTTTCTTTTTTTTATGCTGCCCTAAGATGGATTGGCATCTCTTACCCACTGACTGCTGGAACGACGGACTAGCTACTACAGATATAAATTTTAAAGATGATATTTTGGGGGAAAAAAAAATAATCGTTTAATGTGATTTTCTTTATGGTGTGCTTTTTTTTTTTGACAGATGATAACTTTTATTATTCCAAGACTTGCCACACACTCTGTCTCAGATTGTTTAGCCAAAAGGAAAACTGCATTTAAAATTTCAAAGGTGAAGGAAAATAAAAACATGCTTTTGTCAAATGAAAGTTTGTTTTATGAAATTTAAGAAAAAGGAGGAACATAAAAACGGTGGAAGAGCAAAGAATAAATTTGGCGACATAAGCAGTTCTGCTTTGCCAGATCAGTAAAAGCTTCTAGTCCTTTACAGCCTAATATCATCATTTTATAGTTTGACTCTGGTGAAAGTCCAGTTAATTAATCAACTAAACTTGCGATAAATTGCGGTTTGAAAAGTTGTTCAGTGTGTTTTTAATTAGAGATAGTTTGATTATGTGATGTAAAAGTCACATTTCTATAGCAGCAGCCGGTATCACATCGTCAATGGCCACAAAATTCTTAGAAATATTAAAAGATATAAATGGTGAAGGTTTTTTTTTAATCATATTCTCAACAAGTGCTCTACATATTTCATGCAATATGTATGAAATATTAGGCTCTCGTAACACACAAAAGGCCACCATTTTGAAATAAACACGTGAGAATTTTAAGAAAACCTTGAAAAAAAAAAAAAGAGGGCAAAATTCATTAGTTTAATAGTTTAATCAGCACAATTACCCAGCAGTAATCGGGAGCGAAGAGGAGAAAGAAGCTGAAAAAAGCCGCTTCATTTTCAGATTTTCCTCCTTGTTTAATCTTTAATTTTTTTTCTTTTATGTGCAGCCATCATGCGCGCAGTTGAGGCATTGGCTGGCTAATGCGTGCTCAAAGTGCTGTTTGTCCTGCACCGACTCGGATGCTGCTGGACCTCGGATGGGCCTCGCAGCATCATGATCAGGAATCAAGCTATTATCAGCAGATCCTTAAAGCCCTGTGAGTTTGGAGGTGCAGCCACAGCAGATCAAACTTGACACTTTGTCGGGTTCATTTATCCCGCTGCAGACCACTGCCGGGAGCCACTCACCACTGCTTATTGGTAACACACCGCTAGCTTGGTTATTTCAAGGACACTCGCACACATTTATCTAGCCGTAATGACTTGCTTGCGTCAAAGTTGGTCAGCTCTTTTTACACTTGCGTCGAGCCAGAAAACGACAAGAGCTGGGTGTTCACTTTGCAGCTTTTCTTAAAGTAACAATATTTTTGGATTAATAAAATCTTTTGTTTTATTTTGCAGTGCAGAAATGTCATATTTAGAAATTCGGACTCCATTGGGAAACAACCTGAGACAACTAAGTCTGTAGAATATAATTTAATGACAGTTGTTTTTGCTGGAAGCTTTGATATTTAAATTTTTCAAAAGGATTACTGGATGTGGTTATTTGTATTTCAGCTTCAAAAATTGAAATGTATTATTGTGTTACCTTTCTTTAAAAGCTCCTTTCCAAATTGAGACACATTAAAAATTTCAAAAACCTCTGATAAAATGTAACAAACTACAAAATTGGCTAGAAACTG
The DNA here is from genome assembly GCA_922788865.1 of Poeciliopsis turneri. NCBI lineage: Eukaryota > Metazoa > Chordata > Actinopteri > Cyprinodontiformes > Poeciliidae > Poeciliopsis > Poeciliopsis turneri. Next base: position 1,382,480 of record CAKLNU010001041.1, on the reverse strand, counting down.
TGTAAAATACATTTTAAATTGTCATTTAGCTTGAAAGAAATCAGCTTACTGCCGCTGGTTATGCTGGATTTATTTACTTTTTGAAACCAGTTTTTGGACTTTGAATAATTTTTGCAACATTGGATTAATATTGCAATCACAAAGGTCTGCTTAGATGCAATATTTAGTTCACTCTAACTTTCTGGTTACAATGTTGTGATCAAATGAATCAAAAGTTGATTCATTTGATCACAGCTTGGACGATAGTTAGGAGTCCTTTAAATATATATTTACTCTATTTAAATTTCAAAAATTTTTTGATTCTGCGTTTGTTACGCTGACAGTAACAATGCACAAACCCCTAGGGGAACCGTCCGTGAAAGCAGACAATGTAGTAAGTAAACAAATAGTTGTTGACTTGTTACAGTTATTAGAAACAGAAAGTTTTCATGTTTCGTAACGGCGTCCTGAGATTTGTTTTGCAAAAAACCAAAACCTCAATCCGCAGTGTGTGTTTGTGCTATTTCTGAGCAGTGGCAGATTGCAGTAACGCTGACAGAAGCTGGCATCCTGCTAATTAGTCAGTGAGTTAATGAGAAATCCTTATAGAAGGCAGGATGCAGTATGTCGCACCACAAACTGAGAGTGTGTAGGTGAACCGCTTGGACCAGATTGTGTTGTGGTTGCGAGGAGAAGATGATTGTTTGAAGCTTTGAAATCCATACAAGTGCCTGGAAAAAGTAATCTAACCTTTCTTAAATATAGAACGGAAATCTTCTGTTTTGGAAAAAAAAGTGTGTGATTTTCTTTTTCTTTTTATTTGTGTTTGAATCAAAACCCTGTGAAGCACTATGTTACCCTCCTCGTGGACGTGGGCATCAAAGACAAATTCTAAAAGCTTAATTTTTGCCTTTCCTTTTGCTTCAGCCTTCTTTTTTGTACGTTTTGTCATTCAGTTGTTTGAAGAATAAAAAAAATAAACCAAAGTTTTAGATCCAAGTTTAATTTAATACCTTCCACATTTTCACTATTTCTAAACCTCATTGTGAAGTTGATCTAAATCAAGATTTTTAATTTTCTATTGTTTTACATCCTTTCCAATGAATATTTACTTTTTCTGCAAAGTTTCAATCTCGTTGTACTGTGATTTTCTGTTGACGCGTGTCATTCCTAAATGTTTTTCAGGCACTTCTGAATGCCTTTAATCAACACATTGTGGCACTCCACATGGACAGTCAAGTGTCCTTGTAGCTGAAGCTCTCTTGAAACATTGAGGAGCTTGCTGGAGAAAACTGTCTGGGTGGTAACAATGTTTTGTACTGAATTCCTCTCATTTTTCTGCTCTTATGTGCCATTAGTGGATAAAATGTGAGCCAAGAGACAATCAGATTGCTGCTTTACTTCTCTGCACTGCATTTCTCTCTCTCTCTGTGAGTACATCTGTCTTTGTTAGGTGTTCAGTTTGTATAGCTCAGTTGCCTTTAAAAGAAAATGTGTTCCCTTTTGTGTGCATCTCAGCAAGTATAGTCATATCGCAAATTTGGGGACCATTTTGAAGTTGCTGAAGCAGTTTTTTTTCCCCCTTTGCTAGACCACTGAGTCACTGCAGCTTTATTCAAGCCTGCACATGCTTGTAGCTTGAGGCTTGAAGTTCTCAGCCCAAAAACAATATACATTTATTTACTTTTATATTTTTGAATTCTGGTTCTGATACATTGGATGCATCTCTAAACTATTAACAGCAGTTAGTGATTTAGTGTTTTTTCAATTAAGAGTTTTTCAAGTGCTTTCTCAGCTATAGAAACTGAGATTTGACCTTTTCTGCTTATCTGCGAGACCAGCTTTTGTTGCGGTCTTTTCAAAATGTTCTCGCTGTTGCAGAATAGCTAAAATATGAAGAATCTAAAAGCTTTCTTGTTATTGTATGCTTGAAAATGCCCACTACTGGCATTTATAAAGAGTCTTATAAAGAACACTATAAGACTCTGCCATTTGCACATGTGGAAGTCCTGAAAGCTAAAATAAGTCTTCAGTTAGTAGCAACTTTATAATTGGCTTATTAAAATGTTTTGTTGAATGTTGTCCCTTATTCAATGGTAGGATTAACTTAAAAAATAGTAAAGTGAAAGTCTCAGTCAATAAATTGTATTTTGTCTAGAGTACTAGATAATAGGGCTGGACAATTAGTCAATTGTCAGTGAATATAGACTATTCACTGAACTGGGGTCCGGAGCTGCACGGCATTCTGGGAGGTGAAGGCAGGGGAAAGGATTTAGCTGCTCAACCTCTCTTGGCTCGCTAAACAAGTTTGGTGGCATCAACAACTGACTCACTTTGGTTACCTAGCAACAACCTGGCGAGTAAATTGTGCAACAGCCATTTCAGGTCTCTCCACTGTGCCTCGTAACTGCTTAAAAATAATAATAATAATTTTAAAAAATGACGTGGAGGGAAACTGAATGAAAAGCATCCTACCAGTTTCAGTACTTCAGAGATTTAAACAAAAATATGAATCGATAATTATCAATATCAACAATCATCAATGTTGATTGACATGAAATGCCTATATTGTGATAACACTAGTATTACTACCACTACTACTACGCTTAGTAATAACTTTATAAAGCACTTTCAAAGTTCTGAACAACTACAAGGAGATAAAAAACAAAATAAAACAATGCAGTTTAAAAACACTTTAAAAACTTGTCTGATCAGCCAATCGGACAACTGTTTGTCTGATTGGCTGATCAGCTCCCTCGCGATGACTCCTTCCCTGGAAGCTCGGGTCACCAAAGCCCCGGTTCACGAAGAAAGACCCTTGGAATCCATTCAGAAGGTTCTGCTTGTCTGAGTATGGGTTCACCTTTTTTAAGTACTGATCATGTTACTTTCCATTGAGTTTTGCATCACTTGGTAGCATTAAAAGTTTTTACTTTTGTATTTAAATCGGTTCAGAATTCAACATAGGAAACTACAAGAAAAGGAGTTTGGGATCAATGTTGAGGATTTGTGAGCGAGATAAGAGCCACATTTCAGACATCAGTAAGGGTTTCTATTATTTTATTTTTTTGTAAGGGTTGCTCTGGAGATTGAAAGCAGATGGACCCAAGTGGTTTTGAAACTAGTAATCAACCCTTTTTCAGTAATATCAGTTCAGTTAGTCATTACAGCTTGATATTTGGCTGTTAGTTCGTTGATCAGTTTATTTTTGTGAAATTTATTTAAAAAAAAAAAAAAAAACTTTAAGAACCATCAGCAGACACATTTATTACACTATTGCTAAATGTTCTAGTTCTTTCTCAATCATATGAGAGTACATGAGTTGGATCTCAGCTAATGAACGGCAATCGCCGCCAGCACTTTGGTAATCCTACAGGTGGTATAATTTAGTAGATGGAGTTCCTTACTTCTTCTTTTTTTTTTTTTTTTTGTCTTTGCATAGACTTTAAACTTCTGATCTAAAAATCCAACTCTAATTGAGATAAATGTAAGACCTGCTTATTTTTTCTCAAACTCAATAAACTTGATTTTTCTAACACTAATGCAGTTTGAAGAATCATAAGCATGCTGCAGAGTTGAACATAGATATCTCATCCAATATATTCCAATTAAAATTTAATCCAATACAGTTAGAATCACATTTAACTTAATCACCTTCAGTCCAATTACATCAAGTTATGATGCAGTTCAAAACAATCCTGAGGTTGAAGCAGCAGGATCCTTCTGGCTTGGCCAACTAGAAATTGAGAGCCCAGGGAAGACAAAGATGGGAAGAAATATCTTCCAACTCCTCCCATTATAGAAATAATAGCCGTTTGAGTATTTATTGATGTATTTGGACAAATCTTCTTCATTGTAGCATATTAATCATCTTTTAGTCTCTGTTTCAGTTCAGTGCTTATTTTATGGAGTTGAGGCGGTGAGAGTTCATTTCTGTGGGATACTAATGTTGCTCTTGTCCTCTGACCCCCACAGTACAGCTAACACAGCCTGCTTCAAAAGCAAGCACACAAACGGCTTATGTTTGCATACTTTGGAGCCACATCCCTCCCCCAGGCACTCTCCACTAAACCCCTCTCCACTATTAAATACCAGCCACCATTTACAACAAAGGAAGTGGCCTCAGTTGCTCTCAGGCATGCAGACACAAGAAACGGTACTGAATCATTATCCAATTTGCTCTTGGGTTTTCAGAGAAACAAGTATTTGTGCAAAATACATCTCAACACACATTTTGGATTACATATGTAGCGAAAGATTAGGAGCTGGTGGATCCCAACTGGATTTTGAAGAATTTGAGAAACTCTACAGGGAGTTGTTCTGCTTGGCTGGCTCATGATTATGTTTGGAGCACTTTTGACTTTCTTTTGTCCTAAACCAACATGAATCCTGGACTAGTTACACATCTGATTCAGTAATGTTATGTAGGATTGTTCTCTTTCAGAATTTAACCTGAATTTGTCAACCTGCGTTACTTTAATAGCTGTTCATCACGATGTAACTTTCATTTTAAGTTTGTGTTAAGAGCATTTTTACTGATGAGAGGAATACTTAAATGCTTGGTTTTGATTTTGTTGTTTTCAAGGGCAGACTTTCTTCTATATATTTTAATAATCAGCTTGCAACAAAACTAATGTCAAAAACGGCTCACATTTAACTTTTAAGTTGTTTTTCTTGTGGTTTTTAATTTTACATTGAGATTTTTGTGTCTTTCATCTTGGCCTCAGTTTCAAAATGGCTTCCGTTGTTACTCTGGGTTTTGCTTACTCGACTGTTAACACCTGCGTAAAATAGGGTTGGGAACATGGACAGCATATATATGGAATACATAAATGTACTTAAGGGGGAGATTAGGCTGACAGTGCTGTTAACTGTAAGATGACTGCTTAACATCCAGGAGCCGGTGTTACATTAGACCAAAATATCCTATTAAAACTGACTATATTTAAGAAATCTGTCTTTTTCTCATCAAGGATTTTGAGAACATACTATTCTCTATGGAAGTAAATATGTGCCATCAGGATTTGAATAAAAAATGCCTCTGAAATTTGAACGTAAAAAAATTCAGTGTCATTATTTGTAGTGAAAAAAAATAGTGATAAAAAATTCGCTGTAAAAAATTCAACGTCTAAAAATTCGCTGTCTCAAATTCAACGTCTAAAAATTCGCTGTCTAAAAATTCGCTGTTAAAAAATGGCAAGGTTACTTCAGGTCACAGACATGCGCAGTGGACGTCAGATTTCCACACCCAGCCAATCACAAGACGCCACGTCATGCAGAGGAAATACCAGCATCACCGAGGCTGGCGACTATGGAGGCGAACGCTAACCCAACGGTGAGTTTAATGCTTTCATATTTCTGTAGTATATTTCATTTTGCGCCTGAAGTTTGATACATTATCTTAAAGCTCAATTTAAAACACGGGTTTGGTTTGGTTCGTTGTTAATCTTACAGCATGTAGCGCTGGCATATAACGTCTCGCTACCTCCTAGCATCCAGCCCCTCCTAGCATCCAGCCCCTCCTAGCATCCAGCCCCTCCTAGCATCCAGCCCCTCCTAGCATCCAGCCCCTCCTAGCATCCAGCCCCTCTCCGCTGCCCCGCACCCAGTTTCCCCCGTTTTATTTAAAAAAGAAATAAACTTGGATCTTTAAAGAGAACTGATGGGTGGCGACTTTCTGGGTTGTTTGTATGTTGTCTTGGGTGAGACTGAGACAGGCGGTCTTAGTAAAGTCCAGATTTTTCAGGAGATGCTGCCGCTCTCCACCATGTCCTAGCAAAGATACAGGCTTCAGATAGAAGATGCACATCCAGGCTGAACCGTGTCAATGAGAATGAATGAAAGCAACATTAGTTATTACATATTAACTAATGTAATAAGTTAATATGGCTGCCTTGTGTGCTTCAAGGAGGGGCTGTGAACACTTCTGACATTAACTATAACCACAACCCCCATTTTGTTCAGCTACTGTATTGTTAATGTGACTTCATTTATGAATGAATTAATAAATTTATTGTCATTACGACATAATAAAAAATACCAGCTACCTGCCAAACTGTATTTACTTGTGTTTGATATAGTTTCTACAATTTTAATGGGAGAAGAGCACAGTAAGATTGTCATCCTTTTCGTAAAGTACAGAAGAATTCATTTATGAATGAAGTAATACATTTATTGTCATTATAACATCATCCAAAATACTGTTTCAAAGAATGTTTGAGCTATGCTAAAATTTGTCATTAATGTTGTAATGATAATCAAATCTTTTTTCCAGGGTGTTGAAATTTAACCAGAAATGCCAGAAATGGAATGGAAGGACAGCGGGTTTCCTGTTCACGAGTCAAACATCACAGAACCAAACTCTAATTTGCAACTGACTGATGAACAAATGGCAGCCTTAAGAATTGCAGTAAACCCAAAAGCCACATCACCGTCTTCTGGATGTGACATTTATATTACTGCAGTTCGGTTTTGCGAGCAGTTTTTTTACTATGTGAAAGTTGTCTTAAAAATAAAAGACTTCCTCTCTTCAAAATGAATCATGCTTTGAATTTAATTATTTTTCACGTTACCTTTTTGTAATTATGTACAATCAAGTTAAATTCTGTGTATAATAATTGTATAAATCGTGCTTAACATCTGACTGTATATAGGTAACTGATCTTAATCATAATTTTGTCTGTAATTAAATTCAAAGCATGACTTATTTTGAAGAGCGGAAGTCTTCAGCATTTATGAAATGTAAAGCAAAATGCTGATTATGTTACCATAAATGTGAATTTTAGTCGCCAGCCTCGGTGATGCTGGTATTTCCTCTGCATGACGTGGCGTCTTGTGATTGGCTGGGTGTGGAAATCTGACGTCCACTGCGCATGTCTGTGACCTGAAGTAACCTTGCCATTTTTAACAGCGAATTTTTAGACGTTGAATTTTTTACAGCGAATTTTTAGACGCTGAATTTTTAACAACGAATTTTTAGACGTTGAATTTTTTACAGCGAATTTTTAGACGCTGAATTTTTAACAACGAATTTTTAGACGTTGAATTTTTAACAGCGAATTTTTTATCACTGATTTTTTTTTCACGTACAAATAATGACACTGAATTTTTTTACATTCAAATTTCAGAGGCATTTTTTATTCAAATCCTGATGGCACATATTTACTTCCATAATTCTCTTGTATTTTCCTAATTTGCTGTTTGTGGTGTTTAGTAACAGCCTTTGGGAAAAGAACAATGATGGTGCGAGGGTGTGAGGACTCTAAAAAATTAAGTAAACTCTGTCTCCATATTTGCTTCGGGTCCACAGAGAGAGACATCTATTTATGCTCTTTGGATGTGGACTTTTCTATAAAAATGTATAATGGAGCATGTTCCTGCAGTGCTATAAAAAATATGTGAATTACTCTTGATTTTTCTGCTGTGCTCTGTGACTGGCAGTACGAAATAATGGAGTGCCACCGCTTTTTATACTGAATTTACAAGCAAATGGCATTGTTTAGTTTGCAAATGATAAGTTTCTTTCACCAAGGTGATTGCATAAAACAATTTTTTGTGACTGCATGTCTTTTTTTTTTTGACATGCAGTCAAAAAAAGGGAGTAAAAACATTATGACCCGTGGCGTTTGAAATAAATATGAACAGTTAAGCAATTAAAACTGGAATTCAAACCTGAAGTACTGTCGAGTTTCAATTGGCGCTAGGTCCAATAAAACAACAATAGTTGTTTGCACATTAGCGCCACAAAAGACCAGAATAATGTGATTGTGATATTATTACTGGATATTCATATTAACATTGGTTACCATTAAACCACTATTTCTTGGCTCTTTTCTTTCATCAAACCTCAGCTATTAAAGCCATAAATTCAGTGTGGGGGGGAAGAGTCCAACTAACAGCTAACAACTGTTTTTTTTCCCATTGGACCGTCTTTAGTTTTAAACCACACATTTGCTGTGGTATTATTGGCAACTTTGGAGATGTTGCAGCATTTCCTACCATTAGCGACTTGCATAGATTTTTCGCAAAGGTCTTGTAGAGATGGTCACTGTGCAGTTTCCTCTCTCGCACATCTCAAAGGTTCACAGTGGGGTCTGGACTCTTTGATGGCCACTCAATATTTCACAAGATACTTCAAGCCTAGATTAAGATGCGTATCTGATGTTTCCATGAATGAAGACAGAATGAATGAATCTAAACAGCAAAGGTGGTTTGATGCCAGGCTACTTTTGTTATGCACCGGAGTTTCCAAGCAAGGTCATCAATGGCCTGGATGAGCTGACTTCCGCAAGACGAAATGATGCAATGATAATAAATGGTTTGTGCTACCAGCCAACAGCCAGATATATCCATGATGTTGACGTCAAAGATCACGACTGCTCCTGCTGTCCTAGACTACTGAAATGTTTGAAGACTAGCTGTGCAGGACAACACCATAATCACTTGTGACTTACTGCTAGGCACAGGGAGCCCAGAAGTCATTTGTCTTTACAGGTTTATGATAGAAATGTTTTGTAAAAGATGCTCCTATGTGTAAGCGATGTCTCACACTTTACTTTTGCAAAACATTTGAGCCTTGGCATTGTCACCTTGGAATATAGCCGTGCTATCAGGTAAGAAAAAAAACCTCCATTAATAGAATACCCTCCTTCTTTGGGCATATAATCTTGCTGAACTTTGACATGACAAACTCAGCAACTTCTGCTCTTAGCACTGCCACCGCAGTGTTCTGCAGGAGGCTGTACACATGAAGGTTCATGACCTCATCTCTCCCAGTTCTAACCTTGATGTGCACATCATTCTTGGGCAGGGTGATGAATCTGAAATCATCAGACCTTCTACTATTGCTAGACAGTTCAAACTTTATGCTTGCTAACAGACTAAAGCCGTTTCCTCTGATTATCTTCACCGATCAGTGGTTTGCTTCAGGCTACACAGCTCAAACCCCATGAGTTCCCTGTGCACTGTGCATATGGAAATGCTTTTTTTTTTTCTTTTTTTTTTTAACCACTGAACATAGCTGTGAGTTGTTTTGATTTCTCGAACTGTTTAAGTGAATGCCGATCTCATGATCATCCAAGATTATTCTCCCAACCACATTTTTTTCTATGAACATCGTAGCTCCCCATCCAGTTTTTAATAATACTTTGGACAGTTGTTGACCTAATTTTCTTTCCGCAATTTCATAGATGTTTTCTTTGCTTGAAGCATGTGGGAATAATGTGACCTTTCTGAAATATATTACCATCTTCTCCACAACAACAGGATACATCTTCTGATGTAGAAGCTTCTTGCATCGGTTAGATTATGTAATTGGTTGCTCGCTGAAACACAATCAGCCATGCAGTTTTAATAAGTGGGAGTCTCCCACCTATTTTCTTTGTTTAATCCAGGACTTGTTCTTGGACTGGTGGTGTAATATGGTAACTTTCAATTTGGATGCTCCAGTCAAGCTGCAGGATTTTCTGTAAAAGACTCCACTAATGGGCCTGGAAAGGAATTCTGCTTGTTTATGAGGTTGCAGTCAGTTTGAGCGTGTTATTTTATATTTGATTGGTCACGATCCAGTTTCACTATATGTAACCATTGGCGTTTGTCAGCCAGCACGAGAAACAGTGAAGTAAACATCTTCAAACATTAATGCCAGCTGAATATTTTATGTCGAAGCTGGGAAGAAGTCTTAAGCAGAGCTTCTCAAAAAGAAACCCAAGTGTCTTATGTTGCTCTTTTTAAGGCAAGAACAAAAACGCTGATGTAAATATTTAACCTTACAAGAACGTTAGTGTTTATACAGAAGTTCACTTTCAGCCAATTTGATAATTGAATCGCTTGGTGCAATAAAGTTGTGTAGCGTTCCCTCGGCTACTATTTCATATTCACACTCATAACCGCCATCCGCTATTACCACCCAGTGTGAACGAAGGCTTTCTTAGATAATTGTTTTAATAGCCGTCATTACAGCCCAGCACCGTTCAATATTGCAAAACTGGCTGTCTCAAGGCGTCTCATCCCTCTTCCCTGAACAAAATGATCCTTCTATGACCCTCAATTGCAGTGCCCCTATGACATTCACACTTGATTAGGCTTGCAAATGAAGTTTTCTTTATTTTAGGGCATGAGGTGCGACCTTGGCTCAAGAGTCCTGTTAAGTCTTATTGGATTTGCTGGACGTACTAGGCTCAAAAGATTTATTTTATTTAATTTTTTTTCAGTTTCACAACTAAGCTGGGAAGATGTCCCAGTGGTATTATCTGCAACTAACTCGCTTGCTTCATCAGCTTTTCTTTTTTCTTAAACAGTCTACAGATAGTTGATTGCGCACCTTTCTTTGTGCCACGGGAATATTCACTGGGTAAATAAATGGCTACCACAAAAAACAACAGCAACCAAATTAAAAAACTACCATCTGCAGATTTATCTGTATTCTCCTCTTTCTGTCAGCAACTAATTGTCGTACTGTAATTGTTAATTGTTGCTGACAAAGTACTGTAGGTTGTTCTGGCTTCATTATGATGCCAAATTACACTTGTGCTACTATAAAGGGTCAAAACACTTAAAGGCATTTTGAGTCTCGTAAGGAATTAAACTAAGGATGATTTAAATCGTGTTTGTACCTGACCAGCATTGCTGTTTTTGCTTTAGTAAACATTGTGGGCTCAGTTATTAGTCAAGTTGTATTTTATTTATTTTATTTTTAGCTGTAGTTTTCTTAAATATTTCATAGAAAACATAAAATTTGTGTTTCCTTCGAACAGTATCTGTTGGTACAACAATTAGGCAAATATATTATGAAACTTGATTTAAAAAAAAAAAAAACAATATTCCCACCTCACTTGTTCCTCATTAGCCATTAAAGAGTAAATACAAATTTCAGAAACAATTAAGTGACCAAAATATCCACTTGTCTGTTTAATAAGTCAAAAGCCCTCCATTTGCTTTAGTAAATCAACTACATTTAATAGTGCCTGATTGCACCTCTGAAAACAAAGTAATGTAATTTATTAATATATTTAAATATTTTGATATTTATTGATGATTTTGCATTGTTTTTTTTTTTTTTTTTTTTTTTTTTTTTTTTTTTTTTTTTTTTTTTTTTTGCTTGTTTTTCAGTGATTTGTTATAATGACCTTCCATCCTGGAAGTTTCACTAGTCTTGCTCTTTGCCTGTTAAAGCAAACTTCACATTTATGACAAGTTGGGCAGGAAAAAAACTTGGCCTCCTCTAGTTGCAAACTTGTTTTGCTCCAAGAAGAAATTCTCCAACAAATTTTCTTCTTGGATTTCACCCTTCAAAGATGCATATGTCTTCTTCCTTTGACCCCTAGCATCAGTACGACTTTCGGTCCAGTGAGCTCCATTTCACTGAATCAACAGACGGGTGCTAGTTCTTACCAAGCAGTTCGAGGCTAGAAACCCTGTTGCTCTGAGCAAACCTTTCTGTCTTTCTATTCTTATTCTACAAGCAAATGAGAAGTGCTTTATTTCTTTCTTTCTTTTTTTGTAATTTCAGCTACCTCTCTGCTAATGAGCTTCAGCTCAAGCTGGCAGGCCAAAGAGGATTTCAGCCCTGGCTTATTGGTCAGCTTATGTCTTCTCACTCATTATCTCACTCAATGTATTATTTCCAGAAAATTAGAAAGGCATTTGCAGAAAGACATTGCACTCATACTGCTTAGCAGTCAACACTGCTGCTGTATGAAAGGAAGGATATTAAAACCTACTGGCCTTTTTGCTTGAGCTGTAAATTGTCTTTTTACAACAACCTTTCTTTTTGGCTACTCCAGATTTTGTCTTGCAGAACATGCTGATTATGTGGAGTGCAGAACAATGGCACAAGGAAACTAAATTAATGCTTTCTGGTGACAACTTGAAATGTTGTATTTTTTCAGTTTTTTAACGCAACTAAGCAATTCTCAACTTTTGAATTGAGAGCCTTTGAGTTTGTGGTCTCATTCAAAACTGTATGTTTTCTTAAGTTTTGTTGGTTAAAAAAAAAAAAGTCTCAGTTTTAGATAACTAACGCAAGTGTAGCTTTACAGATGAACCGGAAACTTTTTTTCATATCATCCCGGTCTCAACAAATGGGTGGCGGAGCTCATCGTGGCGGCACGTAGCTGGTAGATAAGTTTCTGTGTGACGAACGAAGGGGTCACACACACTGTCGCTAACATGAACACAGAAGCTAAAAATGTCTGGGCAGCATCTATTAATCTCACTGAAGATGAATACAGAAACGAAAAGCTGGACTACAGACATTTTTTTTATAAGCGTATTTGTGAGCCTGCCTTTTTATTATGAAATTGAATATAACTTCAGATTCTTCAATAATTTTTCTTCAGGTTAACTTAAAAGTGAGCTATTATTATTACAGGTTAATTTTCTAAACTACAGAAAAGCTCAGATGTGGAAAAATTGGACTGATGTTGGTGTCTGATAGTAACACTGCTGTTGTGTTAGATTTACCAATTTTTTAAAAAATTTTCGTTTACAACAGCCCGACTTGGAATAATGAATTGGAATAAGTGGGTCTAAACTAGAAACATTGTTGCTCGATTAAAATGTTTACCAAGGTGTTACTGAGTTTGTTTGTTGTCTAGACCTTGATGTTTTTCATATTTTGAGTGAGAGGCATTTCAAGTTGCAATTCTGTCTTCAAGCAATAAAAAAGGTCTTGATTTGCTAAGTTTCTACATGAAAAACTACAAGAGCTCTCCTAAGATCCTTGAGAAGCAAAAACAATAACATTTTCTACAGCAACTTCCTATCATGCATATTATATACAATTATAATTTGCAGTACTGTAAAACAAAAAACAGTATTTAGCTGAGCTCTAGTTCCCCACTGAACTGTGCAATGCAGTTAAAAGTGTAATGGTGAGTGGGTTGTAATGTAACCACATTCCTTAACATATCCATAACAGCTGCTCTATCGTTGAATAGTCTATTATTGTGATGCAGCCAACTGGATATCGTTTGTGTCTTTATGCATCAGAGAACAAAATGATTTCATAAAATAACTTATGTTCATGCTTTCTAGATCTATACTGATTGTGATGTACTCGCCATTAAGACTGTTACCAGTTTGGCTGCAATCTAAATGTAATCATAGCCATGTGATCAGATAAAATACAACTAATCCTGGCATTGATACACACACACACCCACACACACACACACACACACTGATTTCCTCAGATACCCTCCTACTGAAATGGTTCCAGTGGACATTTGGACAGTGACAGAGGTGTGAAAGCCAAGCCACATGGACACTCTGGGTTACAAACTCGGCTACAAATCGAACGGCTTCTGAAGTTTGTGAAAGCGGCTTTTTACAAATCTACAAAGCAGGAAGACGACATATTTCAGACGAGGATTTCAGCACCAATCAATAGTACGATGTTTTCGTTGCCAAAGCATTTCATTGCTGCAAAAATAATGCATTTCATGTGAGGTGAAGTGAAGGAAATGGAGATGGCTCGCAATCTGCAGAAAGACAAACGGCAATTACATTCAGGAGAGATGGCCACAGATTGGCAGTGCAGCACTGCCGTGATGGGAGATATAATTTGCTTGAAGAGGCCAGGAAAAGTTGCAGAATAAAGTAGAGACAAGGTCAGTTTTGAAAGAGACAAAAATCACTTCAGGGCTCTTCCTCTCAACAGCTCTCCTTGGCCTCACATGTTCAGCCTTATTACCGAATGGCCTACAGACTCTTGACATTTCTCCTGAATTCTTTAGCTGGGTGTGTCAGAGTGTTTTACATGAAATCTCACTGCGGCCTCCTTCTTCTTCTAACCTTAGCTTTCTCAAAAATTGCGGGCGTTTTTTCTTTTTTCTTCCCCGAAGACTAGATTCGAAGTGACCCTTTTGGAAAACAGCAGGTGTTGTAGAAGTGGGGGCAGGGTTGTCAAGCTGAAGTGTGATTGGAGTAGGACATGCAAAATAAGGCTAAATTTAGCGGTCTCAACAAGAGTGCCGTTAATAAGTCAGCTTGTTTATGTAAGATGCACGAAGAAACTAAAAAACAACAAAAGCCGATATCAAAACGTGCTTATTTCCTCCCATTCCTTTTAAACAAAAAGGCTTTTCAGGCCCTGACTCATTGGCTCCGCTAACACAGTTGTGCATACTCCCCAAATTAATTATTGTTGTTGTTTTTTTTTTGATGCAGTGACTGTGGCATTTGAATGTGAGCTACATGGCGATCGCTTATTCAGATTTGTTTAGCATTCTGTACTTGGGATCATTTTATAAGACCAAGTCATGTGACTCTGATCAAGCAATAAAGTAAAGTAGTTGTGTTCTTTTCTTTTAAGAAAAATGCAATACAAGAATTCTGTGCTATTTGAAATTTATAACATGAATAAGCGAATACTTTCAGGATACTTTTTTATGTTTCATTGCTACTATGAATTTTTTTTAGTTTAATGTTAGATAATTTTAAGCTTGTTTTCCAAAGCCTTCTTTTGCTAGTGTGAGTACACACAGTTGTAAGACCAAGTGGTTGAGTTATAAAACAATGAGGACTCATCTTTTGCTGTTGTGTACAAAAACAAAGCGGCAAAATTCAAAGCTTTTCAGTGGCAATGTAACATCCAGGGAAAATTACCTGCCTAATTTAGATGACCTGCTTCCTCATTTCTGTTTCCAGGTCGGGGAAGGAAGTACAACTCGGGATGTTTTCAAAACTTTTGCATCTTTACATTACAATGTTAAACCACAGTTCAAATCTCAGGCTACCACAACGCTCTGATTGTTATGGGAAGCGATGTAGATTTGGACTCTTATTAATAGTTTTCAGGGTTTGTTTTTTTTTTTTTTTTTTTTTTTTCTTTATTCAAATATTTCTACATTGTGAATATCTAATAGTGAGTGTGTCCGAGTGGGGGAGGGTAAGTGGGGGAGAACAGCCCCTAAACACTGCAATGCTCTACTTCTCACTAGTTGTTTCTATTTCTGGCCGGCTGGATTGCTTTTCAGTCCGAATTTATGACATTTCAGGACGAAGCCTCTCTGATTGACAGATAATGATATATGCAGAACAGAGGGGAGAAGAATAACCCCTTACCTCTCGTCTGTCCCCAGAGCTTCTTTGTTCAGCTGCCTTTATTTTTTCATTCCATCATATCTGCTGAAGATTGAGCGATATATACCATCAAAGCCTTTTAGAGGCTTCCCACTCTCTTTCCAAAATCCTTTTTATTTTCAACAGATTCAGCTGCTTAATATTCCTTAGCAGTCTGTGGCCTTTTTACAGAACTAACAAGGTTCTGAAGATGCAAGTCTTGTCTTCATGTGAAAGACAGCTGGGGCACAGCCCTCTTCTTCTTTTTGTGGAGCTCATGCCGCAGTGTCTGTGCTGCTAACAAGTTCAGAGCTGCTCTCAGTGGGAAGTGACTCTTATGTTATTTATATTTTATTGGATATTGTTTAATATTTCTAGTGAAAATTTGTTAAATAAAAATTCCACAGCTAGTTGTGTGTCTTTTTAAACCTATTTATTAGCTTTGCTTTAATTCCACATTTTTAATTGAGTAATTAGAATGACAACCATTGTGTTGACTCTTGAGCCAGTTCAGCATGTAATTAAATGCAAGGGTTGTAAGAGTTATTAAATGCAAACATTAATCAAAGAAGCAAATACAATATTTTAATCCAGTCTTTGCTTGGCATAGTTTGCACGTTTGCATAAACGCAATTGTTATGATTAGAGTTGCACAATATATTCAATTTACATTTTAATATCAGTGTGTGCAATATTGAAATCACAAATGACTTCTTGTACACAATTGTTATGAGGATCCTATAATGCAGCTATCTTTTGTCCACAATTTACATATAGATGATACATTTGGCCTGCTGGATTGAGCTCAACTGACCTTAATGGCTGCATTAGGTGCTTATTTATTCTGTATATCTGAGACATCAGATCTCGGCAATAAATACGGGCACATTGTTTAAAGGTGGAGTAAGAAAAAATGTCAGTAGATTGTAGGGTAATCACAATCAGTTTTGTCAAAAAATGAAGCTTCAGCTTTAGCAGCACATAAAATCCTCTGTGGTATTTGCATTGACCCTTTTTAAGCACTTACATTTACAATGTTTACAATGTGTTTGAAACAAACTTGCCAAAGTCTTGGCTTTACAAAAGTAGTGGAAAATAATATCCCTTTACTAAAGAAATGGTGAATAAATACTCAAATAACTTTTTTAAATGAACATTGTGAGCACAAAATTACTATGTTTTCTAAACTAACCATTTGTTCAGTGAGACATTGTTTTATTTTATTTTTATTGCCTGCCTGAGGTGGCAGGCAATAAAAAGTTGCCTGCCACCTCAGGCAACTTTTTGCCTGAGGTGACATGGCAAAAAGTTGCCATGTCACCTCATGGCATGGCAACTTGCCATGAGGTTGCCATGCCATGAGGGTAATCATGGCATGTAAAAACAACCAAATTGTACTCTGCCCTATTTTTAAACAACTCCATAAACACACACATCTTTATCATTTGTGCCTATATAGCTGCAGTTTGAAACGTCTTACAAGCTTAATGAGGCAATTAAAGATCCCTAGGCCTTTAACTAATTTATTTCTGTTGCTAAATGTAGTTAGTCTTAACCTATTTTCTCATTCGGTGACTTATAGCATGATTGTAAGTGCCAGCTTCTGCCTACAAGCTTGAAAGAGTTCAGCACAGAAAGTGCCACAGAGTGTTGACAGGCACCATGGGTATTTGCTCAGCTTCCAAATCTTTCCTTCCTATTTACTTTGAACTTAGTTTTCTCATGCAGCTTGTATGTGGTGGTTCTTGGTCTAAAACTTATCCTCCCTAGAATACTTTGGCTTCCAAGTTTCTTTTTTTTTCTTTCTTTTTTTTTTTCCGGTTCTTGTCATATACCATCTCCACCTGCTGCCACAGGGCATGCTTGGTCTTGTGACTTATTCCTCTGTCAGCAAGCTTGGTCTGAGAGGTTGTAAAGACTTTTTGGAAAAACATAGGTTTAACATGACCTCTGTCTCAAAAGGCCATTGGTGATCTGTTTAAAGTAACATAGATTTTCCTTCGCTTCACACATCTAAAGTAGTATCGGCATAGGAGAAAAGAACAGTTGATGTATATTTAGCTGCAGCATCAAATGTAGCATCAGACCCGCCCCTAAAAGGAAGCAACCGAACCCCTCGATGCAAGCAACGGCCCTCTAAATACCATCAGATTTACTATCTGTATTCCTAAATGCTTGTGACAGCCACACTGTTTCTCACAGCATGTGACCCGTACCCACTGAAACACTCTTTGTTTTGCTTAATCCACTGTGAAAATTGCCCTAATGTTTTGAGAGCTGGAGGAGGCTGCATGGGAATGGTGCTGTGGGAGGATATTCCAAGGACAACAAATTGGTTTGGGATATCAAGTTTGTAGTTTTTACACTGTGGTACACATGAAGCCTGAGTACTAAATATCAAGATGTTTAGTACTGAACATTTCTTCAGTTTGCTTTCAAGCTAAAAAATGTATTTTTCCCCCCCCCATTTTGCTGACAATTGTGAAAGGAAGTCTGTCATTAAAATAACATAGGATAACCTAAAATAAAATGAATTTAACATGAAAGCCAAATTTATTCCAGTAATTTCCATTTTTCTGAAAAACGCAAATTCAATTTATCAAAAACTGGAGAACAGAAGAACCAATAAATAAATAAATAAAAAATGTGCATAAAAATGGGCCTTTTAAAGTTAAGTATTAATTAGCATATTGCTGTGTACAATATATATACTTCCTACCGGTTCATGGGTCCTTTTGCATGAAATGCCGCATTATTATGGCATAGAAGTGATCTGCCTGTTGTTCTATTGGGGTGTTTGGGAAGCTGGGGTTACTTAAATAATGACCCCGAGCTCATCTGCATTGCTGACTCCAGTGTCTTTCGTATTCCTCTTGACAATAGTCCATTGATTCTTTATGGGGGTCATGGAAATTTGTTGGACAATCAAGTTCTTTAGAGCGGTTATAGGTTCCTTTAGGCTGTATGGACCGATGCCACGTTCTGCTGGAAAATGAAAGCAGCATCTCGTTAAAGCTTGTCTAATGAGGCAGCATGAAGTTCTCTAAAGTTTACTCATGGACAGCTTCAATAGATTTGGACTTGATGGAGCACAATGGACCAACAGCAGAAGATGAATTGACTCCTCAAAGCTACTCAGACAAACTTCGCACTGGCTGTGCATTCACACTAGTCTGTTTAGTCCACTTTAATAAAATTCTAGTTTTATTAGTTTGATTTGATTTAACTCTATTAGGCTCTATTTTAGTCAAACTAAATTTGATTAAAATTTTATAGACAAGGACTTTGTGTATGAAGTCTAGTTCGTTTGGGGAAGTGTGAATGTACAATCGAACTCTGATGAGAACCAAAAAAGCAAACTAAAAGCCTAAATCTCGGTTGGTTGAAGTGAACTCTGGCAAGGTTTGAATTCCTATGTGGATGCAAGTGGACCATAGATTACTCCAAACCAGGAAGTGGAGTATAGCACAGGGCATTCTGTGATAATAGAACCAAAACAAACACATGAGTCTAACACTCGAGGGCAAAAATGGCTCATGGTTTTTCAACAAAGACAAAGACAAATCCTTCAAAGGAGTCTAATGCCACAACTTTGTCTACATTTTTGTGAAGAATTGTAGACAAGAAGAAGGAAGTTGTGAAGAAGGAAGTTGCGCTCATGTCGTCTTTGGTTATTTTTGTGTCGTTTCCTTCAGTAGTTCTTGGTTTTCAATTAGTTTGGATTGTTTGACACAGTGCAGTGTGAAAGCGAGCCACACCATTTAAAAACCGTAACAAATATTGCAGTTTTGGTCCCCAATCGAACAGAGTTTACCAGACTATCAGGTGTGAAAACACCCTGAATCTCAAGAAACTTGAGAAAGAGAGACATCTCCCAGTTAAAAATGTTGAATATGTTTACTATGGTGTGTAAATGTCTTTAAAGCTTTATGTAACCTTAAAAATGTTGAAATATATTTTCAATATTTGTCATTAACTGCAGAGATATAAAAAAAAAAACATGTCTTTACCAGTTTAGTAAGTTCAACTTTAGTTTGGAGAAGAGTTTTCCACTTAATCAGGTCTCTCCGGCTCCACATCTTGGATCTCTGCTAACTTCGCTCTATGCTCGGCACACTCTGAGCTCTCTGATAATTCTCCGGGCATCAGATGGCCGCTGATGGCTGGCTCCGTCGTGGTATCAGTGGTGCGATCATTAAATGTTTTGCCAGCCACTCACTCCTCAGGGAAAATGAATGCATTATGAATGGCCAACAGATGGGTCTTCGGCCCTCGTTTTCTTACCCTGACTACTAGTTGTTATAGATGGCTGCATGTGTCTGGGGGCAGCAGATGTGGAGCAACTATAATAATTAATGAGAGAATATCTGTCCCAGTCAAACTGTCGCATCCTGAGGCTAATGTTTAAAACGTTTCCACTGGAGAGAGCCATAAAGTTGGTCTCGATGACTCATGCGTGAGGTGTCGGCCTCTTCCTTCAGACAGGTCAGTAGAATTGGACAGTATGTAAAGGCAATAATGTGCATCAGCCCAGTGCTAATTGATATGCTAATGTAACCTTGAAGAGAGGCTAAGCTGTTTGACCTTCATTTCCTTTGATGAGACTTTGAAAGACGATTTTAAAAACTTATTCCTTGAAAAAGGCCATGGAAATCACCTCCAACATCGAGTTTAAAATGATTCTTACACCGTCTTCAGCATAGTGAGGAATGCATCTTCTGCTCTGTCTATGATGTGTATCTTTCTCTTTATTGGGTCTGTGATACTTTCTATGTTTACAGCATTGAAAGATAAAATGCATAGAAGCGAAGAAAGGGTATTGATATGTTAACTTCATTCGTCAAGTTGTTTTAAAAGGTCTTTCCCAATTCCGTATTATTTACAGGAAATTGGTTGCCACACTTTGTAATCCATCACTGGAGCTCTTGATCACTGCGCACATCATGTCATTGCAAGTGTATTAATCATTTCACTCAGTTATTACACAAGTGACTTTCACTGTGTGACGCCGACTCTCGTCCTTGAATCTTGATGAGTTTAGGAAGGTTGTGGGTTTCGTCCCCTGTCTTTAGTTTTCTGGCACTGGTGCCATCTGCTAGTTATCGCTCTCCACGTGTTTCAGTCTGAAAATTAGCTTTTTTAAAGAGAGCAAAGTATGAACTTGAATTGAGAGAATCAGTTCTACTGTCCTATTTAAACCCTGGCTTTACTGTCATCACTAGACGTTTTGATGGTCACCTTTTTTTGTTGTTTTCTCGACGGGATTAGGGTCATCATAGCATAAGCTCAATAAAAACAGATGTTGCACATTCCTGCATACCTTACAGCAAATAAATGAAGCCACAAATTAGACCACATCATCAGAAGCATGACAATCTGATTACTGTAGGGACATATAAAATTTGCAATCTGTTGAATCTGCAAGAGGAGATGATTTAAAGAGAAAAGAAAACAATTTTTATATTAAAACATTGCAGAATATTTTGTAGCGCTTAGTGTGTTCTTTTCATCGCATTATGCCTGGCTCGGTTTTGACGTGACTGAACACGACTTCTCCCAAAAGTGATGTAGGGAAGAAGCAAATTAGTGCACAAAAAAAATCCCCAAGAACGCAAAAGAACGTTTCATGCTTAACAATCTCAGCAGGAGGCCCTGCGTCTCCCTCCGCGTTCAAATGACACATGCTCATGCCTTGAAATGACACCAGAAGAGCTGCAGGATAAGCCTCAGGAAGAGAGAATCGCGCTTGGCAGACATTTACTTTTTCTTTACAAATTTACCTTCTTCCTGCAGTACACCTGCCTCAGAGAGCTTAGTGCTGTTATGCGGTAGCCAGGGACTATTGATTAACATTGCTGCTGACATTTCTAGTTCCTGTATACTCATGCTGGATGGTGATGCTCTTTTCAGCCTTCACATAGACTACCATTGTTTTCATCTCTTCAGACTTAAGTTTTGTTGAAAAAAAATCAACTGTTTTTAATTTCAGGTTATCCTCTGTAGTGTGTAGTATGTACAAGTTTCCACCCAAAATCCAGCATCCGCTTTTATCATCCCTACATATTTTAAAAAGACTTTTTCCACAGGAAAGTCTGTTTGTTTTTGTGTTTTACCTGCTTGTGTAATTAATACAACTATGGAGTGTGTTGTCTCATCTTGGCACAATAACTACATGGGGTAAAAAATACACAAGATGTTGGATTTAAAAAGGCTTCAGATCTGTTTTCCTCTTCAAATATTGTCGAAAATTGCAATGGACCGTGCAGTGACAGAAGGGTGTCCAGCTGGTTTCTTTGCTCCAACATCTAATTAAAGTGCTTTGCAAATGACCACATTTTATGAAATGATCAATATGCTTTCTTTGATCTAGCAATTTAGCACCGTCTTTAATTTAATAACATGTTTCCACTGGGGATGGAAACGACTCGGTTACATAAATTGCAGAGGAAACCATCCATGTCACACTCTCCACATACACACTGATGGATTGGCTGTACATTAATGACTCTGCTATTGAAAAGCCTATAAATTAATCATGGCAGAAATTAAAAATGTGCATTTGCGTTCGGGTATTAATTTATAGTGCATCAGTGTCCAAATCCAAAAGTCCAATATTACAGCTGATAATTACATTTGTTTATTAACTGAATTGTAAAGCTGCTTTAGATCAATGATTCAAAATAATCTACATTGATTTCTTTTAAGTACGTACAGCCAGCCTAAATCACGACGCTCTCTGACAGGGTTGGGCAATTAATTTTCACAAATGGCCACATAAGCAATTATAATTGTAATCCAGGGCCAAACCCCTGACGAAACACCATTTTTGTTCGACTCTATATGTGATGATAACTTGTTAATAAAATCTGTCATCGTCTGATTACAGTAGACCTTGCAGTTGAACAAAAAAATGTGACCCTATGCTAATAGCTAAGGCTTCTTGTTTACTTTTCATGGAAAATACTTGGAGGGGGGGGGAATTAACCAAAATTATCAAGGTCATGTTTTTTTCGCAGCTTAGTCAAATGATTTCAATTTGAGGTGTAATTACTGCAAACCTTTCTAGATCTATTTCTCTCAAGCTGAGTGTACCATTTTAACTTTTGCATGGTTCAGATCTTTTTCAGCCCTTTAGAAATGTTTGTTTTCCAATTAATGTAATCACTGAATTCCCGGTATATACTTTTCTAAAAGCTATAAACACCTACAACTTTTACCTTGTCTCTTGTTTTAATATAAAGGAAAGCAACAGAATATTGCATAATGGCTTGTACCTAATTAATACAGTAAAAATATTGTTACATTGTAATTGGTCGTGTATTATTAGACATATTGTTTGGACGGAAACCTTTTCTTTCATAAAATCTTTTCCGTTGTATTAAATATGGAAAAAAATTGCAACCTCAACAACAGCTGACACATTTTTGTCATTTCTGTGCCAAAGAAAACATGGTTCCAATAGATTTGGAAGAATTCCTTAAATCTTTAGCCTAGCAGTGCTTTAGCCTTCCTTGCTGGTGGGAAATGTGATATATTATAGCTGACATAGGATTTTTATATACAGACACCCTTGCTTATCATGTATGATTCACATTTGAACGCTGTCCACTTTTCAACTCATAATAATGGAGTTTATATTTCCTCCCGTCATGTGTAGGTGCTGCAGGCAGCAGAAGATCAAGCGGAGCGCAGACTATGGTGAAGGTGGACGGGATGTCGACCCAGCTGTTTATTTCTTTGTGAAAGATCTGAGGCGGTCAGTCACCATTCAGTTGTCTCTGTCACAAATCAGGGTCTCCGTTGCCGTCAAGCTCAAAAATGTACAGAGAGAATCTTATTTGTTAGACGTCTTCGAAGCAAGCCTCTTGACTGCGACCTTGTTCTGACATTGACTGTTTTTGTAACACACCTTATCTCCTCCTCGGCATGCAAATATCATCTTGACTTCATTAGCCAAATTATCTCTAGCATCTTCTAACTGCATGTGAACTATGAAAGTGACCTAGTCTTTCACATGGGTTCATTACCTTTCATACACAGATAATTGTCTCACTGGAGAGGCCCGAAACACTTCCTATTTTTTACGCAGTCAAACATAATTTCCCACCGCTGATGATTTCTGAAGGACTGTTGCACATATCTTCAATATAACTGTTAAGTTTTCCATACTGTTTTTTTTTTTATCCCTCTATTTTAGCTCTGAGATGACCAGTATGACCATTTGACATGGTAAAACATCTCATTTTACAGAATGAGAGGTTTCTATTTGATAAAATAAACATTAAAATTGTTGTTGTTTGCAACTGAAATTAAACTACCAAATTTTCCCTTTGCTAGTTTTGATTTTTGACTTTGTTTATTGTTTGACTTGTTTATATCCTGTATTGGAGGATATATGCGGAGAGGACACGGACAGTAAAAAGAAGCAATGTAGTTTAGTGTAAAGACAAATTCACCTAAAACAACCAAACACACTCAAAATGGACTATTTCAAGGTCTTAAAAGCTGATTTCTCCAAATGGCCATCCATTTTAGCCATTTTTTACAGTATGTGACCTTGTAGAAATGCAGACTTGTGGTCTATGTTGGTCATTGAGCATTGACATTTCTGACTACACAAAAGTTTTTTCGATCAGTTTTGATCTCGTAAGTGGACTCATGAGAACAGTCGTTCTCACAATCTGTGTCATTTGGTCTTGTTTGTTTCGACAGTTCAAGCCGAGGCTCCTAGTTACAGTAAATATATCTGTGAGCACTAAATCTTGCCTCTGCTTTAGAGAACATTTACATCCCTGCTTTCTCAACATTTTCCAGGCTCGCTTTGTGCTGGTAGGACAAGGCACTTTGCTTGACCTCCCTCTCAAACAATCCTGTGATTTTTCTTTTATAACCCCTTCGTTTGAGTCATGGCTGTCTTAATCCCCCTGCAGACTTCAGCTATAAGCTTTGTGGTAATGCCTCGCCTAATCCTCTTCAGTAAAACACACTCACGCATTAAGCTCAAAGCAGTTTACTCACTTACCGGCTGCTTCTGAACAAAGCATGATTGTTGTTTGCGGTTCAGATTTGTGTCTGTGTGACTATTTCTTAAAGGTCCTTCTAATTTTGCATCTTCCTGTCCCTTTAAGTAATTTGGAATAAAGATAAGCACACATAATTCAGTGCTTCTAAAGTACTGAACAATTTATTTTTTATTTTTTTGATATTCATTTCTTTTTATTTACCTGTGGTACCGGTAACTGCTAATGGCA
Organism: Poeciliopsis turneri; assembly: GCA_922788865.1. Lineage (NCBI taxonomy): Eukaryota > Metazoa > Chordata > Actinopteri > Cyprinodontiformes > Poeciliidae > Poeciliopsis > Poeciliopsis turneri. Next base: position 1,358,187 of record CAKLNU010001041.1, on the reverse strand, counting down.
GGGCTGGTTAGTAACTAATTACATTTACTCAGTTACATTTTTTACTTGAGTACATTTACTTGCTGCTTGAGTAAAAGTTTTGAATACTCTGACCACCTCTGATTATTGAACAGCCACTAATGTAGGTAATTAGCTTTGAGTCTGTCAGACACAGAAATTTTTTAAGGTAACAAAATGTTTTGCTAACTATGCAAATATTAGACCCTGAATATTCCAACTTATTGTGATTCTAACCTGTATTTTTTCCATCTCTTAGCACAACATACTGAAGATGTAAGCTCATTATAAATTCTGAGTGACAAGTTTCAATTGTTTCTTCTTCCTACAGTTTTATATTTGTCTTCCGAGTCTTGGCAAACAATAGATGTACTATTGTTGTTTTTATAATTAATCATTTAATATGCTTGCTTGTCACTCTCACTAAATCAACACCTAGCCTGCAGCTCTTTTGAAAAAAGAAAAAAAGGAGCAGTCCTTTTGAGTTACTTTTTTATTTTATTTTTTATCAAATTGCAGACTTGCACACATAAGAGAGCCCAAAATAAAGCAGCAGAATCACAAGAAGCTAAAACAGCTTTGACATGTGCCGTACGGAAAGCAATGCCCATGAAATCTTATGTCGCCGTAACTGCACCTTTTTTGATAACATAGCAGCTAACATGTTTTATTCTCCGGACAAGAGCCGTACATATCTTGCAGAATAAAAAGACAGACAGCTAGGTATTACGTTTGCTACAGATTAAGTAGTAGAATATGTGTAAATGACAAAAAAACAACTTGAGCTCATTACTGGTCGAATCGAATACTTAATTTCCTCTTGCCAGAGCAGAATAGATAGATAGTTTGTCTCTCAGCGGGGGAATTACAGAACAGAACCAAATTGAAACAAATACCCAGAGATGATTAGAAATGTCCATATTAAAGGATAGAAACTGGATAAACCAAGAATAAATCAAAAATTGTTCTTCAAGCTGCTGTAGGCAACTTTTATCAAAAATGTTTTCTTATGTATTTAACATTGTCATTGTGTTGGGACGGTATGCGACTGATAATCTGAAACAAAATCAAGCTCCTCTGCCTTTGTGCTCCTACTCCCATCTGCAAAAATACACAGCTCAATCAAAAGCAATCACACAGAGATAGGAGGAGGGCCTTAGTGCTGTCCTGATGTGTGCACTGCTCACACTCTTCCCTTTGCTCTCTGCTACGCTACAGCTCCTTTTAGCGTCACATCAGGGTGCTATGCTAACTAGCAGCCTGCTGTGGATGCTAGTTACCAAAGCCACTGATGAAAGACGATAAGCCAATTTTCCTGTAATGCAAGTTGTTTTTCTGCCATTAACACAGAGGTAGCGTGTATATGAGCATCATTGGTGGCGCTAAGACCCTCCTCCTGGCTCTGATTGGTTGTTTCTAACTGAGCAGTGTATGGACCCGGCAGGACCTCAGGAAAGAGACGGAGGATTATCTGTCTCATGTTATTCTGTCACGATAAACTGAAAAAAAGGAAACAATTTTTGATGTAATTTTGTGATAAAGTTACAAGCTGCCTTGGATATACCCTTAAGGACTCGCGGTGTTCTAATCAGACTGTGAAACTAAACAGAAACGCATAATACTTACTTATTCATACGCGCAATCTTTAAATGAGCTGAAATGCCTCTCAGCTGCAGAATAAGCTGATTACTTACTGGCTGTCACAGATTGGTGCCTCACTTCTCCAGTGGAGGAGCGCACTGAAATGCCTGGAAAATTTGCTAAAGAGACAAAACCCCTAAACTTTCATCTGTTCCAATTCCAGCCCAAGAGTACTTCACAAGCACTTGACAATTTAATGCTGACTGCACATGAGTTTAGGGTGGGGGGGAAACTCATGGCACACATCTTTAAGATCATTGCCTTCTTCACATTTCACTTTGACAGTCGATGCCTCTAACAACACACCTGCATTGTCTCCAACCCACACTCCTTTACAAATGGTAAAATGTGCATCTAAGATAAATGACACCAGCGCCCAAACCAGCACGCAGCAGAAAGTGCTTCAGTACATTCTCATTAACCCATAGCGTGCCAATCATCGAGATCGTAGTTACAAGTCTGTGGTTTCACAGCTCATTTCACCCTGGAGTTTCTCCATCCTATCCTCATCCATCTCCGTCAGCTGCCTTCACCTAAATGTCTAATTTCAGGGCCTGCCAGCTAGTGTGCTGTGGATTATAGTATGTAACCAGAGTTTATAGCAAAGCCTCCATGAAGTTTGTTTGCCCAGAGTATGGAAGAAAATGTACGTTGTATAGTTTCAAGGATAAGTCTATTTAACATGGTCTAAAGAGGTTTGCTGGAAAAGAGACATTTTGACTCGAAGTTAGATAAGGAGCTGGCACTGTTCATAATTCACTTTGCATAGCATTAATGTATTTTAAATACAGTGTAAATGGATTTTAAGATTTCAGTTTGTTTAGCTAAGCTGCTGCTGCCTTTGCTGTATTTAAATGAAGAGGGTTCTCTGGTATCTTGTTCATTACACAGTCAGAGCTCCTTGCTAAAGTATAGATTTTATTTAGTCAGATCTCCACTCTGTCCCAGCTCCCTAAACAAAACTCACTAGATTACTGCTACAATATAATGTATTTGGTGTTTAAAGTCATAAATCAGTATATTTTCGATATATATACTAACTATTGACTACATTTTTTTAAGACTTACAGGTTCCCTATTTAGTATAAGCAATCTGTGGTTGTTGTATGGCAACTTCACTTAGTCTTGTTCAGATTGCCTGAACTTTGCTGGATGATCATCTCCATATATGTAGGGGCTCATTAATATGAAAGGTGTGCTGCATCAGGCTATTAAGAGATCCTTTATGTAATCACAGCAGCAAACATATGTTCACAATCATTTTAACGTGCCTGATGTTCTGAGATAACAGCAAAGATCTAAAGGCAAAGGTGTTTCCTGTTTCTGCTGCAGTGTGAACTTGTCAGCATTAACTTTAGCAAAGTTAGGTATTCTTGCCAGACTGAAAAATATTTTTTGTTTATTTTGAGTCCTGGGGTTCATTCCCAAACAATGAAACATCCAAGGCCACACATTGTTTTCATAAGTCATTGCAGAGGGGTGGGATATTATTTTTGTTCCACCTTTTAAGCTGTAAAGCATAGACAAGTTCCTCTCAAAAACAAACAAAATGGTTCCATATTTGTTAATGAAGTTCATATCATAATGATTCATTATACACACACACATACACAGAGTGACAGCATTGAAAACTTTATTTCTTGTCATTTGGGGATTTGGACTTAGAGCTCTCAACTCAGTTTCATAAAATTAGATTTTTATGTAACATCAGTAAGAAAAGTATATATAGAACAGAATTGTTATGCTTCTGAAAAGCATGTTTACTAACATGCACTCAATACTGGTAGCTTCTTTTGCATGAATTCTGGCATCAGTGTGGTGTGTCATGGAGCCGACCAGCGTGAGGTTCTGCTGGGGGATGGTAGAAGGCCCGTTTGGGTTTGATGTCAGCCTTCAGATCATCTGGAGTATTCAGTCTGTTGTATCAGGTCAGGGAAGTTTGCTGACCAGTGAAGAACAGGGACACCATGGACAGTAAAAGGTACTAAAAACTGGTTCAGGGATACAAGTTATCTATTAAGTTAATCTAAAGTTGATTGTTCTCATTGATCGACTCACGATTAAGTGATAGCCATTTCTTTAAAAACCTAAATTTTCTCTTGTATCAAGCATGTGGACAGTCTTTCCATAACACGATGGGCTAATTTTTTCAAAATATGCTGCATTTATTATATTATATACTCCATCCTCAGTCCACTCCTTGTGAAGCTCCCTCAAATTTTATTCTTAAACGTAAAGCTTATTGAAGCTTAATCAATAAGTAGTGTAATTACCAAATGGTGGAGAGCTCTTGACATAGGACGTTAATACCATCAGTTGGTCAAGGGGAAAAGTGTCACTAACTTTTTTTTATTCCTGTCTGAAAACGTGCATTTCTTGAAAATCTGTCCCATTAATTTTCATCAACTGGATTTAGATCAAATAATATTGTAAATGTTGACAAAAGGGCTCAGAAAACGCAGTTGTCCCCTGCAGGGAGCTTTGAGGATTGAACAGAGCAGCACTAAATGGAGGGCCACAGATCAGGCCGACGGGGTTAACTGAGTGGTCAGTAGAATCATTACACTGTAATCCTGTTGCCTTCTTTGTTCAAAGAAGACTCTGGACATTTCAGACAGATCTCCTGTCAACAAGAGAAAAATGTAATCAAGGGTTATGGCAATACTATCCTATGTAAACTTTTCTTTATTTTTTTGTCATAATCTTTTTACTTGGGGAAAAGTAACTTGAAGTGAAAACAATCACATAAGCGTGTTCTTGAGTGGTGTCTGCTTTACTAACAACCTGGAACTTGGCAATGTAGTTTTCCGAATTGATCAACTTGAACTGAGGCAAATTTCCCCTATGCTGACATTAAGTGCAGCCCCTGAGTAAAGTGAATTTTCTGTACTTCTTTCCAGTTGTTCCTGATGGGACAATATAATCTGAAAAGCTGCTTTGATTTTTGAGTGGGATGTTTTTTTTGCGTTAATCCCATCCAGCACTGGTAGGAGGGTGAGGGAGGTTATCCTCCAAAAGGATTGCTTCTCATCTTCTGGCCAGCTTTGTGCAGTTTTTTTTAAATGTATAAATTTCATCTCACATTATCATCAGAGGGATAAAACCAGCTGAGCTTGTCTAATAATTGCTGGATTGCACAAAGATCTCAATTATACCAACAAACCTTCATTTTCAAACTTTCCAAACCTAAAAAACAAATGTCAGTGATAAAACTTTCTAAACTTTTTCTGATTGTTCATTAGAGTTGATATGCCCTACAAGCTAAAACAAATGAGTAAAGATTAGTAAGATTGTGGCAGTGTATTTGTTAGAAATTATTCTGCCCTTGGTACAGGATGTTCTGTAAACGGCTGAATTTGTTTAATCTGTATTCTATGGGATTTCTGACTTCTTCCCCAAAATGACAATAATGCACCACTGCTGTCCTTTCTGCAGATCAAGGACAGTCATTTATTTTCTAGTTTTGAAGACAAACACAAATCATTCTGAGCCTTTCAGGAAACCGCCAAGGCTCTTGTTTTTCGGACGAGAACATCCTCCCAATAGAATCACATAAATCTGGGTCAAAATGCATCGGGGACAATGCAGCACTCTATATAACAAGCTGCAGAAATGCTTTTTGCTTTGAAATTAACTTTGCTTAGCAGCAAATATGATTTACAAATGACTCAATTTGTGCAAATGGAATGTAAAAGATGGTAATCAAATAACATTTCATTACATGTATGATGTAAAATTAAATGATACTACTCTTCTTAAGTTGTTTATTTGAGAAATAATAATTATTTAGGCATGGATTAAGTAACAGCAACACTGGAGATAGCTTTATTTATTTTTTGTAACAAATTATTCAGATCGAGACCGATCAGTTTGAGTCACAGATGAATATGTGGGGTAAGGTGCCAAATTATAGAGGCCGGTAATGTTTTCAGAGATGACACCATTTGTTAATTAAGTGTGTCAGTCATGTTTTGGTCAATTATTCCAAATACAAAGGGAATTTACCTTCCAAATAATAAAATGATTTTGTTTCAATAGCGGAAGCACAGATTGGTCCAGTAAAACCATCTCATCTCTATCTTTCATCAAATCCTCTAATATGTCTTGGACACATTCTCTGTTTTATTTGATGGAAAATTTAATTTCAAGAAGAAACTTCAACTACACAAATCACAATGTATAGTTTCTCCTTACAATGTATTCCAGATTCTCTACAATGGCTGCACGGCATTACTAAATCATGCAGTTGTGATATTAAATATTGCACTGGCTGTATAAATTGCAATAAATTTGTGATTTATTCTTTCCTATTTTTCCTCTGACATTACCATGTGTACAACTCTTTGGTATTTTTGAACCAGCCATCTCTGAACATCTACCCTCGAAAAAAATCTTCTTTTAATATGCAAAAACCGAAATTCATGAAGCTTGGAATCAACTAGCCACAAAACAATATTGAAATACAAACAATCCTTTCCTCTATCGACTACATCCCAATTTAAGGGAAGATACAAAACAGCACAGCGGCTCAAGGCTAACAATTCTCCCAAAATAGTTGCAGCTCATATTTTTTTTAAACAAGGTTTACTCTTTTTGTGTGGACTGAAGGTACAAATGGACTGAAAAAATATGTTTTGCAAAATATCCAGGCCTACTGTGGACAGAACATTAATGGTGAGGCTCAGAGGAAGGTTTTTCTCTGGCTGAAAAACAAACATTTTTGACTATTAAAAATCACTTCTTTAATCAGATTCCAAATGATGCAAACAAAAAGTCATTCTGACAGTAAAACAACAATTTAACCTTTGAAAGCTGCCTGAGCATAATAACCAGCAATTTAGATGCTCTTGGTCTGTGATGTTGGTCAGACTAAATGTTCGGAATCCATAACATATTCAAATGAAGCGCCCTCTACATGTCCTTCTGTTGCGGTGTTGTTGTAAAGACTGTTTACCACAGTGCAAAGAAAGAACTTCCCCGACATATTAGACCTTTTAAAATTTACAGTGCACCTTTATCGCACTTGCTTTTAGAAACAGGTCAAGGAAATGGTTTCCTGCTCATCATCTGCTTTAAAAAGGTCTGGCTGATCTCTTGACAACACCGGCTCACGCCAGTACCTCAACCCACACATCTCTAGCTCGATTCGCTCCTTTTATCTGTTGGTGACCCGGCACTGGCTCATCCATCTACTCAGTCAAGTTTCTCTTTCATTTAATCTTTCCAAAAAGAACCTCTGGGATCTCTGACTTTAGGTGTTTCTTCATAGTCCTGTAGTTGCTGTCCTCACCTTGAATTTGTCTCTGAGCTCTAGACACCTACAACTTTCTGACAAATGTTCGACAGTTCTTCAGCCTGATTGGCCAGGTGGCTGGTGAGTTGCTGGACTCTTTGTTAAATGCAACTACAGAGTTTCATACCTTATTGTGTTATCTAAAAAGAGCAATATTTATTTTGCAATTTAATAAATTTTGGAAGAATTTGAAGATGTGGTTTCTTAGGTAAAATCGGAATGCGTACTTTTTTTGTTATTTTAATAATGCATTGCCACACATAGCAGGAGTTTAAGTTGAGCTGTCTCTTTCCCCTTACTTTTTCATTTACAAAAGAAAACATCTAATTTGCATCTCTGAAACAGGACATTGTTTTTGATTTGTGTCCACAAAGAGAAAGGCGATGGGATACTTTTTATGCTTCTGTACCCAAGCCTGTGTATTTCAAACTGAGAGTGTGAGCTCAACACCAGCAGCAGAGGGCTATAAAAAGAGACTATCATTTATAGAGAGTTGCTTGTCAAGACCAGTCCTACTTATCTTTCAGGGTGCAGTCTGTGTATTTATTTATTTTTTTAACTTGCATTTTTCTGCTAGTGTTGGAGCTCCAATCAGTTTTGCGTGTCATTACTACACTGAGCTGTATCGTCCCCATATGTCAATAATATATGTTTCAGTAATTGATCAGGAAGAGATGAGAAGTGTTGTTCGGGGCTGCAGAAGATGCAATTATAATTTGATATGACTTGTGCATTATGCTCTGTTGAATTTGTACTCTGACAGTGTTTGCTATTCAAAGCATTGTGTACACCTCCCTTGTTGATTGGTAGCCACTTCATAAATTAACATTGTTCCAGGTTCCTCTTGCACAGTGATTTGACTTTGCATTGTAAAAGTAGATTACCATTGCCAGAATTATTGTACATTAATCACACCCACTTTAAGCAGTGTCCCATTTAAGATGAGGCAGTGGAATGAACTTGGATAGTAATGATTTCACCCTCTCCCTCCTCGGTCATCACTTCAACAGTAAATTCTGTGGGCAGTAAGCCGTAATTAGTGTGGAGGAGGAAGCTAAAGGTTGTGCATTGATTTCTTGTTTGCTTGGTGAAAATGTCAAAGAGAAACATGAATCCTGATTCACAATAGGGCCTGGAACATGTCTGCTTTGTGTGCTGCAATTAGAGCTCTTTCAATACCAAATATTAGCACACTGATTAATTACAATTTTCCATCACGTGGTGCATTTATTTGGGAATAAATGACCAAAGCGGAACGTAAATGATAACACGGTGGTGGTGACATTAAAGCAGGCTTATTTAAAAATGAAAAAAAAAGTCAAGAATTCTTTCAGAAATGTCAATGTAAAACATGAGTGATGGTGTAAACCTTTTTAGAAAGGGTAATAGGGTTTGGACTCAGTTTGATCTGCAGACAGAATATTGACATTAAAATAACAAACAAAACCATCACTTAGCATCTGAGTCCAGATTCTAGAGATTTGCATTATAGTCTTAACCATAAAAGTAAACTTTCTAAGGGGAGCAGTTTTTTTTTTTTAGTTTAAGAGGAGTGTTGTCCCTACTTGCTGTAAATCATACATTACATTTTGGATTGGATGTAATTAGTTAGATTCAGGAAATATTCCAATCAACTCCTCTAAACTAACACATTGTTTCCAATTGCTATAACTGCTAAAAATGGTTTCAAATACAGCATTCTGCATTACAATGTGTGGATGGCTATCATCTATAGCTTTCTATATTTATTATGCATATTTTTTAAGCTCTTATGGTTTGCTAGCTGACTGATAAAGAAGTACTCCATGTTTTGAGTTGGAAATCCCAATTAACGAGATTTAAATGTTCTGGTTGATAAATCTTGACACCCCCTCCTCGTTGCACCCCTCTCATCATGGTTTGACCTTTTGTAGCTCCAGCTGAAGGAAAGCAGGAATGTGGAAAACTCGACTTTAAAATGTACATTAGTCTTTGTAAATTGTTCCTCACTGTCAGGAACAACAGTGATTGAAACACAAAGATATGCATGAAAAGCTGTCACAGATGTCAGCTTCCTTAGTGCTTTTGTCAAAGTTAATAAGAGGCTTTCAGACGCTGGAAATCAAAGCACAAACCAGACGTTCTTGTTTGCGACAAAGGACCATCAGAACCACATGGCAATTTTTTGTTTTTGTTCAGAATGCATAATTTTACTCGTGGTACGTGTGGTCTAATTTTGTCCTTGTGTGTTCCTGACAAACATGTATGGCAGATTTTCCCCAAACACTTTTACAAAATACCACAACAGTTCAAAGTGCCATTAAAAAGTAATTGCTATTATTTCTTTTGCTTTTGCAACTTTTTTTTTTTTTCAGATCAAACAAATTCTAAAATCAAACAAAAATCTACTTCATTTAATGCAGCTGGGAATCAAACTGGCAACCCACAAATTGAAAGATGAAAACATCTCGTAAACCAAAAAGACTTTGAGGTCAGTGTTTGTGATCCAGCAAGAAGAGACTGGAGAATAATCATATTTATGAGTTCCACTGATTTTAAAAAGAAGAAGGACTCATTTTACCTTAGGCAAGAAACATCTGGATGAAAACCAAGACATTTTTTGGAAATGTGAAGAAATTAACTGCCTCATCAACAATGTGTCACATACATAGCTGCCATTTTAACCAACTCCTGGATACTGTAATTATGTATACAGCACCAGTCAGATGTTGGATACATCTATTGGTATGAATGTTATACCTACTTTGAGCTTTTGTATTGATGTTGAGATGTAAATAACTTCAAATTTGCTAATTTGACAGTTGCAAAATTTATGTTTCGTCCATGTTTTTGCAATGAGGTAAAACAGAAGGCCGTCTTTTATCTAACAAATGACCTTCTGATTTTTCAAAATAAGTCACAAGAAAGTTTATTTAGCCCAGTGCAACGTGAACACTATCATTTGTGCATGCTTTTGACCCTTTACTTGTGTTTGTTTTATGTGGGCAGGTTGTGACCATGCGCTGCCTGGCTGCACGGGTGAACTACAAGACGCTCATAGTTATATGCGCTCTCTTCACACTCATAACGGTGCTGCTATGGAACCGCTGCTCCAGTGACATCTCCATCCGTTTCCTTCCCCGGGCCGCCTTTGTGGTTCCAAGTGCAAAGATCAGCAGCAGCCAGCAACAACCTCCACAGCCCCCCGAGCCTCCACCTGTTGTTGGCGTTGTTGGTGGGATCAAATATGAAGAAATTGACTGCCTCATCAACGATGAGTCCACTATCAAAGGCAGGCAAGAGGGAGGAGAGATCTACCTCCCCTTCAGTTGGGTGGAAAAATACTTTGAAGTGTACGGCAAAGTGGTGCAATATGATGGCTATGATCGCTTCGAGTTCCAGCACAGCTACTCCAAGGTCTACGCCCAGCGTGAGCCCTATCACCCCGAAGGAGTCTTCATGTCCTTTGAGGGTTACAATGTGGAGGTCCGCGATCGTGTTAAATGCATCAGTGGAGTTGAGGGTAAGGAGATTTTAATTCCATGGTCCACAGCAACATTTTTAAAGTTTGTGAACGACCTTGAGTTACCCTAAATTTGTGTCTGTCTTTTTGAATACTTGTAAAGGTCAAACAGTTGCCCTGTTTTCCACAGGAAATGTCAGGTGTCTGTGTTAATATCAAGAGTCTGATCTTATTGAAAAAGTGACCCACAAATTTAAGTAACTACCAAATGGAAACGGTTTAAATTCCATTAAAAATGTTTGCTTTTCTTATTGAGACTATGTCAGGGTTTATCTTCTGACAGACACCTGGGTATATAAGTCTAAGAGTCCACTCTGTTTCTTATCAGAGTTGTATGGGTTGTTTTTTTTTTTCTTTTTCTTTTTTTGGTTCCTTTTAAAATAATTGCTAGGAAGGATCAATAGCTCATTTTAAAAGGCTATTAGTTGAAACCACAGGGTCATCAATATACTTAGCTGAAATTGCAGAATAGATATTCATTATTTTTCTTTTATCACAAAATGGCTACAGCTACCAATAAGGCATACCATTGCACCATAGACTTGAATATCTTACAATTTTGTGACTTAATGTTTGCATTGTTTTTTTTTTGTTTTGTTTTTTTTGTGTGTGTGTAAATTTCAGACCTTTGTGACATACCGAGATATTTTCAGTGTTTGTAAAAGAAAAGCATCATTAACAAATGGGTTTTAATTTTGCTGAGTAGCATTATTCATTTTTCTTGGTTTCACTTTGGCTAATTAAACAGTTAACACTGAAGCCGTGTGAAAAAGTAAGAACCTTTTTATAAGGTTTTGCAAACGGGGACAAAATTTAACAATGGTAGACTTCAATTAGACCATATTACACCAGGTCCTGCCAACATGTTTTTTATAACCACATCAAGGTTATAAACATGCTTATAAATATATCCTTTATGGACACAAACACTGGTTGAAAAACTAGGACAGCGTGTTGACCTCCGACCAACAGCGTATGATGAACAGCCAGAAAGTGTAGAAGCAGTTAAATAAGTTTCTTAGACGTTTATATAATTTTTTGTAATTTACATGATTCAATTATGTGGATTAACTATCTATAGATTGATATTTGTTTGATCCATACCATTATAACCTTTTCAATGTTAGTTCAGAATTAGAAGTAGGAAAATTCGAATCTTGAAACAGAATATAAGATAGTAGGTGCTACATAAGAGAAGGTACAAGTCAAGACTTTGATACCATGTAAGATGCTGTTAGCTTAGCACAAAGTATTACCAAATATTATTTAGCTAATGCGGTGCCCCTTTATTTAAAGGGGTATGCGTAAGACTGACATGTCATAAGCAATACATGCCACCTGTCATGAGCATGAAGGAGTCTTCATAAATGTTTGTCATTTAGAAAAGGACCCTTTTTATGTCATTTTGCATTAAAAGTGCATTGAATTTGCATTGAATTAAATGGCTATACTGCGACAGACTGGCGACCTGTCCAGGGTGTACCCCGCCTCTCGCCCGGAACGCAGCTGGAGATGGGCACCAGCAACTCCCGACCCCATTAGGGAGAAGGGTGACGGAAAATGGATGGATGGATAAATGGCTATACCAGTTGGACATTACAAAATAAATACGTGTAGATGATTCAGGAAAAAAACAATCAGTTTAATCTGATCATATAAATGGTTTCAATGTTCTTTTCATACATCTATTTGTTTTTGCTAACATATTTCCTAGTATATTAGCTTATATGGATGTACTAGCTAGCTTCTGCAGAGATAATTTTGCTAGAAAGAATTTGCCTCATAAAGCTCAAAGATACTGCAGTTTAGTGCCTAACTCAACAACAAAGGCTTTCACGCAGGCTTGATTGGCAGCGTTAAGACCCTCCTCTTGGCTATATTGGGAGCAGCAAGAGAAAACAAGAGCTTTATTTATTACATTTTTTTTCCCACAGATTATCTGTCTCATACCATACTGTCACGGCATAGTGACAGTTCCAGTAAATATGTAAAATAATATTTTTTATAAAAATTACATACTGCAGCTGTAAGTAAAGTTTTAGCTTTAAATATAAGAGCACTAAATCTTATAGTTGGGTCATGTGTTTGTACTTTTTCATTAAAAATTACAAATGCTTAACTTGAATAATTTAGTCTGTAGATCTCGCACACCACAACTTATATTACATTTATGTCTGAGCTGTACCAAATGCACAGGGACAATTTACACAACCCTTCCTGTGCTGTAGGAAGAAGAACACTCGCTGTGAACATGGTGAGCATTGTGGAAATGGGTCATAAAATAATTAAAGTAAACCTCCGGGCTCAGCATTGATTCTTGTTTCCTACTTCTACCTTTTGAAATAGATGAGACACATTTACATTTCTATACGACCACTTTAAAAGATCTATCAATATTGCCCAAGGCCACTTTGCTATTTAACATTCACATGTGCAAACATGCACACTTCTTCTTAACTTGGTTTAATTTCAGAGGTGGAAGCAGCAGTCTATTAATTAACTTGTCACAGAGGAACCACAGGGTTTAATGAAGGTCATGGGAGTATTTTCCTCCCAGTGTGCATCGCAGCCTACGGAAAAGTTATTTAACAAGACCCTCAGCCAGACTCAAGCTTAAGCGTCCAATTAGAAAAAAATCATGTCACATAAATGTAAGTGTAAGAAAAAATGTTTTAGAATTTTGTATTGTCAGCAGTCTTTGAAACGCTGTATAGCTTGTTTACTGATGAACCATGAAAACGAATGCATGTGTATATAGAAAAAAATTCACCTGGTAACAGTCTCTCATAACAAAAGTGTCATTTGGATACAATCGCTTTCTTGACAAAGTGAGATTTTAAGACCCAATAAAGGATTGTCACTTTAGAAATATCACTGGAAGTATGGCCACTCACTGCACAAGAAACGCACTTAATTCTTGGTCTGGTGCATTAGTTATTGCATCAGTGCGATGTGCTGTGGAGGTAATCAGGCTATGCCTCTGCTGTGGTGCTTAGTTGACCTGGTTCCTCAAATAATCACAGACTGCAGAAACTGCACACGTCACAAGAAGTGGATTCTGGGCTTCTTCAGACTCTTAATATGAAAACAAAGGGCATTTATTTTTTATATGGATTACTGAGCAAAACCTTTAAGCTCAGATAAGATCCCTGCTACTTGAACACCATTTTGTTCCACACTTTTTTTGTCCACTCAACTTTCTATTAATGTGTTTGAATGCAGCATTTGATGGCTGTTTCCTGGACTACTGTTGAGTCAGCAGCCCTCATCATAATGTTGTAGGCTCTGACGGACTACTTCTGCTTCATTGTTCTCCGTCGTGTTTTAATTTTTTGAGAAACTGCATTTTTGCATAACTGGTGTGCATCACTTTGTTTTGTTTTTTTTTCCGAAACAATTTAATTTTTTGACAATTTTTTTCAAAGTCATCAGACGCACTTGTAAAGTGTCTGGATTAGTATCCTGAAAAATAGTACTCAGATTTCCAGGAAAGTCGTGAAAAAATATGTGCTCATTTTTAGCAGTCAATTTCACACAGATTACTTCTCTTCAGTGCAGCTTCATGCTGCTGTGTTAGGATTTGACAGCCATTTGACTTAAGTTGTTGAGGGAGATGCCAGCACCAAGACAGGCGGAGAGGAAAGCCTGCCATGGGGATGGAACTAAGTGCGATGTGAATCTGCATGCATATGTGCTCATGCTCTTTCCTGTCAACATCAATCACACAAATAAATACTCAGTCAGGTTTGAGATAATCTGACTATAGCTGCGCTCCATCGGTCCCCGATGTGCATTTGTGCGTCTAAGCGAAAGCTTAAAATCTATTTACTCCAAGTAACCAAGATCACAAATGAAAATGCATAGATGTAGCAGTCAGGTAAATTATAATTATATAATTTTCCTCATAGTATAATAGATGAGTTAGCAGCTAGGAATGACAACTGAGTGCTGAAAAAAAAACACTGATCTGATGAGATACAGCTCGCATAACAGAGTGATAGAAATGTCTGTGTCATTGTGAGGGGAAAAAATCCTTCTCTTGCACATAATTGGTGATTTGGATCGGAGGAAATGTAAATGGAGTTGTGCAACAAAAACATTGCAGAGAGTAGCAGAAAATGGTGTGTAATCATCTGCTGCTACTATTAAATGCTGCTGACGGTCTGGAGTTTGGAATTGATTCTGCACAACCTCTCATACTAATGTTTCACCCCATAGTCCATAAAATTGTCTGTTCTTACTGTAAACTGGATATAATTTGCATCTAGTTGTCATGGTTTTGTGGGGGGGGTTTTTTTGGGGGGGGGGTTGTAATCTGCACTAGCATCATCAAAACAGAAAGTTCCCAAGTTTAATTTGATTGGTTTATGAGCTTTTATCACCATTAACCTGAAAACCAGAAGAAGTATTTAATTTTTTTTTATGTAAACATGAACATTGTCTTTTTTTTTTTTCAAGAGATGCTTGTGAAATGCGGTTTCTTTCAAAATGTGCCACAAAGGAAACTGAAGGAGAAACACCAATGTTTGTTTGTCATGAAGGGGGTGAAACATTTCCATCCCAAATTGAAGTTTATGACCCTCTTCTTAAATGGATGAGTTTCTGTGGCACATGCATCCAGCTTGTCACAAGGTCTCAAAGTGAGCTATCTGTTCATCAGTAATTCTCCTGCCTGAGCTATTTCTGTCTGCTGGGGACAGCCTGCAGTGAAAAGCAGCAGATTAGCTGAAATTTCCCAGCATTTTTTGATCGTTTGCTCTCACTGGTATTATTTCATTGCTTTTTTTTTTTTTTTTTTCTGTCTTGCTATCTATGACCTTTTTGTTTTCAAAATTTGACAATGTAGTATCGGGGTAGATTTCTTTCTTTTTTTTCTTTTTTTTTCTCTGCTTGTGTAAGTTGAATCTAAATTGAGAAATATTTGGAATCGAGATTTTTCTCTTCTGCTCAGGTGTGCCTCTCTCCACCCAATGGGGCCCTCAGGGTTACTTCTATGCCATCCAGATCGCCCAGTACGGTTTGAGCCATTACAGCAAGAACCTGACTGAGCGCGCTCCCCACGTCGAGGTCTACGACACAGCCGAGGAGAAGGACAGCAGGGTCAGCACCGCGTCCTGGAGTGTGCCGAAAGGTTGCAGCCTGAGTCGTGTCCATGACAAGACCAGATCTACCTCTGTGCGTTCGTTCAGCGCTGCAGGTACGTCTCCCCTCCTATTCGTCCAGATGGCCTCAGGGCAAGCTGCTTATCTCTTGTTTAACTGTGGCTGCAGCCGGCTCGATATGCGACTGCACCCTCAGGACAGGATGATGCTCTGCAGTAAGTCACAGCCACAGTGGGAGGATTCTGCCTGTTGTGGTTGACAGAAGACATGCTGCATAATGACATTCCTAGAAACTTGAATGATTTAATAATCAGTAGGCTAAGCGTTGGATCTTTAATCATGCTTTGTTTGCTTAATCAGTGGGAAATTTCCACCTGATGGAACAGAGAGGAATACCTCTGGTTATCATTGTTCAGTCTGAACATGAATATATGAATATAAGTGGCTGGAAATAAGACTCCAGGGGGCAGATGAGTAAATTTCTGCCATCTTATGAAAACAATGCTGCATTTGACATTTTATTTAACATTGTTAAAAGGTATGATCATCACAAAATCTTAGCAATATACAAATTTAAATAGTTAAGCAAATTTTCTTAATCTATAGCCCACTAAGATTGTTGTTCTGCAATAAACAAGGACTGGAACTTGTTTATTGCAGATAATGATTATTTTAGCAATTAATTAAGCTTTTGATTAATCATCAAACTTGATTATTTTTAAAAAATGACATATTCTACAGATTTTTCATTTTTTGTACAATATTAGAAATACATTAAAAGGTGAAAATTAATGTATAATTAAACTTCTTTTTAAATAAAACATTTAATTGGCTAAAGTGCAATAACGGCATAAGTCTGAACCAAGTGAAGCTAAAACTAGGCTACTTGGGGAGTTTCGGCTTGAAAACCTATTTATAGATGAAGGTGTTTTATCTTAAATGCTATCTATATCATCAATTACCTATTTTGAGTCTGTATACGCCAGTTAATGATTAATCATTTTCTAAATTGGCAATTATTTGGATAATTGATTAATTCAATAAAATATTTCAGCCCTTAAGCAAACAAAACTATGAATGAACCTTTACGGATCATTCTCGTCTTGCCCATCGTACGAGTTGAACCGATAAAATGACAGACTGTGTGAGCTTTCAGAAGGTTCAGCTGGGAATGTGAAACCAAAGATGCATGTCTCAGATTTTTCTATATGTGTTTTTTAGCTCTGTGTTGCACTAATATTTTCATCTACATCTAAAACCTGCCTATACCATGCCAATACCCAATCCATATCCCCTCAGCACTTATAGAAAGCATCGTATTAATGTTTATAATAGTTATATAGATAGAAAAAAACTAAATTTAAGTTGTTGACTCCTGTTGTATCACAACAGTTTTTGGCAAACAGTTGACATCTTTGTCTTTAAAATACTGGAGTGTTTTTCACATCAAACAACATCTCCTGTTATGGAGCCCAGGTTTTGTGCTGCAAATGCCTCTTTCATGCAGTCAGTGGTTATAAATAAACCCTTTGACTACTCTTGCTTGAGCTTTCAGAATTCTTCCAGACCAATGAATATTAAAAAGTATATAACCGTGTGTCTCCTTAAGTACAGCAGTAATAGGTCTTCAGATGAAGCGAAGTTTCATTTTTTGTAATAAAACTGACTGGGGCGTAGCGCCATCCTTGGTGCCATTTCAGTGTGTTTCAACCCTGAGGAATCTAATTTAATTCGGCTGCTTTTCTTCATATCAGGGCTCATGTGGAACTGAGGACACTGGGCACTAAGCCTCTGGCAGAGTCTACTTTCATTTGTTGTGTGCAGTCTTCTCACATTCAAACATTGATTTACAAAGCTGTGGTGGGAAAAATGCAGAGCAACTTCAACTCTGAAAAAAAGCTCGGCTTTTAGGAGCTTGCACCAGACTGATTGAGGTTTACACTGAAATATCGCAGTTACAAATCCAGGCTGGATATCCAAGTATTGCTGCTGCTTTAAAGAGGTTATTTTACATTTTTACTTAATGTCAAGATTGTTAAGCGGATTTGGGGTGATGTTACTTTCATTATTGGTTCTGTTGTCTTTCAAACTTGGATCAAAAAAACTTGCAGTGTTCTGATCCAATATTGATTTCATATATCAGCCGAAGAACAAGTATCGGATTACATTGGCCTGCATCTAAAATCTTCCCTATCAAACTCCAGCATTTAGTCCGTCCCAGCATTTCTGTTCAACAGCGCGTATGTCCCCCATGTAGATCCATTGGTTGATAATAAATAGCTTCATTGTTCTCATGTCTATTGTTGTTGACGATTGTTCTTTGAGTACTATCACTTGATCAAGCCTTTTCTAACATTACACAGTTCAAAATAAGTAATAAAAGTATGTATGATATCGGATCGGGTCAATATCGGTTTCAGCCAACACTCAAAGCTGCACAGCCTTCATAAAAAACCTCAGCTGAACATTTTTGGAATAATTGTAGCAATATTTTTTAGGAACAGATATTTTCTTAAAAAGAAATTTAGGTTCTTGGGGGAAAAAAATTTTTTGATTTTTTTTTTTTTCTCAACAGTTGTCTCATATTACTTTGACAATAGGTAACATCCATCACATTTTAATTATCAAAACGCTACAGATTAGAAACAAATCCATTAATCTTGATTAGTCAGTGGTAATCATTTAAAGCAGTAGCTGTTGAGCATCTCATGAAACTGTTAAAAATCCTGGACACCATTTTAGTGTAACATTAGATTATGAAATATCAATATTTTGCGCTCTTAATTGTTCCTTTTAGACTAAAAGCTAAAAGTTCCACTTTAACATAATTTGCAAATCCCTTCAAGCTTCTTTTAACTTCTCTTGGTTTAAATCTAAATAGAAATTTTGCCTCCAGTCACAAACTATTCAGTTATTATGCTGTCAAATAGAAGACGTGCAGTGTCTCTTGGTGGGTTTGCCATCAATGAATGGGACTTGACTTTGTATTTACCATTGAGATTCGGCATGTAGCTTAGGTTTACAGCTGTATCAGGACCAAAGCCATGAGACAGATGACAGAGTTATTTCTGGAAGTGGGAGAAAGTCGAAATCTTTTTACCCAGAGCTGACTGTGAGGGGGCTTTATTCTCCTCTTATCTCATGCTGATATTTCCAGGACACACACACACACACATTCTCTCCTTCTCTCCCTTTCTCTGTTGAGCTGCTGTCTCTATTATATTCCCTCCCTTCTCCTTATTCTCCTGTTTTCAGCTGCTCATCATCACCACTTTTCTTTTCATTTCACCACTCTGCACCCCCTGTCCCCATCTCTCCTCTGTCGGGTCAAGTCGTCCTCATGGCATTCTTTCCTCAAGATCATCATGCTTTCATCACCTCCCCTCCCCTTCTCCTCTGCTTCTCCTCTTTTCGTCATTAATCTTCTCTGTCTACCCCAGATTTCTGTCAGTCTTCCACTGCTGTTTACTCATCTCCACCCACTTACCATCCCTCTGCACTCTTGCGCTTCCTCGATATTGCCGTCATAGTTTCCTGATTCGTTCTAATGCCCCTTTCTGCTCCCTCGTCAAAACTTTCTCGTTTTCTTCCTCTGCTGTCAGTTTCTCTTTCTGTCCTTCCACCTCCCTCTCTTTCCAATTTGAGTCTTTTTTTTTTTTTTTTTTTTTCCCCCTCCTCGCTGTATCTAGGACACGGGTGTTGAACAATCTCTCAAAGTCTCTGACAAGTGGATCAATTGTCTGTCCCCTGATAATAACCTGCCATCTACCATCCACACATTCCTTCACGAAGGCTTTCTACCATTGAGCACCTTTATTTTCGCAGTCCCAGTATGGTTTCTTGATGCTTCAGAATCCAATACCGATAAGACGTGTACAAGAAAAACTGCTTTTACCCATTCTTTATATACATACATATACGTGTGTGTGTGTGACATGTCTGACTACTCTGCCTGGGTGTCCATGGTGCTGTGCAGATATTGCATGACTGTTCACCTCTTTCTGAAATGTGTGAAAATCTGCTCTAGGCCAAATAAAGTCCCAGAAAGCAGCTGCAGCATCCAGGTCTTTAGAGTAACACTGTGATTGGTTAAATACAGCAATGTGCTGCTCATCAACCAACGGCTTTAGCTAATGTGGCCCAGTTATTCGGTGGTGTATAGCTGCACACACTCAACACCACTTCAGCCCCACAGTCTGAAATCATCCCAGGCTTATTCCTCTACCTTACAGCCTTACATAGAAAAATGATTAAAATGTAGCTGCAGAGCGGTTGTGTGCTCTAACTTGAATACAGTTTTTGCATGATAAAAAGTTCAAGGGCTGCACAGTGGTGTAGTTGTTGCCGTGAAGCAAGAAGGTCCTGGTTCGATTCCTGGCCCAAAAAGTCCTTTCTGCATGGAGTTTGCATGGTTCTCCCTGTGCATGCATGGGTTCTCTCCGGGTCCTCCAGCCCACAGTCCAAAAACATGACTGCCCGGTTAATTGGTCTCTCCCTAGGAATAAGGGTGTAAGAAAATGGATGGGTGGAAAAAGTTCAAGTTCTTATGTCATCGGCTTTAGAGCTTGAGATTTGTCGGTTTTGCCCTATTTTACATGAGTAAAGCTTTAAGGTTGCTGTAGGAATAATAATGGGCAACCTCATTTATTTTTTAACTTGACTGGTTTTAAATATAAATTTATATTACATATATATTTGATTTTTTTTTTTTTTTTGGCCTTTTTGACAATACATTAAACATTCAGTATTGTAATAAAACGAACAAGGGAGCCTTTTCTGAACATTATTTCTTAATCAGTAAGGATCTGAAACAGAAGCACATTTGCCTTGTTAAAGTGCTGAAGAGATTCAGCTGCCTTCCATTTGAAGCACTTAGGATTTACCGTGTCCTAAATATTTAGCTTTCAGTTTCATAGTCTAGAAAATAAGTTTTTGTCTTCTCAGCCTTAAGAACAGGATATGGGTCAATCTTTCTCTAAAATCCTTGCTCTACTTTGCCAAGTATTTTAAATTGGTCCACCAAAGTCTGCGTTTGAGTAAGTCATAATGTTTTGGGCTTACTGTGAAATGAAAAGATGGATACTTTAGGTGTCCAAATTCAGGGGCTGCATCCTTCAAAGCATTAGTTCCCAATCCTTTTGTGTTGTATTTTAGGAATATTTTAATTTGTGGGAATGAAATGAGGTAGGAGCTTAATTTTGTATGACGTTTGTGGTATTTTGCAGTGATAAATTTGAGAATAAATGGTCTTTGAAGCAGTTTCTGGTAATAGTTAAAAGGCCTGCCACTCTACATCAGTCCCAAAAACTATACAGTTATTAAAACAGTCTACTTCTGCACACCATTTACAGTTGGAGCACTAAATATCATGCAAAACTTGCATTTAATCATGTTTATTGCAGATCTCATAAAGCCAATGCCAATTATATTCTTGCATGTTCCTTCAGAATATATTCCAGTTCTTATCAGGATAAAAAAAAAGACTCCATCAAGCATGACCATTACCAAGTTTTTCTGTGTTCCTGTGATTCTCAGAACAGGCCATTCCTCCTCTGCCTCCTTTGGATGTTTGAATGTGAGACGCCAGCAGGAGAAACTGTTGGCAGTATCTTTTCCGCAGCTCCTGACAGCGCTGCAGAAGAGTGAACAGTTTACAGTGAAGATGACATCAAAAACTGTAATACTGGGTTACATGCGTGCGACGAGTCCCCTGTGCATCATTAGGCAATCTGAATCCAGCACAGGAATAGTCTAAGCTGCCTCTACCAATAAACATTGCATCACTGTGGGAAAAATAAAGACCATAAAGGGGAGAAACGGAGTTAGATTTGTGTTTATTTGCCAAAATGGAAAACAATCTCTGGTGACTGGGCCCAGATCTTGGCCCTAAATAGGAAACACATGAGGGGATTTAATCCAAAGCTCCACTGACAAAAGCTCTGTATTTGATTTAGATTACTACAGTCCTTTCTTTTTCACTTGACATGACAAAAAAAAACTGATGAGGGCCTGACTTGTTTAGCCGAATGGTCAAGAAATGGTCACCAGGGTCTCTCCAGCTGCTTGGATCCGGAGTTTCCATGGCAACTGTCACTCACTGGTGGGAGGTGGGGTTCCCCATCACTTCAATTACTGCTTGGAATTAAGTTCAGAGATGCTCCACAAATCCAGGACAAACAATTTAAGCGACAGAGAACCCCCCGGTTTGCTGAAGGCACAGTGGGACGTTTGCTCCCAGCTGGATTCAGTGATGCAGCGCTCAGAACGAGTCAAAAACACAGCAGTCTCTTCTTTCCAGGTAGACATGCTGTGTTTGCACTTGCAGCTGTAAATAATCCATCCTGTCAGTCTGGAAATGAACTTTGGTAGAAAGTAGTGGTGCAGTGGCTTTTATGCACTTCTGCTCTTAGGCTCCCATCCCCAAACGTACCGCATTCTCTGCATCCTCATGTGGTGAGATCACACATTTAGCCGCTTATCCTCTCGAACCAGGTGTCCATCAATATCTATAGATCACCAAAGATTATTTTAAGTTCCACCAAAAAAAAAGCAAGTTTTTTTTTTTTTTTATTAATTAAAAAAAAAAAAAACTGCTCCCAGCAGTGATCAGAGGGCAAAAGGAAGAGGTATTATAGAGGTCACAGTCAAATTGCAACCAATTTGAAATGTATGTGTAGTATTATTAAACATACTCTTTACGACTCGGGTGCAGCAAAACTTTGGGCGACCAATAAACCAGCCACCTGAGTTTTCTTAATGTTTTGAGATCTGCAATCATCAAGAAACTGATCTTTTCCACCAATCTCATCTACCTCTACAAAATCAGCTGCTGTCCCCTTTTGCTCTGCTGTGAGAGCGCTGAGTCACCTGCCAACCAGGTCATGTCTGAATGTGTATAATAAATAATAATCGCCTCTCTGTTTCCAACTGAGCAGTTTTGTCACAATATTTTCTGACTTTTTAGATCCAGTCGGTTTCTGTCAAAAGCAGAATTTGGCTACTAAAAACCATTTATCGGCTAGAAAACTGCTATCGGTGCACTCCCAGTTGAGAGAAAATGAAATGACTAAGGGTTTTAAGACTGTTATCTGTAGAAAACTGGAATTACCTCCTTGGAAATAATGGATTAAATGTAAAAAACAAAATGGACAAAAAAGACCCATCCTTTCTGGGTGTACTCTCTGAGGACGGTGAAAATCTGGCGTGGATAAAACATGCAGAGATTGTGAATGAATAATCACGCACGCATTTCGCTGTCACCCCGTCATTTGTCACATGTTCCTGTGCCGTGATGTGCTCTGCGGGTCCTAACTGTGCATATGTTTTCAAGCGCTCGTCTCTCTTGCCCGAGCTCGGTTTGCGCTGATATATTTCCAGCAGCGTGTCATTTCTGTTTCCCGGCTGATTGCTAAACAGCCGCAGAGCCGAGCGGTGGAGGTGGAATCTCGTCTGTATTCCCTGCCCATCCTTTATTGATGGCAGAGTAATCACAGGGCCAGAGTACAAATCCACTTACCCTCTGCTTTGCCTTAAGTAATGGATTTATGAGTGCATTAAAGAGCCGTAGTTATCCAGAGGCCCCTGCCAGACTGTCTCTCTGCTCATTCTCTCCCTGATCGACTGTCTTTGTGTCTCAGTCGGACTCATCTGCTTCTGCTTTCCTAGCTCCTGTCATGTGAGATCTCTCTGTCTTCTGATTCCCAATTGTCTGCTCCTTGTTGCCTCATTTTCACTCTCTCCGGCTGGCTTTGGGAGCATTTGTGCGACCCATCATTGCATTACCCTTTTTTTCTCCTTGACTTATATCCCCTCATCTTTTATCCTCTGGGAAGCCCTGATTAGGGAAAAAAAAATCTTTTTCATTTTCTCCTTGAAGACCAAGGGAGCCTGGCCGACAGAGAGAGCTGACTCTTGAAGAAGTTGGTGCTTTGGGGGCTCGAGGCAAAGTTGGCACCAACTTAACTGCCTGAACTAAACCGACATTAAAGCGACTCTCTCAGTGCTGAGCTGGAGGAGAAGGGTGAAAAGCTGAACTTTCCAACTCTGAGCTTTGCAGGGAAGAAATGTGGGAAAGCAGATGAAAAAGTTGCAGCACCGCATCACTTTCTACCCAATGTTTTCATCTGCTTCTTGTCGCTACAAGGCCCCTTTTTCCTCACATACTCCTAATTAATCTCAGTGTGCAGTGACACATCTGCAGTGCGCATCCCATGAGAGGTTTGTCTGGGTGTGTGAGCACTCTGCATGTCTTCCATTTATCTGTCACACATATAGCAGGGCACTTCCCACGACTGATAACAATACAAGACGCTTGCTGGTAAGGGGAAAAAGGTTTTGAATTATTTCAAAGCTTGCAGATTTTTTATTTATTTCTTTTTTTGGGAACATTTGGAAGTGGGAAAGTATTTTCTGCACTAGAAGAAAGCTCACATAAATAAACCAAGAAAGGAGAGTGCATTAGAAGATGCAGATAAAAAGGCTCCTAGTCAACCTGCTGGAAAAGGTCATTCAGAATTTGTCAGAAGCCATTTTATATAAGTCAAGTGAGGTTGGAGCCCTTTTTCTTTCTTTTTTTTCTTCTTTTGACCAAGTACGCCGCTGTAAAATCTCAGCTAATTCTACTCCTCTTTCACGCTTTCCCTCCACTACTTCCCGCCGCCCCCTCACAGACTCCTCAGAGGGCGTATCCCTGCAGCTGGGCAACTCGAAAGACTTCATCCTTAGCTTGGACTTAAAGTTCTCCTCCAACGGCAGCGTGTCGGTGGTCCTAGAAACCACAGAGAAGGGGCCTCCCTTCACCATCCACTACGTCACCAACACGCAGCTCATCGCCTTCAAAGAGCGCGACGTCACCTACGGCATCGGGCCTCGATCCTCCTGGAGCACGTTGACCAGAGACCTGCTGACCGACCTCAGGAAGGGAGTCGGGTTGTCGAACACGAAGGCTGTCAAAGCCACAAAGGTTGGTTCAAATCCGAACTCGCATGTGGATAAAACTTATGGAAACTTTATTTAAAGGGTTTTTTACAGTACCGGTAATCTTTTTTTTTTTTTCTAAAAACCTTTTGAATATATTTTTCATTCTTTACAAACCACAAAATTAAAGTAAAGTTTAAAATGTATGGATAAAATTCTATATCATCACTTTTTTTTTGGAGACCAAAAAATACCTGGTGTTTTATTAACTTTATGAATTAGAAATTTGTCAGACATTAGTTATTAGACATCTCTCTCTGTAATATTTAGTTAATCTTTTTAGGATGCAGTTGAAGGAAAAAAACAATTGACAAGTGGTATCATTGCTAATATTAAAGTGACTTTATTGATGAGTCCTGTGACTGATTTGACTTTGATAATTTGTTACTTTAGTTAACGGAAGATGTGCACACATCCTGAAACAGCATTAAATGCATGTATCTAAAATTAAGGCCGTAAAGTGACGCATGTTCATTAAATAAAATGTTGGCCTTATAAACATTAATCATAAGTCTTAAATTTTATTTAATTTTTTCTCATAGGACTTTTCAATCCTGTGAGAAAAAAGTTTTGAGTAACGCGCTGAAACGTTCACTGTGACAGAACTGTTCTCTGCCTCGAGGCAGTTAATGTTACCGGTAACGAGTTGCTAATAGTTGCTAGCTAGCTAACTTTTTTGAGTCTATCATAGGTAAGTATAAAACTATGTGCAGTCGGCTGGACGATGTCCATCTTTGCCACTGGCTCATATGAAGCTGCATGCATTCTGTGCCAAAAATGCTTGACACTATAACATGAGGATGTTATTTGTGGGTGTGATTGTTACAAAGGTCCCAAAATAAAGTCACTAATTTAGACCCTGATTCTTTCTAATCCTGTCTGCGTTTCTGCCCAGATCATGCCCAGACGGGTGGTGCGGCTAGTCCTGCACGGACGTGGCTTTGTTGACAACATCACCATCTCCACCACTGCCCACATGGCCGCCTTCTTCGCCGCCAGCGACTGGCTGGTGCGCAACCAGGACGAGCGAGGGGGATGGCCCATCATGGTCACCCGAAAACTAGGCGAGGGCTTCCGGCCCCTGGAGCCCGGCTGGTACTCGGCTATGGCTCAGGGCCAGGCTATGTCCACCCTGGTGAGAGCCTACCTCCTCACCAAGACCCAGGCTTACCTCAACGCTGCCCTGAAGGCGGTGGGGCCGTACAAGGTGCCTTCAGCGCAGCATGGGGTCAAAGCGGTGTTCATGAACAAGTACGACTGGTATGAAGAGTACCCCACCACGCCCAGCTCGTTTGTGCTTAACGGCTTCATCTACTCTCTGCTGGGACTTTATGACGTTGCTGACACGGCGGGGGAGATCCTGGGCAGAGAGGCGGGGCAGCTGTTCAGCCGAGGCATGGAGTCCCTCAAGGCCATGCTGCCCCTGTTCGACACGGGGTCCGGGAGCATCTATGACCTGCGTCACTTCATGCTGGGCACGGCGCCCAACTTGGCCCGATGGGACTATCATACCACGCACATTAACCAGCTGCAGCTGCTGGCATCCATAGACAACGCTCCCATCTTCAAGGATGTGGTGAAGCGCTGGAAGAACTACTTAAAAGGGATTCGTGCCAAGCACAACTAGTCAAACTCAGCAGATTTTACCGCTGAGTTTAGAAGAGAATCAATGTTTAGGCTGTAAGAGCAAAGCAGAAGATTTTATATAGACGTGTGTGTGTGTGTGTGTGTGTGTGCGTGTGTGTGTGTGAGCGAGTCACTTCTGGTTAACAGCCTGAAAGACGAGTTGCGATACTTTAACTTTGTGGGCAATGTTGCGGGTTTGACATTTTCTGCTACGTTGACTGTAGCTCAAAGTTCATGTCCCTGGAGCCGGTGTTTGTAATTATACACAGACCCAGTTTCAGCGTGTGAGTGTTTGCCTTCATAAAGAACGATTGTGTTTTGTTTAAAAAAAAAAAAAAAAAAACTACATAGAAAAAGAAAATACACATTGGAACATTTTTGACTTTCTTTAACGCATCAAGATTTCTCTTATACGTTTTCTACTTTAAATCAGATTTCAGAGGTTTACTGAAGTAAGCTGTGAAAATCGGAGGGTGTTTTAAATGTTGCCAAGAGAAGTTAATAGTTTAACTTCTCATGTCTCCAGTTTATATTTCTCTCATTGATCATTTGTTACATTTTGCAGATATAATAATGACAGTGAAGGATTATCTCAGTTTTTCTTCTCCTTTCTCATTGTTTTCATCTGTTAATTCGTCCAAAAATATTCAATAGACGTCTAACAAGCTGTTTGAAGTCAGCTCTGAAGGATAAGTAATGGAGGTAGCAGATGAGATAAACCCATCAAGCTTTAATCTTTAACGGTTGTGAACACTGCTGCTACCAACAAACTCCTCTCAGCTGCTTTGCTCTGTTTTTTAACAGGACACTGAAAAAGCAAAGCAGGCCATGCAAAAGCAAAATCTCTGTTTCTCTTTGGGTTCACCTGGGAAAGTTAACTGTCTGTGAGACCTCTTCTGAACCGGCACGAGCGCCAAGGTGATTGCAGCTAATCACAAATCAGGAGAAGAAAAATTAGCAAAAGAAACATCGGCCGTTCCTTTGCAGCTTCCTCCACATTTATTGGACACCAAAAGTGCACATGAAAAAAGTTAGTTAGATTTTTCTCCCTCTGTTAGAGGCTCCAATCATTAGTTTGATTTTCAAAACTTCAGAGTGTGATAATGGTATTGCAATAAAGAATGGATTTATGTAAGATTTTTTTTTTTTAACTAGGGGAACCTACAAACGTGGAGAGTTAAGTTTATGACTCAGGAAAAGAACAGATTGAAGCCAACATGTTCATCTTTCTTAAAGACGTGCTGGCAACACGACTGTGGCTGGAAATAGTTGTCGCCTCACTCATCAATGCTTTTAAATCCACTAGATCACCCCTGATTTAGCTGTCAAACATTTAAACCACTCTTGTTCGTTTTCTTTGCGAACGTTTCCATCTTAAACGCCTTTCTTCTGTCGCACTCTAGCCTCGATTATTCCCAGAAACGAGTGTGGGTGGTGTCGGATGTGGGCAGCGGCGCCGCAGCTGTCACGTCGGTTCAGAGCGTTTACATCCAGACAATGCCAGCAGCGGCTGGAGGTAAATTCTCAAAACCACGGACACTGCCGGTCCCTGCAGACTCCCGTTGCTCCCTCTCACCCCCTCCGAGAGCGTGAACCGAACAGTCTTTGATCCGAGCCGCGCGGAGGACGCTCACAGCTCACCCGGCTAATAGGGTGGAGAGGCTGCGCGCGGTTCCAAGTCGCCGGCTGCGGATGAGTCAGCGCCCTCTCCAAACAAAAGTGGAGCTCCTCCTCGGCATCAATGGAGCTCCGATCGATCTGCTTTTATAGATTAACACCAGGAGATTCGGGGTGATTCATCCTTTCTGGGGGAGCGGGCGGGGATTTTCATTTATAAAAATTGTGTAATCGGAGATCAGATCGTATTCCCACACAGTCAGCTTTCAAGTTTTGATGCGCGCTAAGCGGACAAAATCGAAGGACCCTGTGATTTATTTTGAAGCAGTGTTGGATTGAGCTAATCCTTTTAAAGCCGAGACATCTCATTCTGTTGGGTTTATCCTGGAAATGGAACCTTTTACTCGCTCTGTGTTTTGTCTTTATTACAAAGTTACTTTCCTTAAAAACCAAGAAGCATATGAATCATCTCTTCTCTATTTTTGCTCCTCACCAAATTGACACACGAGCAAAAAGTACGTCTTCGAAAAAGGAACATTCATAACTGGACGTTTTGTGTTTTGATACAAATTTCTATGTTGTTTATACCAAAGTCACTTAGTGGGTAAGTTTATTTGTATATATTTGTGCAAACTGACTTCCATTGAGCATTTGGCGTTAGGTCTCCACAGACACTTTATGGAGAAACACTGCCTTTTTGATTTTAGGTGTAGAATGAGTAGATTATAGCAAAAGAAAAATGAATAAAAAAACGACCAACTCATGTTAAGCTTGCTTATATGAAAAAGGAGATTTGTGCAGCCCGTGGTTAGTTTAGTCTGCTTCTGATTGAGAGGGAAACGAACCGAGAGCTGCAAGCGTCCTCTTTCCCAGGATCCGTCGGGTTCATAAGCTGCGGGTTAAGTTTGTTTTGGTTAATAAAAGCACAACTGCAGGTTATCGTCATCTGATTTGTTGCATTTCTGCTCGAGTTTTCTTTTCTCGTTTTACGATCATGTGCAACAGCTTCACTGAGCTGCTATTGTTGTTCACTGTGTAAAAATGGGTATGAGAACTTGTTTTCTTCTCACTTCAGCAGAATCTCTGATTTAACAGAAATCTTCAACAAAGCGGCCTTTTGAGGCCAGTGTGATTTATGCAATAAGATGTTTACTGGGACTGGTGACTCCACCGCAGACCCAGAGTGGTTGTATAGAGTTTGCAATCTAAGCACAATGTGCAAATGCTCCCATTTTTTTAGTCCAAGTAAGAGGTGTTTATATACAGAGTAAATCTTTGTGCTTTAAAATTTTGCTTTCTAAAAGTGTGAAACAAAACAAAACAAAAAATTATTAATAAAATCATTTTTCTTAAACTTCTGTGTTTCTCCATATCTCTGACTGGAACTCGTCTGTTGTCACTATTGAGGTTTTTTGTGTCAGTACTTAGTTCAGCAGCAAGTTTAGAAAATGTTTCTAAAACTTTGAGCCAGATTTCAGCTTCATTTGCTCTAAAATATGGATAAATAAAATCGATATTCCTGGGATTTTTGCTGGGAATTAAAAGCATGGAGTATTTCACCACTTCATTAAAGCTGAAAGCAGATGTTCACATACACTGTATAAATAAATGCTTTTTTGTTTACTGATAAATCAGACTTAGCTTATCTTATTTTAGATCAGACGGGCAGGATTACCAAAATGATTTCTATTTGCTTAACGCCAGAAGAAAAGGATTTGTTTAGTAAGTTATGGGAAGAGGCTGCATAACATTAACATGCATTTAAACAATTTCATAAAGTCCAGATGCAGGCGTCAGCTTTGCAAGCAGAAAATAGATTAATCACCTGTGACTGGATCTCAAGACAACACCTTAAATAAGTTGCTTCCTCTCGCATAGAAAACAGAAATTGGGTAGGAGGAGAATGACGGGTCTCCACAAGTCTGGTTCATCCAAACATGCAATTTCCAGCTGTCTGAAAGAGCCACGATCGCATCTTCAGAAGATTATCTTTCATTTGGAACACACCAGAATGTCTTCAGAGAGGAGACTCGTCCTACGCCGCTGAGATGAACGTGTTTTTGCATAAACCACTACAAAATAAAAGCGATATACTGTTAAAATGCTGCCTGAAGCAGTTAAGCCTGAAAGTCCACTCAGAGAGGAAGAAGCCAAGAGCTTAATTTTCAGACATGTCCTATTTTCTGATTAAACTTAAAAATGAACATTTTGACCATAAAGACCAAACAAGAAGCCTTATAACCCTGAGAACACCATCTCAGTAGTGAAGTCTGTTTTCTGTTGACGTTTCTGGCTCAGGAAATCACATCATACGCGTGTTGCTCTTAAACCCTGGAGATGGATTAAATAAATGACCAGTATTTTTATTTCCAGGACAAAACTGCCAGCCCTTCTGCTTTTGTTTAGGTTCTCTTACGCCAGCTGATGTTCATTTTTGTCCAAATGAATTAAACAGCATTTTTCTCAGTTATGGCTTCTACAGATCTGACAGCTTAGCTATATTGATGACTTTCCTGACTTTTAAGCGTAGCCACTTTTTTGTTGTCGTTTTGCAAAAATGTGTCTTTTGGGAAGTCATTTCTCCACCCCAGATCCAGTTTTTGTTCGTTTCGGATCGTCTTTGTCCCAGACAATTTTCACCTCTTGATTTGAAGTGAAGTTGAAGTGAAGTTGACAATCTTCAGTCTCCTTTGTTTTGAAATTCTCTCGACGACACTTCCAAAAATATTTTCCTGCCATTACGGGCAAAGAGCTATAATATCTGCCAGCCTCAGTCAGTCAGTCAGTCATGATGAAGACTCCCCAGATACTAACAACTCACAGAAAATCTCTCTAACCTTTCAACTGGCAGCTGCTGCTTCATGAATCTGCTTAGACTGATTCACTTTAGTTTTGGTGACAAATGTTCCCACCCATCGCTGAGCAGCTCTGACTGGGAGGCAGGCAGACGCTTTATTTGCAGTGAACGCTCCCTTCGCAAAAACTGCTGAGGAGAAAAGACATCCTGATAAATAATTTATCCTAATTAGGCTATTCTGATCCAGTGAAGGGCATGGACATCTGAGAAGGACTCTATCTGCTGCCACAAGCTTGGGTTTTTTTTTTTTTTTTTTTTTTTTCCATTACCTTCTGGCATTATTACCATCCAGCCATAATTTCTTTTTCCACATACACACACGCACACACCACATTTCTCGAATTGTCTTAATGATGTAACTGCCTGTCCTGACGACGGGTGTCTCTCTGGGTCCTGTAATTATCCCTGCATAAACCCGATAAGCTCGGCTTCCTCTGACTCCGATGCCTTTCAGATAGCTGCACCGAGACCACAGTACAACCTTGGTCTTGTGTATAAACACTTTTATCTTTTTCATAAATGTCAAACTTGCCAAAAATTGCAGGTTGTTGAAGCACATTAAGTGTCAGAGGGTGTGGAAAGCATCAGGCCGCTGCACTTTGACGATCACATTTGTTCCCACATTGTCTGAAACTCTCTTCTACCACCGTCACCCGACTTCTCATTCACCTTTTGATGGCTTGTGAAGATATGCAGACGCAGGCTGCCATAGATTTGGTGACATGTTGACAACACTACCTAATATCGCTCTTCTGGACGCTCTGTCTGCACTACTGAAGGTTCCCTCACCATGTCGGGCGTAACCTGTATGTTCCTGTATGTTGCTGGTTAGGGTTGGACCTCTCTTCTCCATCCGCTCAGCAATAATTTGACCACTTGGGGGCGCTCTCACACTGTGTGTGGAGTATTTAACCTTTAAGCCTAAGATGGTCGCTGTAAATCTTCAGCAACTCATCCATGTAAACATGTCAAATGTGTAACTAGGCTGCATCATAAGTGATAGTTTTTGCATATCTACATGTTTCTTATTGTCAAATAAATAGTTGCATAAAAAAAAAAAAAGATCTGAGTACGTCTGCGTTCAAATGAAGATTTTAATTCATACCTAAACTGTTTAAAAAGCCTTGGAGATCAAAGTTTCCAACAGGACTTTAGGCTGGAAGCATTTACGGGATTAAATACAAGAATATTAATCGAGAGCAGTCATTGGGGATGTTATTTTGGAGGATCACATTACTTTTTGCATCACTGGAGTGCAGAAGTGATAAGGGAAAATCCCATTTTCACCACGGAGGATTGGAGACGGAATGAGTCCGAACTGATCGACCCTAACGAACTGAAGCTTAACGAGTGGAATTAAAAGTCCATGGAAGTTCAGGGAGTTTCTGCATCGCTAGAAGCTAAAGACTCTGGTCTGATAGAAGTTTAATGTTTTATTTCATGACAGCAACATGACGCACAATAGAGCCTTAGACTCTCATCTGCGTTCAAAGTATGGACTAGGACATGTGGACTGCTATAGTCGAGCTTTCTCAGAAATTTTATATGATTTTTGCTATATTTTTATTAAACGAAATAAAATGATTTGCCCTTTGGCAAGGGATTAAAATGTTTTTGTTTTTGTGACATTTACAGAAAACTTGACTTGCTAATGCAGCTTTTAGACTTGGTACTGGATGTATCAGTGCCAGTCATGAGTTCACAGGCATGAACGTCACATTAGCCGTGTAAAAGTATTAAAGGTGCATTTACACCATGTTCTTAAGTCCCCATCAGACAGAAGCGCTGCTCAAGTGACCAAGCTAAAGTCCTTCCTATGGAAAATAAAGATTGAGTTCTTTGGTCGTAAATATAAGAAACACGGTGGTGGCAGCATCATGGTACTGCCATGATGCTGCTGTCATTTTGCTGTCAATGAAAATGGTGGAATGATGAACATTAGTGATCCAACAGGACAACCATCGTACAGACGTTGAAGTTTTGGAGGGACTAAAGCAGGCTAACATTTAACTTCTGGAACGGCTTTAAGCTCAACTCTACATTTTGGACTGTGCTTAGTCAGCGCCAGGAAATGAAATTAACTCTGAAGATGGTGAGAAGGATGGAAGAATCTCATTGATGGTGACAAAAAGGCAACGTTTCAATTCACTCATTTTCTAAAATGTATTTTAATCGACTGACATCGATCCTCGATCGGTGGCGTTGACGTCCAACAATTGACCAGCGTTGCAATTTACTCCTCAACGGGCAGATCTGAGAGCGCTCTCGGACAATACCAGGACCAGAACCCGCTCTGGCATTGGCAGAAATCCTTAAAGTGTCTGACTTCATTAGCAGCTTCTTACCTGTCGTCAAAGAAATCTCCCTCCCTCTCTCCTCCTGCTCGGCCAAACCATTTTTTTTTTCTCTTCCTGCTCATTCTGTCTTCCTTTGTGCTGTTGAGCAGACACACCTGTCACATTCAAGCGAGCCTCATTCTTCCCTCTGAATCAACGCCAGAGATGGCGAAACAATCTCTGCACTAAAATTAAAGACGGTGTCAGTGATTTATTGTTCCAGTTCTTCACAGCAGGGTTTTTTTTGTTCATTTATGAGCAGCAGCTGGCACATTTTACAGCACAGGAAGGAGTGAAAGTCTTCACCAGTCACCCTAATCAGGAAACCAGGTATGATGATGATGATGATGGTGCTGCAGGAGAACAATAAGGAGACTGAGCAGCAGTGGGGGGTTAGAGTAAACATGGTGGGAGGAGAGGGGGGGTAGAAGAAAAGAAAAACATAAAACAGAGCTGTACGGGAGACAAAGCAAGTCTGTGGCGGAGGTGTTTGCAGATGAGCGCAGGAGTTGAAAAAAGAAGGAGCCGTGAAAGGCTGAAATTCAGAGGAGGGAAAAAAGCAGCAGCGCCTGGAGTCTAGCAACTATTAATAATGTATCAGGGGGGCGACTACCACGCTTGCTCCTCATCTGGAGACACCAACTACACCTCATCAACTAAAACCCCAGGGAGCCACAAAGGCTTTGAGCAGCTGCAGCAGAGCGGCCTGGCCGGCCCCACAAACACACAGCATGCGGGTCGGCGGGTCGTCACTGGGATTAAAAACAATTTCTTTAATATTTAAAAATATTTCTTTTTTTTTTTTTCTTTTTTCTTTGTCATCGTTGTCACATAGTCTCTTGTGATTAATGGGGAACCTCATTTCTATTCGATTTATGTTAAATACTTTTATTTTTATGCATTTTGCAATTATACCATTCCAGTGTGTTTTCTTGCCTCGAAAAGTGGACGACTCCACTCAGGAAGAGTCTGTATAAAAATCATAAGTGCAAGTCGCTTTCTCCCATCTGTGTGTGGAAGGCACACACACACGCACACACACTTACATGTAAACATGCATGCATGGTGGTGTTGCAGCATCCTAAGCGTTCATTTGTGCAGCAAAACAAAACCTCTGCACAGAAAACAACATCTGCAACACCTCAATAAATACTTAATGTGAAACGCTTCTACACTGTGCTGATGTTACACAAACATTTAAAAGCCCCACACGCACACACACACACACACCACACCCACACACACACACACACCATTAAAAAAACAAACAAACAAAAAAAAAAAACAGCTTACCTGACGAATTTCTTCGGTTGAAAGTTTTTTGTTTGCCAATTATTTTTCTTTCAATGCACTGTATTTTTCACCAGAAGGAGAGTTCACAGAACAGAGGAGGGAGAAAAACTGCAAATAATATAGATTAGAAGCAAATCGCCTACATTTGGAGAGTTAAATGTCTGTCAGTGAAACCCAGTGATACTCATGTGAAACTGTTTCCTGAGCTCTGCAGAAACCTGCCAGCAGCTGCAGACTATGAAGCTTCCCTGAGAGAACACTGACA
The DNA here is from genome assembly GCA_922788865.1 of Poeciliopsis turneri. Lineage (NCBI taxonomy): Eukaryota > Metazoa > Chordata > Actinopteri > Cyprinodontiformes > Poeciliidae > Poeciliopsis > Poeciliopsis turneri. The sequence continues at coordinate 1,323,682 of CAKLNU010001041.1, read as the reverse complement.
TCTTGTGGCGGGACTGGGTACTGCATGTTCAGCGTCTCGGAACACAACAATGAACTTTTAGCATCTTATGTGTCCCTACTGGTACTCAACGTTGGCAACAGATCTATACGGAGATACAGAGACATTTTCTTCCTGTGCAGGATACAAATCCAAGAAAATAATTTAGAACCACAACTATATATAAAAAAGAAAGAAAGAAAAAAAAAAACCCAGCTTGAGACATGTTTAGTAATGTAGGTTTAATAATGTAACCCAACAAGAGACAGTCATTGTATCATACATGTATGAAAATAGCAATTTAACAAATTAGGACCTGACTAATCCAGCATTATTTTGAGGATAAAAACTACCCAGGTTCCTCAGTTCAATTGGTAACAAACAAAAAACAAAAATTAAATAAATAAAAAAAATGAAAAATGGACAGGATTTGACTAAGCTGTAGTTTCCAGTATTTTCACACTGGAATTGCAATAGAATAAAAGTGCTTTTGTAAATACCACAAGTCACAAATTCAACCCACCTAAATATCTCTTTTTTTTTTATTTTTATAAATAACATATATTTAAAATATCAAATGAAACTGGATCTTAAACAGGATTTGTTGTTATGTGAGAAGGGCCAAAAACACCCCTCTCTTAATGCCTGTAAGATTAAGAGATTTTTTTTTGTTTGTTTGTTTTTTCAGGAGTGAATGCGGTTTGCCCTGTTTCAGACCGGCAGCTTGTCCAGGGTGGATCTCACCTTTCGCCCAAATACCTGCTGAAAAATACCTGCCTTCCTGTGTCACTGAAAGGATAAACATGTAAAATGGATAAACGTATCTACATCATGTGGGACCTTTTTTTTTGCCTCTCTTGCCATTTATTCAGTGTATCATAGATTACTATGTGATTAGCCCACTGCTGGCTGACTAAAATGCACAAAACATGAATGACGCTTCCCTGACTACTCCTGATTTATCCATTAAATGCTTACAGCTTTTACCTCTCTTCTCTGTTTATTTAATTTATTTATTTTACCATCAATGCTCTTTACTTCAACATCCTATTTGAAGTTACATTCTAAGAGGGCAGACCAGTTCGCATTTTGACAAATATCGAGATCGTGCTATGAATCCAAGATACAGAATAAACTGTGCCTCCGTCGCTCATCAGTTAACAAAGTTTAAAAATGAACCGAGAGTCAACAAAAGAAATCATGCTGCTGAAAATGTTGGTCATTCTCACTGTTACTAATTCCTGAAACAGCAGCTATGAATAATTCTCCAGCACTTTATTATGTAATGATGTTGAGCAACGCAGATCTTCTGTCACCAGGCTGAACTGGAACCAGTAACAGACAGCAGCTGCTGATTGGTGCAGATATGATGTCAGATTTACGCATTTACGAAGAAGAGATCACACGAAGGCGACGCATCAAAAACAGAATGGCTGATTCACAACTAAGCCAAAATGTAAAAAAACATAAATAAAAAAAAAGCCTTGCTTTTTTTTTTTTTTTTTTTTATATTTTGCTTCATGTTATGAAGAATTGAAAAGTAATAGACTCTGGGGTTTTGATCAAATTCTTTTAATCAAATTGATTCCAAGGTCTGGGTTTAATCAAAATGAATCATGTTTAATCTACAAAACAGCCATTTATCATTTTGAACCCTTTTTTTTCACCTGAACTGTTAAATAAACACGAGTTCAGAAACAAGTGAATTTCTTGCTCATAATCTGTTTATGTTTAGCAAATTTGAATAAAAAATAAAAACATAACGACAAAATGAACATTTTCAATTCATAAACCCCTTTTACTACTGAATTACTGAATAAATAGACTGATCAGATATTTATTGTTTTCAGTCATTGTTTTGTTTTTTTTGTTACTCAGCCATCAGATTGTTGAAAGTGAAACTATACGCTGTCATGTTCTGTGTTTTTCTGTTGTGTTTATTTGAGTTTTCCGTGTCCCAAGTCTCCTCGTTGTACTGTCTTCCCCTTGATTGTTCCCAGGTGTGTCTTGTTCCCTTGATTACCCTCAGTGTATTTAGTTCCTCCTGTGTCTTTGTTCCTGGTCGGGTCCTTGTTGTATTTTGTCATTGTCTGCCGTCATTTGTTTGCCGCCTGTAAGACTAGATGTGTGAGCCCTGGCTTCCGCTCAGCCGTGCTGCCTAGCCGCGGCCTACGTGCGTTGACTGTATTTTTCTGGACTATTTTGCTATTAAATCACCACCATTCAACTTACCTGGGTCTCTAGCGTCTGCCTCATCACCTCCAACCACACCATTTCATGACATACGCACTCAGCTTTCCAGAGTTTCAGTTTTCACAATGTTTAGAAACATTACGAAAACATTATAAAAATCACAACGTCTTCATGCTGTTGCGAAGCGCGTCCTCCTGGCTCTGATTGGTTGTTTCAGTGTGTTTCTGCAGATGGCAGGACCTCAGGGTCAAGGCAGAGTCGCTTGATTTTGTCAGATTATTTGTCTCGTACAACGCTGTCACGACATAGTAATATTTTTAACAAATATGTAAAAAAAAAAAAAAGACATATTGTTTACAAAAGTTACATAACGCAGCATCAAATCAGACAACGACAAAAAAAGATGTACCTGTCTTTTTACTTGGTGTGTCTAAACTTCTGGTTTCAAATGTAACAGATTTTTCTTTTTCTATATATATATATATATATATATATATATATATATAAATTCATGGGTTAAGGTGTTCAGCAAATTATGTACATTTTGCTATCATGGTCTAAAATAACACCTGGAAGTAAGAATAGTAGTTTAAACGAATTCAGAGGAAGTATCCAGTTCAAACCTCTGGAAAGTCTTTTAAAGATTACAAGAGTTTGGAAGCAGATAAAGAAAATAAGGATCGCTTAATACGTTCGTTTAGTCCAGAAAATAATAATGAAATACCAAACCAAACAAAGCCTCAGGTCCTCGACGGCAACGTTCTGTCAACGGGCGATTGCGTTTTCACAGGTTATTGCTCTGGTGCTTGACATTGTTTGAAGGGCAAATTTGAAAGAAGTACTCATTAACACAGATCACAGCAGTAGAAACTGAGTCTGTGCCAATGCAACTGGGCTCTCAGTCACACATACGCACACACGCGCACGCACACATGCATTGCTGTTGGCTGCCTGTCTTTACTAACGTGTTGCTGCACTGGAGAGTCTCCATCAGTTCACTGGGATTTTCCACAGGATGGATCATTGAGGGTGGTTGTAAGACACACAAAAAAAAAAGCATAAATAAGCTATAAATTGAAGAGTTTTCTTGATTAAGTGTAATTGAACACAGAAGTTTCTGAATCATGTGAGATTTATTTGCATTAATGCTTTGAAATGAAGCATTATCTAAATCTCTCGGGTTTGAACTGAGCCTGGCAGAGCGACCATTACCGGGACTGAGCTGCTGTCACCAGCAACATATTTATTTCCAGTTGGAGCAAACAGCAGCGCGTCTCGCTTCCTAATGCCGGCATCTTGTTTGTCTTCATTGCTGCGAAGTTTGAACAAGATCCTCTGGCCCATCCCTCCACTGAGATCAGACGTCACGCAGAAAAGCTCTGTTTGCTGTACTGACAGACTGATTCACACCCTTCATTCACCAGCCCTGCCTGGGCTGAACCCACCCAAAACTCAGGTGACATCCAGATTCTTTCTCTAGCTTTTTTTTTTTTTTTTTTGCAGAAAGTTATTTACTCCAGCGGCATTGTTTCTTTGTCATTGGGCGAAAATTTAAAATGTCAGCTCCATTGTTTTGCAGTGTCAAGATTTTGCATTTAGAAGAAGAGCTTGCATGTGTGTCACAGTTATGAAATGTCAGTAGTTAGTCCTCGAAACGTCCCTCCTCCTGCAAAAGCAAACGAGGATCAGGTGAATATTTGTCCCTCTTCTTGAGGGGAAACAGTTGTTTGTGAGCGTACACCTGTTGTGAGGAGCGGCTCACTGCACTGGATATTCCTGCCGGGTTTGAAGAGGAAGCAGTCGGAAGGGGAGGAAACCTGCAGGGCGGCATGGCAACACACACCTTCATAAAGGCGCGCCCCGCCTGCGGCCTCAGTTCAGCTCTCCCCTCTCACGGCGCCGGCGTCCTGCAGTCATGCTCAGCCTCATCAAATTTCCACGAGTCTTCAGCATCGATCAGGTGCCCAAAGTAAGTCCGTCTTTACTGCACATTGACTAGAAAAAAAAAAAAAAGATGAACTGATTTGACCTCTTTTGACTCACCTGAGTCAGAGGCAGGGGCGGCGGAGGAATGAGGGGAACTTTCAGATTTATGTGTTAAAAAATAACTTTTTAAAGATTCCCGTTCTTAACTTGCTCCGAACTTTACTTTCATGTCCAGCAGTTCAGAAGGAACGTCTGTACTTTGATTTGACTTTATTACGAATAAATCTGTGCCTCCCGACTCATTTGTACCTCCTACATTAAACGTTTCTCCGTCTCACATGGAAATCCATTTTGCTTTGCCCGCAGAACAGAAGTGAAGGAACAAGTTTCCCAGATTTCCCTTAAAAGTGCAAGCCAAAAATAATGTTGCTGTTTTTTTTTTGTTTGTTTGTTTTGTCTGTGTGGAGGTTTACCGTGAGGACAGCATCATTTCTGGGTACCGCCACCCCAGGAGCTCCGCCACCGACTGCATCCTCAGCGTCTTCCAGATGACCAATGAGACGCTCAACATCTGGACCCACTTTCTACCCACCTGGTAAGCTGACAAGGTTGAAGCATTTCAGTTTGTTTGGGGGGTTTTTTGTGGTATGTGTGCGAAAATAAAAATAAAACGAGGCACCTGACAGAATTTGCATTGAGTTTTCTAAAAGATAACACACTCACCCTCAAAGCAGGGAAACTTTCTCTGATTTCACCCTTTGATTTAAGCTTCTGATATCCTGCTAATTTTTTGTGTCAGTAACCTCGATTTGACCTGATACGACGAACCTGAATCAAAGAGGTGAAGCAATTACATAACAATACAAAACACCCAGGAAACATGTGCCCACGTCACGAGAAGGGAGTCACACACATCCTGCAAAACCTGCAGGACAGAAACTTTTCCAGACGTTTCTTACATAATATCAGCTTTTTTCTTCAACCACAGGAACATTCTGAGATTCTCACGATTCTATTTTCATCTTCTAGGGAAATCTAGAAGATTAGATTAGATTTCTACATGCATATAGTTTTCCCAGTCTTTCACCTGCGTGACCTGAGACAGAGTGAACGCACTGACAGGTTTTGTTTTCAAGTCACCGTCCATCCCAGCAACCATGTGGTATTTCACCATGAAATGTAGTTTCAACAACAAAAGCCGTCCCACCCAAGAAGAAAGAGATCTCCTTAAAAAGAGAGAGAGACAGAAATGCGACAGAACAGGACAGTAAGCATTCATAGATTCCTTAGATTCCTGAACATGCCCAGCCGTAAATTGAACTGTTACATAAGTGGATTTTACAACTACGTTTAAAAACGTTAAGTGGGCATCGCGACCTGAATCCCAAAGATTCAGGCAAGCAGGCGACCAAATCCAGGGGTGATTCCCACGAACAGAAACACAGAAGAAGCAAAAAGGGAGGATGAACAGAAAGGCTCTGCCGGCCGGGACGAGCAGTCAGCAAATATTTACGGTTTAAATAACGGCCAGGAGGATTTCCGGTGCAAACCGAACTTACACAAATATTTCCAAAGAGACTCCAGATCTTGCCAGATTTGCCACTCAGGTTCTGAACAGAAGAACGGAAAACATGGAAACCCAACAAAATGTGTGTTTTATGTCATCGCTGAGGCAAGGCGGCCGAAGAACGCCACCGGTGTTACATCAGTGATGTGTTTATCAGCCTCGCCTACTTTGTGACAGGGAGCAGGTGAAGGGTCGGTGACCTTACTCGGGTGGAATTTTAATTTCAATTCTCCAGACACATACGTTGTGTGTTTTCATCTCCTTGTCTTCATTCATCCTGGTAAATACGAGGATTTCACCTCCACATTCCTCTGCTGTGGAATCACAAATGTGTGTTCAGTAGTTAATAGGAAACCGGAGCAAATCTTTGAGAGGAGAAATCGCCTCATTTTGAAATTGTTTAGCGAAACAATGTATGTTTTTTTTTTTACCCCCAAAAACCCAGTGTGTGTGTTTGTGTGAATATGTTAAAGTGGCTGCTGAGATCAGTGCCCCTCGCGGCCTCGCTTCACTTCCTCCCAAACGAGACGCCGGCTGTTTCAGGTGCACTGTCCAAAAGACAAGGGGGGGGTGTGTTCATCAAACCCGTGCGTGTGTGTGTGTGGGTCTGTTTGGAATATCAGGAAGACACACAGGTGCTTGTGTCAACGGGGACAGGTGGACCTAAAGGCCTGGCACTAATGAGCAGGCCTGCGCTTTGGGCTTTCATGCGTATTGCCACAATTAACTAACTGCTCAGTGACGGGGAAACACTGACGGCAACACACAACGCACACTGCAGCTGATCAGATCAGGTTGTTTGTGTAGTGCTCTTAGCTGTTGGGTAACGGACTGGTGCTGAGGGAAAATAAAAACAACAAAAAAACAAAAAAAACGTGTTTATTTGAGGGATAATAACTCATGATTGCATACAGAGATTGATTGTATTTTCTGAAGGAGCAGCGTCTACTTGTTGTTTAATAATCGCGCTGTTTTCTTTCTAAGACGACCAGCTCTTGTGAACGTTTATGACTCACCCGCTATAAAAGTCTTATTTAACGCCTGTTCAAACAGAAGTAAACAAATAATATATTGTAGTACGAAATGAAAGCACTAAAGTTTCCCCCGCATCGGTGCTGCAGTCTGGAAGGACGAAGTCTGTTTACGCTGAACTCACACCCACATTTGGAGTTAAAAATTTAGTAGCATTTAGTAATGTAAATAAAGTTTACTCACTTTGATAAGCTGTGCGTATTTCTGAGAGAAATACACTCATGATGGGGCATAGACAGTGACAATAAGGAGAACATTTACATTAAACAGTGCCAAGATAAGATGTTTTTTTTAACAATACAGATCAGAACACTTTGAAGGACATTTTTAACTCTCAACATTGTGAAAATTGTTTTCACTTTACGCTCTTAAACGTACAAAATGGTTCTTTCAGCTGTTGATGCAGTGATGGTATTTTTCACTCCTCAGCCTCTGCAGAAACGTCATTCTTGCTACTTTTGTGTTGTGGATAATCACTGCAGTTGACCCTGGCTATTACCAAAGCTTTTTTCTTCCTATCAGGCAGAAACAAAAAAAAAATGTTTCTTCTTCTTCTTCTTCTTCTCTTTGGGCAGGTACTTTCTGTGGAAACTGGTGACGGTGGTGCTGATGCAGCAGGGATGGCAGGACTCCTTCGCCTGGCCTCTGATGGTCTTCCTCCTCTCCTGCTGCATTTATCCGTTGGCGTCCAGCTGTGCTCACACCTTCAGCACCATGTCGCCGCGGGCGCGCCACATCTGCTTCTTCTTTGACTACGGCGCGCTCAGCTTCTACAGCCTGGGTGAGCGCATCCTCTCTAACCCAGAGTCGTGAATGTTTAGTAGCTTGTGTCAGTGTTCTCAGACGATTTAGCTACCCTTTAGAAATGTGCTCAACACTAATATTTGCTTTGTATTGCAAAATGCGGTTGCAAAATGTCAGAACAGTTTGCATTTGCTCTCACTGTGGAAGCATTTATTTTGTTCGAGTATTAGTTTTCATTGGCAAAGATCTATTTCCCTGATTTTAAATAACTTTGAACGGTCGATGTGCGTTGCTGCAGGGACTGCCGTCGTTTATTCATTTTACGCTTTTCCCGACAAGTGGGTGAACAGCTCCTTTCATCAGTGGTACATCCCCATCGCCATGGCCAACACTCTCATCTGCACCGTCCTGGCCTGCTACTCCAGGTATGACGAGGAAACGATCTATTACTACTTCCAGTAGAAGTATGTAGAGTGGAGTTTCGTTCTTGAGCCAAGTGAAGATCGTCTTACGACACTTTTAGTAAATTCCTCACCTGTCATCTCATCTCTCTCTCTCTCTCACTCAGGCTTGGCTTTCCGTTCCTGCAATATAACCGTGACTTTGTGAAAAGGTAAAGAGACTGCAAACAGGAAACGAAAAACATCTTTTTTTCTTCTGCCTTTATCATCTTCCAGAACATTTTTTACACCGTGTCTCAAGAAGAGTCGGAAAACCAAAATGCAGCCGCCTTCCGGACTCTTCTCGCGATTTGCCATGCGGCTGCCACGACAGACACTTGTTGCATATGTGGAGGAACTATTGAGACACAGTCGGCTCGGTGCGATGGGTGTTGGTTGGCAGTGATTACAGGGACCAGCCTTAATCTGACCCGTGTAGTTTCACATGGCTAAGTCAAACAAAGAGCAGCTGAACGTGTTGAGTAACAATCACCCTGCTGTAAGAAAAGCAAAGCGTAACTCGATTTCCGTCTGCTATACATTACAGATAATGTCAACCAGACTCTAAATGGATCCTCATCAGGACTATTTGACCATGATGAATTGTTAGTCCGTGTGTTTTTATTGCGCAGTCATTTAAAAATATATACGTTTTTTTTTTCCTTTTTCCAGATTGCCTGGGAGTCCCAGTTTCAGCAAATTCTTTCGCATCCTTGCCTTCGCCTACCCCTACCTGTTTGACAACATTCCTCTCTTCTACAGGGTACGACTGCTTAGATCCTATGTACACTGTACACCTGCCTCTTTGCACGTGGCTCACCTTGTGTAGTAGAATACTGTATGCACTACCAAAGCTTGATTAGATTTAGACATTTTGTGTTTAATAGAGTGAGGAATGTACAAATGCAGGTTGTTTTACACAACAGAAGACTAGTAGTCCTTTACTAAACAGATGGAAACCTTCCTCACTCTTCTTTTGAGGTGGAGTCTTTCTTTTATTTTGGACTTTTCATTTAGAGGCGTGTATTTATGACTCACATCTGAGCAGTGCTTCAGTTTAAGCCTCATCGAGGAGACGTTCGCATGCTCAGCATGCTTTGACGGTTTCCTGTTTTTCGCTGAGGTCACGTTTGCGTCGTGTTCCCAGGTGTTTCTGTGCACGGGGGACGGCTGCACTGACAACGACACCAACCTCCTCCACTACAAACACATCGCCTTGGCTGTCCTCACTGGCTTCCTGTTTGCCACCCGCTTACCTGAGCGCCTGGCTCCCGGCAGCTTCGACTTCATTGGTGAGAGTCCTCCTCTGAGGCGCAGTCGTCGTTTCCGAGCTCTCGTCGTTCAGGTCAGGTCACCGCGGGTAAATCTGTTGTCGTGCAAGTCGATTAAAGCTGAATGAACAGCCGACCAAACAAAGGGCAAAGTTAGGATTCGTCACAGACCCAAGTGTCAGACTGGACAATCTTGAGAAATCTTTGAAAACAGGTAGAAATAAAATGCAAATCATGCAAGACGCCAGCATTAATACAATATTTGTGTGTTTGAAACAAATATTTGCGTAGTGTTTAAATGACCCGGGTTTATAACCGTTTATAATCGTGACAGTGTCTCAAAAATGAACAATTGGTTGAGCAAACAGTTTGAACAAACTTAATACACTCATAGCTGTCAAGAAAATGCACTAACATTAAAAAATATATCAAGTAAATTACAATATTTCTGACAAAGGATAAAGATGGATGCCGCACAAATGTTAATCACAGCTGCATGGAACAAACCTTTGATCACTTTCATTAAAGACATCCTGGCTACACAGCAGCTTCAGAAGGGAAAACGTATTTACCTGAAGCTTAACCAGTCAGTGTACCTGTTTGATTTGATTGTGAAACATTCACACATTTTCCTCTTTCTTCCCCTACGTTTTCGTGTTAAACATTGTGAGGGAGCGTTAATGTACAACCACTGCTGGACAGCCGGCTGAATCATTTGCTCTGCGGTGAAGGTGAGGAGCTTTGACTCAAGCGTGACTCGACTGCTTCCCCTGCAGGTCACAGCCACCAGCTCTTCCATGTGTGCGGCATCCTCGGCACCCACTTCCAAACGCTGGCCGTCGAGCGGGACATGGCGACGCGGCGCGCCTGGCTCGCCGCTCACTCCACGCCCGTCTCGTTTGCCAACTCCCTGGGTCCGGCGCTGCTTTGCGTGGCGGTGAATTTGATCCTCATCTACGTCTTCAGTCTGCCTCTCCTTTCTGGCCCGGAGTGGCAGAAAAGCAAACAGGGGAAAAATAAAACGAAACCGGCACCCAAACTCTGCTCCTGCTACTAAATATCTTAATCCGGGTTTTTATAGGTGCGTGAAAAGAATGAGGGGGTGAAAAGAAACAGTATACAAGCATTCAGCTGTGATAGCTGCTGTTAAAGTATTCAAGAGCTGAGCTGAAAATCTGGGGACGGGTTGCACAATACTCTTAGATGCAATGAACGTTTTCATAAATGTAGATGTTTTTAATGAAACTTATTCTAGTACAGAGCAGCTGGTTTGCCGTATTATGCATTGGTGCTTTGTATGTTTGTACGTCTTTTTTTTTTTTTTTTTACTGTGTTCTCTGAGTGTCATACGTGTGGTGAATGAAGAGACTACAGGGAACAAAAAATGATGTCAAGTTCAAAATTCACTTTTTAATTTTGAATTTGCAGGCTGATATTGTCACGTTCAGTTTTCACGTTCATAACTCTCACATCTTTTAGATGGCACTGTTGAAGGGTTTGTTACGATCGCCATAGAGATGGCTTCACAAATTACTCAAGGTGTTATTTTGACCAAGGATGTTGTCATCAGATTCATGTGTCTGTCTACTTGCAAGTTGCTGCTACTATTGTTTTTTTTTTCTCTTTGTTTTGTAAAATATGTAAAAAGAAGGTATTTAAGTTCAAATGTATTTATAATTTTTCCAAATAAAATTCAAACCAAGTGTGAAATTTGTTTTGTTTTTGCATCACTGTCTTGTCCATTCATCCGTCACCTATAGTCTATACCTGAAAGATAACGCACAGGTACCAAGTGCCAAAATTTGTGATCGCTCTTCTCATAATACTTTGCACAACCTTACCGACAGGGCAGCATTTCATTTTCTAAAATGTGCCACATTGTCAAAGAATAAAGAAAGAAATATATCTTTGCATGAGGGAAAAGATAGACTAGGTGCTGACGTACAGTTTTAGGGGTGGGCAAGATATGCCACTGCTTGACATTAACAAGGAGAGACAGATGAACACTTCCCTGTACATCCGAGAAATGGTCAACTAAAACTTCCTGGACGTCAGACAACATCCGGGTCTCATTATGTGTCTGTGCTTATTTCCAGGCCCAAATGAGCAACTTCATGTTTAGAAACAAGCCGAGAAAATGCACAACCCGCGACTTAAATAAATAAATAAGCCTAAAATCACTTATAACAATCGGACTTGAAAGAAACTCAAAAGAGTTCCTGACTGTCCAGCAACAAAATGCGCATCTCTCTCCGCCCTCCATTGTTTACGTTTCTGTTGCTGCTGACAACTGTTGCATAGAAACGGCGCTCCCCAAGACGCATAGAGGAAATAACATTACATTACAAAAGAAAATAGTAACGAACAGTGATTTGGATAAGTAACTTTAAACTGATTACTGCATTTGAAATAGTAACGCATTAGATTACTCGTTACTGAAAGAAGAGGCCCGTTAAGACAAAGTGCCGAGGTCGTCAGAACACTTATTTGTCAGCCCATTACGTCACAGCGCTGCGTGTCTTCTTGTGCTAGGTTGTGATGTCACATACTGCTTTGTTGTGTAACACGGGGTATAAATAACTCCAGTTGGTAACTGGAGTTTGTTCGAAGATAGTTATAGAAGAGTGAGGATCACGATCAGTTCTACAAACAACGATGGATTTCAGACGCGAGATGCGATTTTTAATCAATGTTCATGCAATCCCTGCGATTGAAGACTATATTTCTCAAACCCAAGAGGAGGCCTGGTTGGACCTTGGTTTTATGGACCAGGACGAGGGAGTGACAGAGAGGACAAGATACCTGGTCCGACATCTGACGGAGGTTTTCTCCGATTTGGTAAAGGACGTTTCTGAGAACCTGGCCCACGAATATGGCGATTTAAAAGTTATATTTGGAAGCCAGGTCTCTCAGGCCTTTGCCCGGGCGATGGGAGAAGACACGGCTATCCACGGAGAATGTGCTGCAGTGGTTGACATGCTTTTCTTGAAGCATTTGATCACTGCAGTCACATCTCCTGTGGATAGTGAAGACCCCGTGTCACTCCTTAGGCCGGGCTTAGGTCTCAGTTCCTTGGTGCGAGCTGTCGTCAGTTTCGTCCACCAACTGATGACAGCGAGAAGCGCCAAAGGACTGAGGGCGTCCTTTGAGGAGCAGAGCAAGGACACAGTGCGACTTTTTGTTAAGTCGTTGCTGTGTCTGGGCATCAGGGAGTCCAAGACACGGTGGTGTTTTGATTCCCTGATGGAGGTACAGGAGCGCATGGTCAACAACATCTGCGCTGCCATCGAGAGCCATCCGGTGGAAATCCAGGTGGACTGGGTCCCTAGCCTTGTGAAAAAGGTTTTTAGGGACCTGAGGAAAACCTTTGGATGTTCTGCCGGATGGGCTCTGGGCTTCATGGAGCACGAGGCCGTCGACGACACAATCGCGCTCTGCCTTTTGAGCCGATTGGAGAAGCACCAGAAAAAGTCAGCTGGATTTTTCAAGCGTCTTTTTTCTGGTGCTCATAACATCTTTAAAAGGTATGTCACCAAATGACTTGTCATTTGGTGACATACCTTTTAAAGATGTTATGCGTCTGTCGATCTCGGCTCCATGAAGCCCCCCTGTGCCTCAGCCCCTCTGCTCCTCCTTCGGTCCAGGTATCAAGTCCTCTCTGCTCCTCCTTCGGTCCAGGTATCAAGTCCTCTCTGTTCCTCCATCGGTCCTGGTGTAGACGCCACCCAGTTCCCCCGTCGATCTCTCCCCCGAGACGGCTCTCCGTGTCTTCATCGGTCCAGACCCCAAGAAGCCTCCACGTCCTGGTAACAAGGTCCCTTAATTACTCTGCCATGTTTGGGATTTTTACCTTAAATTAAATAATTGCCACAGCAATTATTTTTAATCATATTCAACTTTAACTTTAAATGTTACTTAAAAATGGATGAACAGTTGGTAGCACTGTTGCCTTGCAGCAAGAAGGTCCTGGGTTCAATTCTCGGCCCGGGGTCTTTCTGTATGGAGTTTTCATCATCTCCCTTTGCATGCTGGGTTCTCTCCGGGTACTCCGGCTTCCTCCCAGTCTAAAAAGATGACTGTTAAGCACTAGCACCACTTGTGACCCCTCTACGGATAAAAATGTATTTTACAAAATGATTTAGATTTTTTAAAATCGGAATATGTCACTTCGACCACCGATTTAGCACAGAGGGAGATGGCAGGCAAAAATCAGAGCTCTCGCCAAAAAAACTACAAATCAAACCGCACCCAAAATTACATTTTTTATTATGAAATAATAAAAAAGTCGTCTTCTTTTATCTGCATGGGGGAAATAAAAGAAGTCAGCGACGACCAGCACGTAGACGACCCTGGGTTTGCTGTCAGAGCGCAGCGCACAGCAGCTCCACGACTCAGACGGCTGCACAGACTTGTGACACTTATCTTAATATTACAGATTATAATGGCGTTTATTTGTGCAGCTTTACGGACGCATTCATTCATGGCTGCTTTTCTGCTTATTGCGCTGCTCATATTGGTCTCGATGTTTGCAGTTTTCTGGAACCAAAGTAATTCAACAGCATTGATACCTTAATATAAAAGAAAACCCACACTTTGGAACGGTACGCTTATTCACCCAAAGTTTACCACCCGGCTACATTTACAAACACATTTATATTAGCTACAATTTAATTGGTGAAAATCATGTCATTCCATTTTGACCTTTTGACCTTTAACCTTTCATTAAATTCTTCAAAGCCAAAGCAGCACAAACAAAAATTTTTGCTGCACAAACCAGCACAAACGTAGCCGAATTGATTGACACCTATTTCGTCTGATTTCAAGAAGGTTGGGGGGCTGGTTGACCTTTGATGACCTCTAAAAACATTCCTTTATATCTTGAAAATGATAGCGGCACAAACGAAAATTTTTGCTGCACAAACCAGCACAAACGTTTGACACCAATTTTGTCTGATTTGAAGAAGGTGGGGGGTCCACCTTCACTCAGGTTAAGAACCATTCCACATATCACTGTGCAGCTGTACCTGCTTTCATTGGTAAATGAAAAGAATAATCAATTGTGATTAAAAATTATTAACAATTTGCAAAGCAATGCTTATTTTTTACTTTATTTTTTTATTTGATTGTGAAATCAAATCAAAATTTGATTTGATTTCACAAATCAAATTTTTGATTTGTGAAAATCAAAACCTTTCACAAATTTTTGTGAAAATTACTAATTACTAATTAAAATTAGTATGAGAAAATTAAGCAAAAATAACTAAACAATATTGTACATTTATAAATAAAAATTCTTATAGAAACTTTATGCTTCGGATGAGGGTTTTGTAGCTTTTTGATAAACAAACAAAAAAGAGTCCGTGAAAGTTGTTTTTCATCGCGTTTAATCACTCTGGTCTACCTGATCCTCAACAAAAAGCACTGTAAACGGTTTTTCTAGGCAGGGGCGGGACTTCCGCCTGTGCTCTGCGTCTGATTGGTCGACGTCCACGCCCACCGGAAAAACGTTTCATAAGAGGGAACATTTCAAATCGTGAACAAGAGGCGCTTCTCAGCAGCTGAGAGGAATTTCATTATACAAACAATGCAGCGAGCTGGGTTAGTATTACACATTCTTTTTTAAAGAATAGAACATATACTCATAAATTATGACCAGAGTTAGAATCACATTTGGAGTTTATTTTAAGTTCAGGATTTTTTTTTTTTGAAAATGTCTTACCTGCTTATGGTAAATGAGAGATTAGCTACGAGTCGTTAGCTACAATTACGGTTGGTAAACTGCCAACCTTCTTCTGTGGTCCCAGGACCCATTCTCTAACAGTCTGAAGTTTAACACCGTTCTGAACAAACATATTGTAAAGCTATGCTCGGTTGGCGAGCTTAAATTTAACGTCATATTTGTGTTTATCGATAGCAAGCGGCTCACGCGCTTGCTAGCTTACGGTCAGAATGACAAAAAGTTAGCTGTGATTCCGTCTTATATACTTCATGTGTACTTGTTCAGTGGCCCACATGAAGGCAGTGGATTGCAGGAGCTTTTGTTTGATCTTAACTGGGTTACTTTGTCGCAGGAAATGGAGGACTCCTCGACGGCCCAAAAAGCCAAGCAACATAGAGAAAGATCCAGTGGGGGTATGTGACGTTCAGCTGAAAACTGGTGAAAACTGGAGGGTTACAGAGTTAAAACAAGGCGCTGCTTCACCAACCTGTTGCTTGTTTTCTGTTCCAGCTTTTCTTAACTTGCTGATCATGTATGGAAATCTTCATCTTTCGAAGAGTTGCACCTAAAGTCAAATAAATCGACTTTAATGTATTCAAAATTCAAATTTATGGCATTTTACCAACACTGTAACAAAGTTTATGTGGCATAAAACATTCTTAATTATATAAAATATTTTCGTCTTCAAAAATACAATGTATAGTTATTGGTGTGTGTGACAAAGTTTATTTTTCCAAAAAGAACTGAACTACCATAAAACACATGTATTCTTTTTAGCTACACATTCAGATGATTGCGATTTATATTTGACATTGGGAATTGTTCTCTACATTTTACCTTAGTAGTTGATTGGTTTAAAAAAAAAAGTGATATGTAATGTATATTGAATATTTCAAATTACATTAAGGCAACATGGAATATATATAAATAGTATATGTTGTTGTTTTTTTTACAAATCTATTTATTCCAGGTTTATTGCCGCATACGTCCACTTGGTGGCGAAGATGAGGAATGCTGTGTTGAGATGATCAGCAGCTCCACCATTCAGCTTCATGCTCCTGATGGACTGAAAGCAAACCGCAATGGAGAATACAAGGAGGTGTGTATGTTACGTATGAAGTGAATTATCTATCACTCTTGTCATTATTTGACAAAAAGTGGCTTATTTGGACCTAGACATGAAATTACAGTCTCTGTGACAAGGAGTGCAATATCGCATTTGAAAGGACTGTCTGATTTTTCAAGTTTTATACTTTCATGGAAAAAAAAGATTATATATAAAGACTCGCTAAAGTCAATGGTATTGGACAGATCATTGTGATAAAATTAGGATAATTTACTGACATTTCAGTAATATTATGACTGAATGCTTTCCTAGTGCCACACCACCCAGGGCTAAATAAGCACACAGGGAAAAAAAGTGTACAGCTAAAGAGTTATATGACCAAACATCAGCAACTCTCTCCACTGTAACAAATGTAACCGTAGTTATTTTTTGAGTGATTATGAGATGACTTTGATTTTCAATTGGTCTCTCCTGTAGACACAGTACTGCTTTAAGAAGGTGTTTGGTATTAAAACAACTCAAATTGAGCTGTTTGAAGATGTCGCCAAGCCACTCATTGAGGACCTCATTCACTGCAAAAACGGTAGGTGAACTGGGACTTCTTTTTTTTTTTTAACGGATAACAGTCATTCAGTTATGTATAGTGTCAAATGTTTGCACTTTGTCAACATTTGAGCCAATAATATTTTTTCCTGTGAGGGACAAAACACTTATGTTATAAATCCAGTCATTCATATAAAAAAGGTAGATTACAATTGCCCAATTTCTTGGCTGTTTGTTTAATTACCTGTTTTAAGTGAGTTAAGAGTATATTTCTCAAGCATTTTTAAATAAAGCTTAAAAATAGAGTTTTTATGTTTTTCTGCTTGGTAATTATATTTTTTCATGCTCAAGATTAAGTTAACAGCAGATATAGTTTTTGTTTTGATTTGACTTGGCCAACTTTCTCTTTTATGAAATGTGTGACTGTGTTGGCAGGTTTGCTGTTTACGTACGGTGTGACAGGAAGTGGTAAAACGTACACTATGACTGGCTCGCCTGGAGAAGGTGGACTCCTTCCTCGTTCTCTAGACATGCTCTTCAACAGCATCGGGTCTTTTCAGGCCAAAAGATTTGTAAGATAAATGATGGTTTAATATGTTTGATCTGTCAAAACGTTTGAGGCAGATTTATTGATGTGCAAGTGTCACTTTAGGTGTTTAAACCTGATGAGAAAAATGGAATCGAGGTTCAGAGCTACGTTGACTCTCTGCTCGAGAGACAGAAGAGAGACAGTCAGCTGTTGGTTCCCAAAACGCCGTCTTCCAGGTATCTGAGTTTGTTCTGGAATACCGTCCTCATTTTTCGGCACTATAGTTTCTGGCTTATTAAGCTTGTTTCTTTTTATTTTTGAATAAATCGGGTGTAGGCAGCGGGCGGACCCGGAGTTTGCGGACATGATCAACCCAGACCAAGCGTGTAAATTTGAGGGCGTCGACGAAGACTGCTGCTACAGCGTATTCGTGTCCTACATTGAGATCTACAACAACTATATCTATGACCTCCTTGAAGATGCTCCATTTGATCCAATCAGACCAAAGTAAGACTGTTTAAACTGAGTTGATGCTTTTCTTCTTTACAGATGAGTTTTTTAAAAATTTTTTTTTTTAAATAAATCTATAAAATCTAAATTTGACAAATGACCCATCCCCGCTTTTGATAGGTGGCTCGATGGAAACACACCAGTACGGAACAAAGAGTTCGTGTATGTGGGCCAGTAATGCAGATTAGCTGTTTAGTTGCTCCCCCCCGACCCCCATTTACTGATTGTTCTTACATGAACCCTGGCTGTAGCTGAGTGGTTGCATAGGTCGTTAGTCTGTTTTAACCCATTGCCTGGTCTTAACAGCGATGATTCCCAACTAGCTCTGTGATGTCTGTTGCTGTTGTCTTGTTATCTTTGCTCCTCATTATTACTAATGAGGACACAGAAGATGCCTCTGAATGGCTTGGTTGCTGCTGTGCATACCTGGCGTGCTTGTTCCCCGTGAATGAACTTGTCTCCATAGATCTTTTGTCCTAACATCCCATAAAATGTTTGGTATTCAGCTTTGCAGCTTGTTTTATGAAAGCAGAGGAAAACAACGTAACGTGTTGTTGTTTTTCTTTTTGTCGTTTAATTACCACGACGTTTCAGGCCACCTCAGTCAAAGATTCTGCGTGAAGATCAGAATCATAACATGTATGTGGCCGGCTGCACAGAAGTTGAAGTCAAATCCACAGAAGAGGCTTTTGAAGTCTTCTGGAAAGGTCAGTGAAGGTTTTCTGTATCAGTACCGGGGTAATGTCATTTTATACATTTTCCTTTCCTCAGAAATGAGACTAGTTTGTAGCAAATTGAAGCATTTAAAACATCACTATCTGTTTCTTTTTAATGTTCAAATTCTTCTTGCCAAAGTGAGTAGACGTTTTGATGTTTCATATTGCAACTCTGTATTTCTGTTTTTTTATTTGTTTAGGACAAAAGAAGAGGCGGATAGCGAATACTGAGCTCAACCGAGAGTCCAGTCGCTCCCACAGTGTGTTCACAGTGAAGCTGGCCCAGGCACCTCTAGATGCTGACGGGGACCATGTACTGCAGGTGATTGGCTGCTAAAGTTGTCTATTTTAATTTCTTATACTTAAAAACGTATATTGAGGAAAAGCTTTACAATTAAAATAAAATGCTGTTAAACAGGAGAGCAGTTAATTACCTGTAATGTACATTTCTTGCGCAAGTGAGGACGGAGACGTTAATTTAAGACTCGATGATGTCGGATCCTAAAGGATAACTTTTCTACTTTTCTTAAACTGTGAAAAGTAGAACTTATACAGTCTATTTGCTGCTCAAACAGGACAAAAGCCAGGTGAATGTGAGCCAGCTGTGCCTGGTTGACCTGGCGGGAAGCGAACGCACCAACAGAACCAGAGCAGAGGGAAGTCGCCTTCGAGAAGCAGGTCTGTTTAAATCGTTTCAGCTCGTTTCCAATAGTAAAAATAGAACTTCTACACAATATACAAAAATGTTTTGTGACAGAGACGGTTATGCTATTGATGATATAAAAAATGTTTAAGTAATTGTACATTTAAAGATGAGAATGTGGGATTTAAATGTCATGTAAAGTGGAAATAATTTAAGTTTATCTGGAGTTTGGAAATGTAATTGTTTATAAGTTGATTAGTATGAAAGGGTTTGGACCTCATGAGATCTTGTCTTCTACTTGCTCCGTTTTGAACAGACAATATAAAATTGCATGTCAATTGGGCATGATAAATTTTTAATTTGACTTTTTCTTCTTTCTTGCTTTTACTTTTGTCTGTTCAAAATAAATAAATGAAAAAAAATATTTACAACTCAAGAGATGGATTTTTTTTTAATTTATTTTTTTTTCCTTTGTTTAATCTACAGGTAATATTAACCAGTCCTTGATGACCCTGCGGACATGTATGGAGGTCCTGCGTGAAAACCAGATGTGGGGAACTAATAAGGTTTGTATCTTTCCTCTGTAACCTTTATTGTTTAAATTTTATTTAATTTTCTATTCACTCTCATACCCTTCATGTTTTCTTCAGATGGTGCCCTACCGAGACTCTAAAGTCACACATTTGTTTAAAAACTACTTTGATGGAGAAGGAAAAGTCAGGATGGTTGTCTGTGTTAATCCCAAAGCTGAGGATTATGAAGAAACTTTGGTAACTGTCTTCGTTTTGTTCAACTCCTGTTTAACTTTGGGGTCTTTTCTGTATTTGGCAAAATGTTAGTTGCTTAGGTAGCATACACAAGTTAATATTGCTATTTTTAAAACATTTTTGGATTTAATTTGGCCTCCATTTGCAACCTAGCAGTTTAGTTTCACATAATTGTTGCACTGTGTGCGCTGCAGCTGGTAATGCGCTTTGCTGAGATGACCCAGGAAGTGGAGGTGGCTCGGCCGGTGGACCGTCCGATCTGTGGCCTGACACCGGGACGCAGGCAGAGGAACCAGGCGTTCAAAGATGAGCTGTCACGCCGACTGGAAGAAAGAGGGGGTCCAGTTAATGGAGGTGAACCACACCTCAAATTTGTACTTCTCTGCAGATTAGAGCCTTATTACTTAAAATCATGTGGACTGTGTCGTTTTAGACCATCTTACTCCTTATAAGACAAACAGTAAAACTCTTTCTCATGATTTAATGTCATCTCCTGTAAAGATCCAGTTCAGCTGAACCAGCTCATTGAAAGCCTCCCACCACTGCCCCCCTGCGAGCTCTCAGATCCGTCTGATGATCAGACGTTGCCCCGTCTGATGGAGGTTCTGGAAAGACGGTACCGCATCCGTCAGAAGATGACCGAACATTTCAACCAGACTGGTAGGATTTTTATTCTGTGAACCTGCAGATTGTCATAAATCTAAGCAGAAAATGTCAAGGTAAATTATATTGATCTTTTTTTTTTTTGTTTTGTTTTTTTTTCCCAGCAAATAATATGAAGTCCACGATTCAGCAGTTTGAGAGTCAGTTCAGTTCTAAGGAAAACGTACTGCATGATCAGCAAAGCAAACTGGGGGAGAAAGACAAAGTCATTGCAAACCAAAGGACGGAGATTGAACGACTGGGAAAAAAATCCAAGACTTTAGAATACAAGGTCTTCTGCTTTCTACATTTTGTTGAAGTAATTTGACATGTGTAAGTGACTTTGTCCTCACTCCCGATCCTCCTCCGCAGATCGACATCCTGCAGAAAACGACGGAGATGTACGAGCAGGACAAACGCTCTCTTCAGCAGGAGCTGGAGAGCAGAGAGCAGAGGCTGCAGAAGGAGTTGGCAGAGAGGAGGCGCATGGAGCAGCGGATGCAGGGCATGGTGACCGACACCAAGCTCAAATGGGAGAGGGAGTGTGTAAGTAGAACAACATGGACGCACGCGGACAACATGGATGTACTTATATCTGTCAAACGTTTGAAAAAAACGTTTTGCATTTCTGTAAAATTAAAAAAAACTTTTTTTTTTTTTTTTTTTTTCCATTTTGAAAAGTTTAAAAATGTAGATGTTACTAGTTCACTTTAAAAAAAGAACAAAAAAATTACTTAAATGAAAGCAGATTATTTTAATTGGAACAGGGGATTGATTTCCAGTGAATGAGGGGAAACTTTAAAGGTTAGACCTTTCTAAACTTTCATTGTGAGATTGCTGTTGCTATGGCAATGCTATCATAAGTTGATGACAGTGTAAAACAGAGGGTCTAGCTTGTGTTAGCAACTGAGAACTGCAGTGTTTTCAACAATTGTGACGTTTTGTTTGTCGACATTCGGAGAAAAGAGCAAACTCTGTTTAACGGGTTAAAAAAACGAGAAACTATTAAAAAGGGTCAAAATCTGGTAGAGTATTTTTCCCAAAGTGACATTTCACCAATTATTTCAGTACCACGATGTTTTCAGTCAATGATCATAAAAAAAAGCAATCTGTCTTTTCCTTTACTTGCGGCCATTAGATACTCAACATAAGTAGATGGCAAGAAACAAAAAAGGATGTTTTTTCAGGCATTAAAGCAGATCCCTGACCTGCGTCTTAGTTATTTATTTGAACTTAATCTGTCTTTAGACTGATAACTGAATTGTCTTAATTTTGATAAGTTTAATTGCTGATTAAATCCAGTTCAGTAGAAAGTATGGATTTCAGGCTATTGATTGACGTGTCTCTAGTTACGACGTTGGGCGATTTGGGTATAATTTCCTCATCAGTGTTGAATCAACAAACTTACGACACACGGTTATTGATTCACTCTGACTTGCCGCCAATCTAAGATTTAATGATTAGACAGGTATGAAATGCATCTTGAAAATGATAATTAATCATTTCCTGACTTGTATTTGTTTTTTCTTTTTAGGAGAGGCGAGTGAACGCCAAGCAGCTGGAGCTGCAGAACAAGTTGTGGGTGAAGGACGAGAAGCTGAAGCAGTTAAAAGCCATCGTGACGGAGCACAGCGGCGCCAGCGGCGGTCCCGCAGAGCCGCCGCGGAAGCCTGAGAGACCCTCCAGAGAGAGGGATAGAAACGTTGCTCAGAAGCGCTCAGCTTCTCCTACACCTCTCTCTGTGAGTCCATTACTTCACACGGCAGCCTGTTCCACCAGTGGGACTCCACTAATCTCTATTAACGTGACACAATGTGGAGATTTTGCATGCCACTAATGATTGTTGTGATCCAGTTAACTGGGATGTGCTGCTGTCCACACCAGCTGTTTCTGTTTTGTGTGTGTGTGTGTGTGTGTGTGTGGGCGTGTGTGTGTGTGTTTTGTCGTTTGTGTATTTCTGCTTTCCTTTAATTCATAACACTCACCACACCTTGCCTCATTCCCCGACTTTGCAGGATTTAGGCCAAACGCCTCTCAGCCAAAACCGAGCCAATGTTAGGGGAGTTCAGGACCCCGTCCCCACCTCCGCTCCGTCCTCGTCCTCCTCATCCTCCTCATCCTCCTTTCCCTCGGTTGCCTCCTGCATTTCAGATTGGGAGCAGAGGTTCCCTTTAGACTCAGGCAGCCAGTCTAGACAACCGGGAACGCCCCAGTTTGGCAGCAGGACTCCCACCCCATGCCACGGCGCCAGCAGCGTGGGTCGCAGGAGAGGCCAGCGCCGGGCCCCAGAGACTGAGGCCCCGCATGTAGCTTCTGTCTATGAGCTAAACAAAGAGGCAGGAACAAGGGTTAGTGTGTTAGTAGCCGTCCTAAAAAAATGTTCAACTCTTCGCTTCAAGCCTGTAGTGTGGGCTTTGTCTTGGTGTAAAGCAGCTACCGTGGAGTGTGCTTGTTTAGTAGAAACATTGGTGTAGACTAGTTTCCTGCTTTCTGCTCTTAGAGCAGTAGATCTTTGAAGCTTTTATTTGCGTCGTCTTTCCCTTTACGACCGCTAGCTACTTTGCTGTTCCTGCATGCTGCATCCCAGAGTAGTTTCCTTTTTAATGTTGCACTGTTGACTTGAGGATGTATATTTAATAAAATAAATATCTTTCTGGTAAGTAGCAATAGCAGCATCACCAGAACTCCTTGCAAGTGTACAACATGCATTCTTATCATTTTTGTAAAACAGATAATTCAAAAAGGGAGTGTAGATAATAACCTCTTAAGCTCCAGCTTTAACTCTGCTAGGGAATTTGGAAAAGTAAAAGATTTTGAATGGAAGCTGAAAAATATCGTTTTGGATATTACATTCCAGGTATCATGAATTAACACTTGGCTTGCTAATATATTTAGACTGCTGGATTGGATCACTTCTAGTGTTGTGCAGCTCGAGGCCTGAGATGGTTCAGTTCCATCTGAGTGATGGCAAAGATGGTTCTATCAATAAAATGACACATCTGCTTTCGCTCAGAATTTTCTCCAAATAGTTTAGTCCAAATAGATAACACTACAGGGTTTTTAAAATAAACAGCAACATTTGCGTGATTGTTTTCAGACCAGAGTGTGTGGCGTAGTGATCAGGTCCAGAAGCAAAGCGCCGCCATCAACACTTCGAACCAGAGATTTTGTCAAGGTTGAATTTTGAGTATCGTGACAGTCCTGGGAAAGGACTCGCTTATCGATTTATTTCCTTTTTGTCACACTTGTTGTTCATCATCAAACACATTTTAAAACAATAACCTGGATATATAGGAAATGTAGTTTTAAAATTAAATTTTGTTCAGGACAAAAAACCTGTCAAGAGCAGCTTGTCTCCCCAATACAGCATTTGCAAGAGTTTTCAGTCTTTTCACTCTTTGCTGAATCATTTTAATTCATTCAGATTCGAATAGCCTGGTTAAGATAATTCCACAGCATTTGAAAAATATTTAAGGGTAGTCTTTGACTAGGCCACTTCAAACCCCTCTCTGGTTTTTGTGGGGGGGGTTAGCCTTTCAGAGGTGGATGGTGTTTGATGTGCTCAGTTTCACACCAGTTGTAATCTGACACACTTTTCTGAAAGTTGTCTCTTCAGTGCACACAGTAATTGTTGAGAAATTGCTTTGCACCGCATCATGAATCTCTTGTAACGCATACAAAATTTGCTCTTGGAATAAATCATTTTGGCTTGTTCCTTTGCATGCTAACCATCCTTTAGTTTACTGATCTTTGCACGCTGAATCTCACTCTTGGGAAATGTCCTGTGATTAGAGGAATGTATTGCTGATTCGTCTTTTCTGGAAATGCAATTGGAATGATTTTCACACAAATGCAACAAAATCTGACGCCTCATTCTACTTCCAGCAATACTGTTCTTTTCACAAGAAGTTGACCCCCTTTTACGATCGAGCTTCCCTGCTGACACCTTTTTAAAATGGACCACATGTAAATAACTGATTTTTGTTTCTCACTTTGGGATCACCAGACGGTTCCTCCGGTTCACCCAATGCACAGGCGCTCACACTCTGCGGGTGGGGAGAAATGGGTAGACCACAAACCGGCCTCTAATTTGGATCTAGACACTGTAATGCAGCCAATCATACCCAATGCGATCAAGGTGTCGACCCCGAACGAGAAAGCTCTGTCTAAATGCCACAAATACGTGCTTAGACACCAAGAGCTTGCCTCTGACGGGGAGCTCGAGACCAAATTGATAAAGGTAAAACTACTTGATTTGCTTTACTTGACATTTTTGTGCATGGATTTGACAATTCAACCTATTCACATCTGGTGAAACCTTCCTCATCGGGGTCTTGATTTGATTAATAATCGGGCTCTTACTTCTTTTTCCGACTGACTGGTACTGGTATTGATTATATATTATATTTTTTTTCATTTTGCACAAACAGGGCAATGTTTTTAAGACCAGAGGTGGAGGACAAGCAGTGGAGTTCACTGATATCGAGACTCTAAAGCAAGAAGACCCAACAGCACCGAGGTAAAGTCTTTGACCAAATGCTGCGCCGGTTTTATGCTCAACATGTCTTTATGATGTTGAACATAAAGACATGTTCAACATCCACCTAATTGTTCCAGTCTTTTAAAGAATAGAACGGTCTTTGAAAACTGTTGAGTTTTGCTTTGTCCAAGTTACTAATGGAGACACTTTGTGTTTTGTTTGGCTTCAGTCGGAAAAGGCGATCCGGCTCCAGAGAGGGACCGGCTCAAACGGATGACATTGAAAACAGGGTAAGCTCAAATAAATGTTTGCGCTTACTGACTTTTGTTTTTATAAATATTTGGTACATAATGCTGTTCTGTGCATATTGTTAGAATAACTCAGTTTTTTTGTTTGTTTTTTTTTTCCTGTTAAAGCCTCCAGTGGCAAACGTCAGTGTAAGCCATGGGAATCAAAAGTAAGCAAAACGACACGTCGATTGTGTGTCTGGTTTATCATTTAAGGTCAAAATCAGTTTTATCAATCTTGTTTTTCTTCCAGACGGAGAAGACCTTAAAGTGCTGCAGAGAATTTTTTTATTTTTTTTTCCCTAAACACTCAAATTGTTGGCTGTCAAATCAGTGAAGAGGGAACTATGCATCTGACAGCTGTACAACATTTCTGCTATTCCTGATTATATTAAACTTTACGATGGTGCAATTATAATTTAATCATCGCTTAATGATATATAAAGTGTTGTTTGTTGGCTTTTTCCTACAAATAAGTGCTTTTTTTATTGTTCTTTGAATGCTGGAATCCCTTCTGCTAGAAGACTGAGAGGTGGTTAATGACCAGTAACGTGCTGAACTGATTGTACCTGGTGTCTTTTGTCTGCTTTATGCTGCCACCCAGAAGTATCTGTGCTGTGGAAATGTTTTTATTTTTGTGTGCGTTTTTTTTTTTTGTTTTTGTCTTTGCTTATTTTTTTCCTCGCATCTTTTGATGTATTAAATGTCGGTGTCAGTGTACACATCTGATGGCACAAAAACTATTTTTGGATTTTCAGCACGTGGACCTGCAGATGTAAAAGTGCTGTGACGCAGTGCAGCTGACCTCCCTGTAAATAACCTTTTTATCTTTTCTAAACAAGTGTAGCACACTAGGACTTTTGGCTGGATTAAATTTTGTATGGACACCATGTTGTAATTGCTATTTCGTCCACAAAGAGTGATTATTTTTGTTTTATTTTCGGACCTGGAACCGTTCAGAGCTCGGTTGGCATTTGTTTTTAACGTTGTTTGGAATAGTTTCAGGTCTGAAAGTAAAGCTCAGTCACATCTGTACATGCAAATGTATTGGAAATGCTGCAAAATTAACTACGAATCAAAATTAAAAAAAGTTTTTTCAAATTTATTATGAAAGAGGAATGTTTTTTTTTTTTCTTCTAAATGGCACTAATCTTGATTTTCGGAAGAAAACAGCATGACTTCTTTTCAAGATGTTTTGATAAACTCATCCATGAGCATTTCGGGATGAGAACTTGTTGCCACTTTGACTCATCTTACACCCTCTTGAATGGCAGTTTCCCATTTTCTTTCATCTAAACCACGTTCAGATTTCCAAAAGACTTCCCCACTTCCAGCTTGAGCAGAATCCACTGCCTTCATCTTTAAATCAGTCTCAGCTGTCTGAAACTTGTTTTTCTCCCCTCATGATGAACGAGCTCACTGAGGTCCACACCACTACGTTGAATGTGCCTCTTTTAGTCGATTCGTTTACACAGAATCAGCAGCATCTGTATTGTCTGTTGATTTTCTATTGTTTTACTTTAAAATTATTTTCCATGTAGTAATGAGTTTCTCCCAAAAAGTAGGTATAGAGGCTGAATCGACTGTTCTTCCATGTTAGTTTTGCTCAATATGCAGCTCTGCAAAAAATGAAGAAACCACTGCACTGAACCCCATTTGGTTATTCCACCAAATATTGACATCTGAACTCTTTCCTAGTTAAAACCTTAGTATTGTTATTAAACAAATCTTATTTTTTTTGCTGTATTTGAGGTCTGAAAGCGCTGCAACTTTTTCTTTATTTCTGCAAGAAAAGTTTTGCTTGGGATTTCAGAGATATGTTGTCAGTAGTTGATAGAATATATGAACATTGTCTATTCCCAAACAAATACCCGTAAAATCAAAGAAACTGATCAATTTAAGCTAGTCTTTTCTGTGAGAGCTGTGTATCAGTACAACATACCTTAGAAAAAGTGATAAAAGAAAACGTGAAGTTTTCACATCATTATCCTGGAAAAGGTGAACTGGCTTCTTCACTGGTAGAAGCTGACAAAATTGAGGTCAAACTCATTTCCTTCCATGTTTTTGATCTGCGGGCCCCTTTCAGGTTCAGTGCACAGTTTGCTTTACTGACAGTTGTTTATGCAGCTTGTGCATGGTTTTTGTCTGTCAGCGGGGAGGAAAGGTCAAATTGAATCACATGATGGGGTGAAGGTGTGAACGTGGCCTTTCTGCTGCTCAGAATGATGTTGGACTGCAGAAACTGATGGCTTGAGTCGTCTGTGAGCCTCTGAACAGCAGATGGCGCTACATACCTGCTAAACCCAAAACTTCTCAAGTACATGACTGCCTGCTCCACATGTGATCTTCGCTGTAATTCTTGTAACCTGTGAAAAATTCAGCCTGGCGTTTACTGTAGGCCTGAGCTGAGGCAATAGTGCATTTCCCGCCCGGCTATTAACCGACAGCCGTTTCCTCCTCCTGCCGTGTCTGATATCATTTCACAGTGAATGCCTGGACAACCTGGCTGATGAGGTCACCGAGTTGGCGTGCTTCGTTTCTGCCTGTAAAATGGGCCGTCATTTACGTGTCCCGAAGTCTTGAAATCGCAGCCATTTCACTGCACAGCAAATGAAGCTGAAAAGTATGAGCTCTAATGTGCAAACTGACAACAAAAGGCCTTTCCACTGCTGAATTATTTTATTTCTTCAAATCATTTAGTTGAGTTTTGTATGGACTCTATCATTTTTCTATTACAAATGTTGGGTTTTATTCTTTTCCACCGCCACTGAGTTTTGCTGTGTGAAACCCGAGACAAGGAACTGAAGCATGTTTTCCCACACTGCTCTGTCCTCTCTTGCCGCAGCCGTGCCGTGGATTCTGTTTTGTGGGCCGTCCACTTTGCAGAGCGGTTGGAAGTGGTCTGAATGTGGGGGGAAACGGCTACTGGCAGACCTTGGCCTTCTCAAAATATTGACGTTTCCTCCTCCCCCCCTGCCTGTGTAACCAGTCAGTCTTGAAGCATTGTCAGGGTAAATACTTCATGACAGCACGCAACACTAAATGGCTTCTCTGGCTCAAACACTTGCTAATGGCTTTGTAAACACAGCTCCTCTTACACATTGTGGACTCGCTGTGTTTGCTTTGGTAGGTTGTAACACATTGGTCTCCTATCTTGTGCACAGCTGTGAGAAGAAAGCGCTTCATGTTTGCAGCTCGGGTAATTTTTATTTCCACTGCAGAGCTTAAAGGTTTACATACTGTCCTCAAGGGTATGAAATGACAACACTTTTTCAAATATATATTTTTTGAACACTTATTCCCTTTTGAGGGATTGCTAAAAAAAAAAAAAATTTGATGCACGAATTTGGAAGGAAAGGGTCTGAATTATAGGTGTAGCCCCATTAATAAGTGTACATTTGTTCAGCTTGTTACATCTTGACTCTGGCATTTTAAGAACTGCTTGAAATGATGTTCCTTTTGAAGGAATAAGCATTTCCTTCAAGAAGACTTTCACAGCTTTTAGAAATACGCCGGACGAGAAAAGCTACCAGATCCAGTCAAACGTGGCATGAAGGAGAAAGTAAATGAAGGTAAAAACCCGTCCTACTGCCTTCAGCACCACACCAGCACACGTTTTAGGTCATTTTATGTTAAAGTTGCGTGCCCAGGTCCAAAATAGTTTTTAAAAATACATTGCCAGTGAGTGAAGCTGTTAGACCAGCTGATGTTTCCATAGCTCAGCTTTTTCTTGAATCACTGATCTAATATTTAGTCATATAACTTGTGAGAACTGCTTTGCCTTTGTTTAGCGTGAAGTCAGCCAACGTCACTCACCCGTGGGAAGGTATTCCAGGTTTTTAGTGATGGGACCACGTTCCAATATTCCTTTGGGAATTTCACAGAATTCAAAGCCAGATGACGGCACAGTTGGTACACAGTTCATCTGTTAAAAATCACTGTTTAATCACCAAAAAGGACAAAAACACATTTCATCTTGACTTGATCAGATATCCAGGACCAAAACAAAACAGCGGTCATACAAATCAGTGGTGGACATCTGCTAAAACTTGTCAAATTTCTTTTTTTCACGCTTTGAGGGTGATCAACTATGGTCAACACAGACTTGATGTTTTCATGAAAATAAACTAAACCTGCAGATTAGACGCTCTGCCCTGTTTGAGCGTGGTAACGTACATCGACTCAGCAGGTCAGCAACACACACAAGATCAACACCTGCGTCAACCTCGATGGCGAACATCGAGAATTTGTTGCTCTACTTTCAATCTAAAGTCACTCCGGACGACTTTCTATTGTAAGTTATATGGGAAGCTTTATCTTCGTAAAGCAATTGGCTTATTTTCTTTTCGAGTAAACAAAGATTATTATCTATCATAATTAGCCAGTGATCATAACGAGTATATTTCGTTTTATGTACGACTAAGTTTGATCTTAAATCATGCCCATTGTTTTTCGCAGTTTCAGCAGTGCATGCTGAACTTGATTAATAATATCCAAGGAAGGATTGATGAAATTTTAAATAAAGCGTCTTTGAGACTGGAGTCACCAAAACCAACATTTGCACAGGTGAAGTCGCTGTTCATTAAACAGATGGAATAGATGAGCTGTGCACCACAAGCGAAGTTGTACTAAAGTATAAACATGTCGGAGCTCTAAAAAAAAAAAAAAGACTTTTTTTGACTCCTTGAAATCTATTTTAGCTCTGTATGATTAATATATGATTTCCCGTTTAACACCTAAACCTTTAAGAACACTGTCAGGGATTCAGTGGCTCCCCTGTCCTGGTCCTTGGATTTAAACCAACCAAGTTTTAGTCCTCAGGGTTGGGGGACCTGCATGTTTTAGGTTTTGCGTTGCCTCCAACCACTGCAGAAGCCTGTTAATCACCCATTCATTGAAGCCAGGTGTGCAGGAGAACATCTAAACCATGCAGGACAAGAGTACTGAGGACCTCTTAGTTTAAACATAATTGTGGACTATAAGATCGGCTCCCCCTGCGACAGACTGGCGACCTGTCCAGGGTGAACCCCGCCTCTCGCCCGGAACGCAGCTGGAGATAGGCACCAGCAACTCCCGACCCCGTTAGGGAGAAGGGTGACGGAAAATGGATGGATGGATGGAAGATCGGCTCCATCTAAATCTTCTCTTGACACCTGAATCAAAAGGCGGAATCCCCTCATCAGCATGTGATTCAGTGCTGATGAGCCATTCATTTGATTCAGGCATGTTGGAGGAGAGACACGTCTCAGAGCTACAGGATATCGAGTTCAGTCATTAGGAAAACGCATTCAGTGTTACAAAACAACCATTGTGCAGCAGAAAAGCTGCAGTTGATTTCCAGGTCCAGACCCTTGTTGGGCTTATTCATAGGTTTTCTATGAGTTTGAGAAAGAGATGAATTTGACATCTGCGCACCTTTTATCTGTATTGTTCACTTGACATGACTGTAGGTAATTTCAGGGAATGTGAACCGTGTGTCGAAACACTGAGTTTTTTTTTTTTTTTGCGATGCATCTTAAAAAAAATTAGACCACATTTGATGATGATACAAAATACAGAAAGTGCTTCAAGGCAATAATAATAATAATGAAAAAAAAAAATGTGTTTAACAGGGTCTTTGTAAATAAATTCACATGTTGTTTGCACACAAAGACATTCATAGGATCCAAAATAAAATGAACACAGTTTGGGGCATCAAGTCATGGAGAAAAGGAGTCGTAGTTTAGTTACGAATATGAAACATGACCCAACTGTATTAGTTGGGTCATGTTCCTGACCGTTCCAGGAGTGAATTACAGCAGATCTCCTCACATGGTCTCAAACAATTTGGTAATTGGTCAAATGACGGCATTATCTGGACATTCATTTGTTGAAGAATGAATATTAGTCTGGGCCCTCTACACATCAGGGCACAGGGCCAATTATGCTCCCAAGAGTCCTGGAGCCTGGAAATACAAATCCCATCAAGTGTTGCCTCAGCACATTATCATAGCGATAATAGAGTGCATTTTAAAATGCCACTATTGTCTGTGTTGTATTTTTTTTTCTCCACACGACGTGACGGTCATGTCCCTTAAATCATCCATCCATCCATTTTCCGTCACCCTTCTCCCTAACGGGGTCGGGAGTTGCTGGTGCCGATCTCCAGCTGCGTTCCGGGCGAGAGGCGGGGTTCACCCTGGACAGGTCGCCAGTCTGTCACAGGGCAACAAACAGGACAAACAACCATGCACACACACACTCACACCTAGGGAGAATTTGGGAAGGCCAATTAACCTGACAGTCATGTTTTTGGACTGTGGGAGGAAGCCGGAGAACCCGGAGAGAACCCACGCATGCACAGGGAGAACATGCAAACTCCGTGCAGAAAGACCCCGGGCCGGGAATCGAACCCAGGACCTTCTTGCTGCAAGGCAACAGCGCTACCCACTGCGCCACTGTGCAGCCCCTCCCTTAAATCAAAGTTTTACATATTTGGTCGTCAAACTCAGTTCGGTGTCAGCGATGTGTCCAACCTCCGTCGTCGCCAAATGCCGTTTGCAGCTCAACCAGCGGTACAGATTGTTTTATTACGATGAAGGTGGGGATTTGCAGCGATGGTTCCTGGCATCCCGGCGCATTTCAGGAACCATTGAGAAAGTTACTATGATTGATTTGTGTGTTCAAATGGTTTTATGTCACTATGGGAAAACAGAATAAATCCATTTGGGCTCATGCTTGGAAAGCACACGGTGCAGGGGACGGCGGTGAGATAAGGCTTTATGAGGCCTGTGAAAGTCCCACAATGTCTTGTTTTCACAGTTTAAAAGCTAAAGGCAGGTGCTGTGTGTTGGGTAAAGCTATAACATCCTCCACAGGTGATGGCCACTGGGAAGCCTGTTTACCCACTTTGCCTGTTGATCTTGCTAAAAGCCTCTCACACCACCTCACAGAGTGTGTGTGCCAAGTTAAAACAAACACATTAATAACAACTGTAATGCCATTCTTTGTCGAGTGCTTTTGCAGGTTCAACATTGACCTTAGTGTTTAATCTACCTGCACAAACGACAGTCACTTGATATGCAAACAAATCTTTAGTCACTGTCAGCCGATTCCCATGTTCCTGTGAGAATGAATAAGGGACCAGGCAAGGATTGTTCCCTCCTCAGTTAATTTAAATATTTATCCAGCTTTATTTTTTCTTTTTTTGTGAAGTAAAAACTATATTTTGTGGAAATAGAAACATTATCCCACTGTGAAGGCTGCGTATAAGTCATCTTGTTAAGGTTTAGGGTTTGACTGTATCTCACATTTTCTGATCGAAAGACGACAGTAAATTTACATCCGGTAAATCAACTAAAATATTTCATCAAAATCAAAATGACAAAAAGCCAACTTAAGGCATTCTGTTGCACATCTTTATTATTACTTGCACTGAAACTATTTAAATGAGAAGCTCCCCATTTACCAGGATGACAACTTTTGTTAAAAGTTTGTGTGAACTTGTGAACTTCTGCCACAAGGTGTCACTCTACTCCACTGATTGTTTGCTTTCACCTTACCCTCCTATTCTCTCTCCAATAGGAAGCAGATGGAAGACTTTTGCTATAGGCTACTGGCAATTGCAAAATATAAAAATATATATTAAAAAAAACTTTCCATAACGCCGACTGTGATATCTGTTTCTCCTTTCCGAGCTTCACCTCTTTAGTAATGTCAACATTACTAAAGTTGGCTTTTGTTCTTTTTAAAACACAAAACATGTAAAGAAATCATAAAAAAAGATTTGTAAGCCATCTTTGAGTGGCTTACCATGAGTCGATAGAATAAGTTTCTTCATGTGAAGGTGTTAGGATTAGGAATCAATTGCACATTATACAAATGAAACACACTCATTTACACTCTTACTGACAGTATTTACAATTTAACACAATCTGTTCACCTTTACCCATTTTTCCACAACTACTTCAGCCACCAAATCTTCCTCTCATTACTGGTCTCCATCACAGACAAATCTCCAGATCTGCCTGAGTCCCCAGTCTGGGGAGCTAAACACTTCCAGTTGAATATAAATGACATCATTACGTAATATTCAATCTGTTGCTGCAGCAATATCCTACTGCCCTCCCCGAATGCTCCTGAGTCGCTGGTCTCCTGTTCTTTTTCATGGAGAATATTAAGGAGTTATTAAATTAATCTGTGCTCGCTGGTGCATGTTATTGAAGTGCAGAGATTTGTAGGGTGAATGAAGCCGTTAGGCTGCACCCTAAGCTGATTTATTAAGGGTGCTGGGGAATCACCAAACAGACCAGATAACCTGTTTTATTTTGCATAAGTGAACACTTTTCCTCAAATCCGCTTACGGCCTCCCTTCCTCCTATAAATAAGAGTCGTCTTCTCTCGTTGAGGTGCAGCTTTTCTGGTATTTTGCTGTGAATTTTCTGCTTCGCAATCTTGTCAAACGTTGTTCTTTGTATATTCTGTGCTGTAATAATGAGAAGGAAAAGGGTCAATTTCACACGCCACTTGTACAAGACGTAAAGCAGTACCATGAGATGAATCTTTCTTCATTCTGTTTTTCAGTTTTAAAGAGGAGTTTCTGGAGAACTGGTAGATTTTATTTGATTGTCTAATCAAATAAAATCTGCACAAAATTTGATTTTGCACATGCTAACCAAATTTGATGCGTAAATTGACAGCTTGTATGCTTTGCTGCAGATGCTCCTAATGACTTAGACTCCACTTGGTGCTTATTTACAGGATGATACCGTTGAAGGATAGAGCTGTCTAACAAGAGCATATGCCTTGTCTCGGCAGACATTTCTGCATGTGTGTGTGCGTGTGTGTGCGTGTGTGTGTGTGTGTGTGTGTTTGTGCCCTGATAGAATCACCAGATTTAACACCCACTGATTCCAGCCCAGATTCCTAACCTCATTTATCAGAGTGTGTGCCAGCAGTAATCCGGCATGAGATTTTTTGGGCTCCTTTGGGTCAACAGTTTAGCTGTTGCTGTTCCTACCCCCCTCCACCTTCCCCCCCAGCCTACAGTCATGGTCTGCTTTCAATTATTTCAGCAAAATTGCTTTACCGGGTCCATGCATGATTAAATATTCATTATGTTAAACTGAGCACTTTCTTTGTATATAAATCCATATTAGATTTGGCTGGCAGGCTGCCTGAAACCTCATGAGAGGCATTTCTGTTGGGGAAGGAAAAAAAAAAGAAAAAAAAAAAAAGCCTGGAAACTACTTAGCACATATTTTCTTCTGGGTTTGTGATCTTGTAAATGATGGCTTGTTAATGATATTTAGCTACCTTTTTGTCCCGTAAGCCAGCAGTTTGTTGCCCTTTTCACCTTCGTACAAGGGGGGTAAACGTTGTTGTCCTGAAATCTGCGTGGGACAAATAAACACATCCTTCTCAGTTGGTTTGGCGATCGCTCGAAAACTCTTGGAGTGTGTCCAAAGAGAAGCTGTTAGCTCGTGTCTCTGCTTCCAGCACAGCTGAATGTCTTCAGGTTTTTTCATTGTTGGAGTGTAAATGTACGCGCACTTGAAGGCAGGGAAGTTATTTCATTCCAGATATGACGAGCTTCCCTGAAAACATTCACGTAATATCTATTTTTCTGTCCAAGCGAAACTGGCCTTTTTGTTTTCAACACGGACCTAATGGAAAATAAATTCAGGGTAATTTGAAATTCTTTCGTGGTTTAGCCATGATTACCTAGAGCAACCCATGTTTATTTCTTTTTCCCTCGGAGGGATGGAAAAGCAGAACCTTGGTTTCTGTTGACCCAGAGGGTATTTGTCTTCTATTACAGATACCATGAAGAGGCCCTTAAAGTAAATCGCCAGATACATGCAAACCAGGAGCAGCTGTGCACACTTGTTTTATTAGGAAGCAGCTGAAGAACACACGTAATTCTTAAATGAATTAGACAGGCCGCAAGACAGAAAGCCAGGCGTTTCTGTGAAGTGAAATGGAGAGAAACCCCCAAAAGCATAAGCCTCGGTTAAGTATCCGTGTTTCCTGCTCATGAAACGGTAGACGTGGCAATCGTGCAGGTTGGTGGAGGTCATTAGTGTCCGATTCTTGAGAGCAGGTGTCCTGCATGTTTTAAATATTTACTGGTTTAGCACTCGTCCGTTGAGTCAACAAACGAGTGTCGGACTCATGCAGAGCTTGACGACATTCTCCCACCATTTAATTATATGTGCTGGAGCAAAGGAGACTCTAAAACCTGCAATGAAAAAAAAAAAAAAAATTACACTACTAGTGAAGGTGGCCTAACAAAGAGCTCCATAGATGCATGTGTTAGCTATCTTATTTATTGAAACACTTTTTTTTGACTGAATGGCAAAGAGCTAGCGAAGGAAACTCACAGATATAAACAGTTTTTACTGCTACGCCTTTGCTGCTGATGTGAATCATTGTAAATATTTCAGGGCATTCGCTGCAACATAAGGCAAACAACATGAGGAGTTTGCGCTTGTGTTAACATTTGTGTTAATAACGTGGTTCAACACTGCGGGGTTTTCCAGCAGAAGCAATTCTAACGTTCTGGTTTGCATTTAGCCAACATCTTGACAAGTTCTCCCTTTATATGTGCAAACTCTAGATACCACTCGTATTGTTCTGTGCTGACAAAATACCATATTCATTTTTATCCACTTCTCTTTTAGCTTTCCACACAGCAGACGTCAGGATTTTTTGTTGTTGTTTCGTTTTGTATCCCCGGCAATACCAACACTTTTGCACCGTCCTTTTTCACTTTCTTTTTATTTCATTCCTGTTTCTGAGCTTTGCTCATCGTGAAAATGTCAGCAACGTTCTGTTTAAGAAGCCGCACGTTTAACTTGCACTTAGTCGCCTCATGAATATTGACTATCCGTCACCTGGACACCGACTGTTTGACGTTCAGTCTTTGTCCATTCCGTAATCGCTGTCCAAAACGAAACCCTTCTCACAGGAAATCGCCGTCAGATGGAATAAAGAGGGCAAATGAAGAACAATGGAGGGACGCGGGCGTCTCCATTAGAGAATTAATCAAATCGCCGCTCCGAGCTGCAGAGCAGGTTTTATTAATGGGGCTTGTACAGTCAATTATCTTAATTGTTCCATTTACGGACCCTGCATGTTTCAGGAGCAGGTGCTGGAACTTAAGGGATGAGCTCAATCACTCTCCGTAATTGTAATTGTCAATAGATTCACTTATGAATGTCAGGGTGTCCATAAGGATGATGAGGGTAATCGCAGGTTGTTCATGGGTGAAGACTTGGGGATGATGATGAGAAATTGACGATGATTCCCTTTGAACAGTCCTGAACCTGTGAGGAGTTGGTGTTATACTGGGAGATTGAAGATAAGCATGGTTTCAACTGGGTTGTGCCTGGTCACTTTTTGTTGTGTTCGATCACAGAGTTGCCTAAAATTATTAATGCAGGTGACAAGCTACCAGAGGAACTGGATAAGCTACAGCAGCGAGGCTCGGTCGTTGTGTTGGACCCACTAAACTTGAGACTGAGGTTAGAAATAAATTTGCTGGAGAAAATATTAAACACCATTTAGAAATGCCAAATATCGGTAGCTGTATTGTGTTGCCCACCATTGTAAAGGGCAATGCTGTGTAGCGTGTTGGTTGAAAAATGTAATCGCTCATTTCATTAACCTGATCTACAGAATCCTTGGGAAATGCTACTATAAAATGCTAAGTTATGTGCATTCATTAGTAGTTTTTTTTTTTTAACAATGCACAATTCTCATCTGCAGTTCAAGAGCTGCTGTGAACTTCAGGTCCTGTCCAGATGCCCTTCTTCCTGCAAATGCCTCAAACTGTCTTGCATTTGGTGGACGATCTAATCATACTGTAAAAAGCACATCTCCTGCTGCTATTTCAGAGACGGCTCGACTGCGTCCTGTTTGATGGTTCCTGTTTTCCTGGGCGTTTGGTTTTCAGCAGCTCTTCAAAAGTCATCCGGAAACCTGAACACATAAAACAGGTTTCAGCTTTACCTCTTTGCAGAGCCGAAGACGTTTTTCTAAACAAGCAATCGCCACTGAGGCAAATTTAATTCAGAGCTTCATGATTAACCTTGCGAGAAAAACTCATTTAAGAGCGTTAGATCACCAAACGAGCTCAGGTACAGCTAAACCCGATTAAGCAGACAAAAGAAAAAAAGAAAAAGTTCTGTCTTTAAGGTGAGAAAATACTGTAATTTACTGGAGCCAAAGCAGCTCTCTCTATTTGAGCTGCTAAATTGGAGCTCACACATCAGTACAATTAAACTCATCAAAGGAATAGTGACTTTCTGGTTGAATTCACAATGTTAATTAGCCGGTTGGGATTTTTTGAAATAAGTTATTGCCGTGTTTTATCTCGCGCTGTGGGTGAGTGATTCTCATAAAGACTAGAGTCTTTCTCCGTGTCTTCCTATCGTATGCAATGTGTGGGTTGAAGTTGCAAACTAATTGCAAGGAAGGGTGTAACTAATGACTTCGGCAAAGCTGCGGTGGATAATGTGTTGCTGTTTAAAATGCTAATTTCTCCTTGTTTGTTCAGGTTTCCAACATACCGACTTTGAACTGTTCTCTGTTTGAATACATTTTAGTTCAGTTTCATTCTCTGTTCTGCTGAGGGATCGTGATTGCTTCAGACACATTTTCTCAACTTTTTTTTTTTTTTTTTTGCATTTCATGCTCCCACAAATCACTTTTCATTTCATTATTTCTCCGCCTCCCATCACTTGACCACATCTCCATCTTGGAAAAAAGCAACAAAAAAAAAAGCACTAGACATGTGGAAAATATTTTTTCACGTCACATTTGGTTTCATCTCTTTTTTGGGTTTTCAAAACGAGGACGGCCGTGGGGTCAGGCTTCCTCCAACGCGGCCCAGGTTGTGGCGGCGGTTTGCTCCGGCGCTGGCCTCAACCTTTAGAGCTGCCACAAGTGCCCCGCTGTAATCTATCAAGATCTAAACTTTACCCCGCGCTCCCTCGAATGCGTGTCTCAGAGCGGCCACTGACATTAAAACTCAATTAGCGAGGCCACTTACTAAATAATACATTAGCAAAGTGCATTAGCTTCACATCTATTTCCCCGAGCGCGCTCCTCGCTCGACCTCTCAATATGTCAAGCCCACAATTGTCTGGGAGCTAATGAAATGGGGTAATACTGGAATGGAGAGTTCGAGCAGCACCATCATTTAACACTAGCATGAAAGAAACTCAGAACAAACTTTCTGTTTTAAAAGCACTTATTCCAGCCCAGGAAGATTGAATTATTGTTGCGCCAACTATTTGACACGGTTGATTTATGTTATCGATTGCTTTTGACCAGGTGCTGTTGCTGGGCAAGTAGCAACTTTGCTTTTCGACATTTTTGAACAGTTTTTTTTTTCTCTTTAAAGCTGCCAAAGCATATTCTCCACTGATATGCTGCATTATGACCAGGATGGGCCAAAATGTATTGTTTTTGGTTCCCTAAAGAGAACATTGGTCGTTGATTCTGAAAATAAGTTTTTTTAAATGGTCTTTGCAATGCTGTCAGTTTTATGTGTAAATACCACTCATTGGTATTAAAAGCATCTGAAAATGAATAGAAACCTCAATTTAAGCCGCTGGTTTTACATTTGATTGAAGCAAATACTTACCGCCTGGCTTCACGTCTCTGTAGAAATGTAAGTCTGCCACAGAAATGAAACGTATGCAACATTTTCCGGTACAACGCAGTAGGTAACATATTTTGAAGAGACACTAATTGGATGTAATGCCTCTTTAGGTTTGTGTTGAAGACATTTTGATTGGCAGCTGCAGAAAAAAGCACAGAAACAAACTGATATGAACTTATAATTTTCACCACAACTTGCCAAAATTTGAAATTCCGATTATTAAAAAAAAAAAAAAAAAAAAAGGATATTGTGATGACGATTGGGATTCAAAACATTGTGCAGCTCTACTGTTACTTTTACCGAATATCTTTACATTCAGAGCTGGTTTCAAAATCACCATTAAGCCTCAGAGTGAAGAAAAGCAGCATTTCTCTTGGATTTCCTCTTAATCTGTCGTAGTCATATTCTCACTTGACCATATTTGCGTCATTATGAAAGCTTGTCGAAGCACTTCAAAACGTGAGCACTTGTGGCACCCTCACGACGGCATATCCATAACTTTTTAATTTGACTTTGCAAAATCCCATTCAGGATTGCCACTGTTTAGCAGGGCTGTGCCATCTGCCACGGCACAAACAAAAGACAAACAAATACTATAAATAGATTACAGGAGGATTTATCCTTTAGCTACACAAAAGGAAGCTTCCAGTATTTATTCAGAGGAGAGAAATGTGCTAATCTGGCTTTGTTTCACTTGGAGGCATCGTTTGTCAACCCAATGCCTGTCCTTGGCTCAAAAGCACACCAACTGTTAGAAAGGCTCACTCTAATCCTGCGGGTCATCTACATTCATCCTTTCTGAACAACGTTAAAGCATTAACATGTAAGACGGAGGTAGCGTAATTCTCCTGCAGGAGTCCTAAATAAACCGTCTCTGGCTACGGCCGCGGCTAAAAAACTATGAGCAATTACGAGCCGTAAACGATGAATACATTTGCAAGTAATTGTTGTTTTGCTTGTTATTCGTGAACAGCAGCCAGGAGATGAAAGCCTCTGCCAAAAACAATGGACGCTCCGGGTTTTAGCAGCCACAGAAAATATTGGAAGGCAGTGTTGAGGGATGAACGCTAAGCCAAAGTGGGTTGGATGTTTTCCTTGTGCTTCTGGCCCAGCCTTGAGTTTCTGCAGCTGCCATTCGTGTGGCTTTGCTCAGGCTCGGTGAATCGCTGGCCGATTTCTCAAAGGCTGCCGGGATGTCGACAGTTTCGAGACCTCGGCCACACTTGTTGAAGTTCAGGGGAGACGGTCTCTAACCTTTTACCGACCGACGCTCACCTTTGTTTTAAACGCGCCCTGGTTTCACCTGGAGTTTTTAAATATGCAGCTTGTTTGCCGAAAGTTCATGTTGCTGAATTCAAATTGTGTCTGCAGTTGTTCGCATTTGCACCTTTCATGCAACAAAGTAAATGTTACCGTCTTTCGGTGAATTTTAGACAAATTTGTTTTTGATATAATGGAAGATATATTTTTCCCAGAAATTTAGAAAATTAATTTTGAAATCAGTTTAAAGAATTTATTAATTTAAAAAAATGCTGTAATGACACACAGACATAAGGGCTAAACTGCTTCAAGTGCTTCAAATAACTTGATAACTGAAAAGCCTTGGTTCACAATCAGCATCACACTAGGTTGGGTTTTTCTTTTTCTCCCCAAATTGCTTTAAATAATTATTTTTCCAAGGTTTTCTGAAGGTTATTTGCTTATTTTTTTTTAGATTTGCTTTAAAACATTTTGGCTGTCTAATCAGAGTAATTGCCTGTGGAAGAGCCTGTCACAAACCCTTCAATCCGCCCCTCTCCTCCGAAACACACAGGGGGACAGATCAAAACAATCCCACCTGCAGCTTCATTCACAATGTCGAATGCAAAGATTTCGAAAGTCTGCGCAGCAATGATAGTCATTATTTTATTAAGATGCATTAGTTTTCGCTAGGTTTTTAACATAGTAATGTCCTGGGTTTTATCGGTTTTTAGATTACTAAAATCCATCTTCTAATGTACAGAAAGACATACAGGAAATTTCATTATGTCGTTACTTGTGAAGGAGGCACGCTTTCCTTTTACGCAGACTGTTGAAAAGTTGGGGTTTTTTGCCTTAATTGTGAATCCATAAGTCTGTTCACGCAGTTCAATGATAATCTGCTCATGATTGTGAGATTACTATCAGTTTAACACTTTGCAACTCTCAGATCTTGGATGCTTTAGCTTCTTCCAAAACAGTGTTGTTTTGGCTGTTAAAGTTATAAGAGTTATTTTAATTAGTGCACTAGATATTTTCTGCTTTTAATCTTGGCTGCAACACATTCAGCTGGTTGGACTTCAGTCAGTATCGCATTCAGATCATGGAAATATGACGGAACATAAAAGTAACGGCGTCGAATCCTGGCTAGAGATTTATTGTTTGGTACGTTTTAAGTCGCTGGATATGGGTAGGACTTTTCACAAGATGTCAGAGACATTAAAGCTTTTGTTTTCAATTGATCTCCTAATAAAATGGTGCAACATGCGTTTATCTTTTTACATTTTTATAAGGTTATTTTTAGGAGACGTCTTGTCATTAAATGTGACCAGTCATTTAGCGCTGGTCCTGGGCCTTTATACATTATATTACTAATATTTATGCCTATTTCAGCGGCACACTTTTCATCTTGAAAGCTGCGATAAATCACTTTGATACTTCAGAAGTTTCAATTTAAAAGTAATAGTAGTTCAGGAAAATTGATCATTCTAAAAAAAAAATGAGCTTTTTTTTTTTTTCATAAATTAGCAACATTTCATAACATTTCAGAAAAGTCATAACAGAAGTCACGTTATATAAATTGTCCATTAGTTTAACAGTTTTCTTTCTTGTCATTTTCCAAAAAAAAAAGAAAAACAAACTCAAAACTGCTGCATCTAAGAGCAGCCCTGCTGGTCCCATGGTGCTAATCGCTTCAGCGTGATCAATTACGCTGCACTGGAAAATGTCACCACCTTCCTAAAACCCAGGAGTTTATGCAGGCTGCCTGTCTACAGGCTATAGGTGTCTTTTAATAATGTGAATGAGGAAACACATTGACCTTAAAGAGCCAATCGATTCAGCCCACCAGCCTAGAAAAGCTGGAACATGAAGTACTTTGGGACACGTGTGAGATTGTCTGACAGCTGAATCTTGGCCCAAACAAGATGATTTTAATAAAAACTCACAACAGAATAAATAAAAAAGTAGGTCAGGGGTTCCTGAGTCCAGCTACCATCCTGCATTTTTTAGAGCTCCCCTATCACACCTGACTCAAATGATCTCCTCACTCCCAGTCCTCTGCAGTGATGGGATTCAGCTTTTTGATTCAGGGTATGTTGGAGCAGGAAATCATCTAAAAGTTGCAGGATGGTAGCTCTCGAGGTCTTGGCTCGGGCACCTCTAAAGTAGATCAAGGTGGACCAGTGTCAAGAGCTTAAGCCAGTCAAACTGTTGTGGATATTTATGCAACCCTTAACATACCAACGCGCCGTTGAAAAGAAAAGTTTCCCAAATTTTCTCCACCACACTTTGAGAAACTGAAAGTTGCAATGAAAACTACCACTGAATGCAATTGTTGTTCGACTCTTCTGTGTATTCCTGCATGCAGTTGGACTTCAGTAGTTTTGAAATCCGTTGCAGATCAGATGTAAGAATATTTTCTCTGATGCACAAACCACTAAATATGAGTTTTCTCTTTAGGGGTTAAAAATGTTCTTCACCGGCCGTAACATCGTTTCTTTCCTTCAATGCCCTTTTTGTCAATCCAGCTCTTATCAAATCACAAAACTATGTGACTTACGAAAACTTTTATTGTTCTAATAGTCTGCCAAAGATATAAATAAACATGGTTTATTGTCAGTTCTGAAGCCTTACTGTGTCTGTGTTCAGTTAGAGGCGATCAGACTACCTGTCAACCTTCAGGGAACCTTGTTCATGTTTCCACAAAACCAAATATTTGATGTTTGTGGTCTGTTTCACGGCAGTTCAGTTCTCAGAATTAAGCCTCAGGAAAAAAACAGGGAAAACAATATTTGGTTAGTTGTAAAATATTGCCCAAATACCAGAGATGGCACCACACGCAAACTCTCGAGCTGGTCCGGGCTGACCTTCACGAGCGAGGTCATTCTGCTACGGGTCATAGCGCTGAAAGGGAGCGTTTAAAACGGAGAGCTGAGGAGACTCTGATCAGTTGACGCCGCAGCAGGACTGACAAATCGCTGAAGCTCAGCTGATTACACTGAAAACTGACCCTGAAAGAACGACGACCTGAAAGGCTCTTCTGAACACACATTGTTGCGTAAGTTGTTTGATCAGAGGAGGAGCTCTAAAGGTTACGTTGAGGTTTGAGGCTTAACTTTGAATGAGTTATTCACCTGCCAGTGTTTAACTATGAATCCAAGCTACATAGCTTTAAAAGCTTAAATATCCTAGTGTTATTTACTTTTATGAAGGGTCAAAGTTAAATCACATTGTTCAAACACTTTGGTACGAAAAGAGTCGGTGTTGTTCACTGTCAAGATTATTTAACGACAGTTTATATTACGGTCAACTCACACATCTTTCTATTTATTCATGTTCTTCACTTTAAGACAAAACTTTCTATACTTTAACCATGTGTTAATCAATTTGGTAAATTATATATATGTTTTTTTTCTGATTCAAATGCAAATGATGTTGCTTTGTTCTAAAACTCTGGTGAATGTAGTACCTCTATCACCATTAGATGGCAGCACCAGCCATGAAACACACATTCCCTGATGCCCTGTGCATGTTTTGACATCCCCTCAAATCCCTGTTCATCTCGATCTGTCATCTTCTCTCGTCTTGCTTCTTCCTCAGAAAACATTCCCATTTATTGTAGCCAGTAAACCGAGTAAAACACTGAACCGTAGCAATTGTGCACAACCAAT
This sequence comes from Poeciliopsis turneri, assembly GCA_922788865.1. Classification (NCBI taxonomy): domain Eukaryota; kingdom Metazoa; phylum Chordata; class Actinopteri; order Cyprinodontiformes; family Poeciliidae; genus Poeciliopsis; species Poeciliopsis turneri. Next base: position 1,280,052 of record CAKLNU010001041.1, on the reverse strand, counting down.
ACAACTACCATAACAAACATAAAGTTACTTCACATTTTATGAACTGTTGAATGGGGCGAGACAGCAGATGTTCATTTATTTATTTATTTTTTATCTTATTTTGCAGTAGTGCACGTTTGGTCGAGCTCTAACATCAAACTCCGATACTTGCAACACTGCAGCAGGAAACGATGGCTCACTAACTAAATGTGTGGCTGGAGTCAAAAAATGCCACCAACTCGGTCGCTGTTTTCCTTTTTTTCTATCTGTGCTACAACCGGAGGCACACTGGTCGTATTGCTCACACGGTGTTCCTTCGCTGTTGATCTAATGCTAGTCAAACATTATTTTGAATGGCCAAATTCAATAGTGGCAGTGTTCAGCCTGACAATGTAAATATTAGCAGAGCACACAGAGGAGCAGGAGTTGCTATGTGTGTTTCTGTGTGCTGTGTGTCCTCTGTCCGTTAGTCCACAATAAAGATGGGCAAGACAAAAACACAGGGGCGACGCGAGCAAAGGGGCAAGAATTTAGACACACTCTGTCCCCCAGGCTCCCAGCTGCTTAACAAAGAAATGCGTAATTTTTCTTTTAAGCTTTGGTCGGTGCAGGTTACTGATTCTTTCAGATTTATTGTTATTTATCCTGACTCATCAATGCAGTGTCATGGCAACCCTGGGCTAATAGTCTTCCCACTTAGAAGTACAGAGTCGTCATGTTTGTTTTGATTAGAGAGGCATTTATTTATTTTTATTTTTTTTTTCCGCCTACAATTCTCCACATAAACAACACCTGATCCCTCTCTGCAGCTGCAGACAGATCTAGACTTCCTCCAGGGTAAATGTCAGAGTGACCAAAAGCTAATGTGATGTCCCCGACATACATGTATATATTTATATTCTTGATTTCAAAAGTATTTAAACTGCCACTGCAGGCAGTCAATGTGCAGGAAAAAAAAAAAAAAAAGATTTAGAAACGCTAAACTTTTATGTTCATGTTCTGTTTTTTCCTAATCCTGTTATGTGCTGGCGTGTGACTTCCCTCTGTATTTTGGTTTCCTCCCACAGTCCAAAACATTCAAATTGGGTTCATTGTGGGTTCTGGTTGACCTTTCAACCTGACCTGTTGGTCCCCAAAACCCTGAACAGGGTTGGCCGGAAAAAAAGTCTCACAAATATGTGTCCTTGAGATAAACGTTACAAAATTAGTTTGATCTGAAAAGGCAAATCTGTAAGGGCTTATCTTTATTAATTCGGATATTGACCAAACTATATATTTTTAAAAGTAAAGGCGCAACTTAAATAACTTGTGGTTTTACTTTGCATTCTCCATTGAGGAGAGAAATAGTCGGGACAACTTCCAAAACCCGAGAACTTACCTGCTACTGTGTGGGAAAAACCCAGCAGAGCAGCTGTGAAATGTTTGAAGTTTCATCTCAGGGGGTCGGAGGCGGGAGGTACGAGCATCTTCAGCTGGTTGAGAAGGATTCTCATGAAATTATGTTTGTTCTGTGCACAGGCACAAAACGCCGGTGTAAGTGGTGGGCAAGGCACGCAAATAGACAAACAGGCTAATATTGATTGTAGTTTGATGTTTGTTTGTGAGCCATATGTGCCTGCTGTTTCTGCCAAACAAGTCAGGCAAAATTTCATCTCGCTAATTTCCATGTAGTCTTGTTAGTAAAAAGTTCTCGTGTTTACAGCCGGTGCCAGAAATGTACCATAAAAGGGATTTACTTTTTGTTTTCATCGCTGAATTATTTTAGGATTGTTGTTCCTGATTATTAAGAGGAAATTCATTCTTCTTAGACATTTGCTACCAACCGGCTGGTTTATGTTTGTACCTTAAAAGCTATTTAGTAAATTCAAGTTTTGTCTTGAATAAATTGCGTCCTTGTGTCGTCATTGAAAACCTCCACTGGGCTCACCTGTCCATTTCTGCCCCGTTCTGCCATTTCTCTTTCCACATGCTGGCATTCTTTTCAATGTTATATTCCAGCAAGTCAGTATTGCAAAAACGAACATCGGCGAGACCAGACAGAGATGCACCTCGGTGCATTAGCCACATTGGTATGTAGACGACGTGTTGTACGAGTACATGGTGTGTAGTTTCAAAGGGAGGATGCCAGACGTGTTTGCATCGCTCAAGGCTCATTCTCATGCAGGCCCACAGTGTGGGGCTGAGGCTAAGAGATAATTGCTGCTCTGAGGACTGGATGGCCTTGGAGCTTTCTTCATCTGGCGGTGCCAACCATCGAGCTGTCCATCATGCGGACCTGACGAGCGACAGCCTCTGAGGAGAAACAAAGGCTATTACCAGCGTATGTGCACAGCTGATGCACAAGCAGGCAAAAATTAACTTAACTTGCTTGCATACAAATTAGGGAACCGGCAAACACCCAGTCAACATTAACCTTGTGTGCCGCCTCCCCTTTTTATGTTCTTGCTCTCCCTCCCTTTCTCGTCCTCTTCTTGTATTTTCTAATCTCTCCTTCACACCTGCTGTCCGTGACATACGCGTTTCCCTTGAGAGAAGAGACTGGAGCTCGACTGAAGGGCTACGGCTTAGTGTGGGAGGTGAAGAGAAGACATTTTAAGTGTCAATGTGGCTGTATTTTATGCTTCAAAGGAGGAGGATATCCACCCACAGGGCAGCATTTCAGGATGAAAAGTGATGTCCTCTTTGTTTGCCACACACCCTTGCAAACAAAGTGGACATCACGAACCCATGAACTTCTTTTGTTTTTTTTTCCTTCTAGGGTTCAAGCAGGCAGTTGTATGAGTAAGTTGTCAGAGTCTCCCACTTATTCACAGGTTGTTAAATCGCTGCATCTTTGGCTGTAAAATTAGCTCGAATTCATTAGGAACAGGCTGTTAGAAGTTAATTGTTAAGGTGTTAGAGCCTCTACCCGAGCGATTCGGCTGCTGGTTCATTCTGAAACTGGTGTGTTTCTCAGATCCCTTCACAGCCTGTGGGGCTCTAATGAGGGAGAAATTGGTGCTTGGTAAAAGCATTGTCAGATTTATGAGCCTGCAAGGCTCTCCAGCTCTGCACTGACAACAGACTGGACTCTTGGAAAATATGTGCAACAGTCATTCTGTTCAGTGAATTTGTAAAAAATAACACGTAAAACGTTTTTGATAGGATGCCTTTAATAGTCGAAGTGTCATTTCACTGTGTGACTAAAAAGCTGATGTCAATTTGCAGCCTGATCATCTCCGCACCAAACAGGGACGCCGTGATGTTGTCGCTGTAAAACTGGAGTCTTTCTTTCTTCTTAGCGACGCTTAAACGGCTCCGAGGTAAAAAAAAAAACAAAAAAACAAACAAAAAAAAAACCTCCACATGGTACATGGCCCGTTTTATGAACATTTGAACTGAAATAACTCCAGCACCATCTCGCATTAAAAATGTTCTGCCAATAGAAACATATTAGGCATATTTGGCTGAAGCACAGTGAAGTGGGAGTGAAGTGCAAAGGTAGTTTTATCAGATGTCTTTAAAACGGCTTTTAAAAAGGATATATGTTGCCCCCGGCAGCTATAAATAACAATGAAGCAGTGAATATCAGAGTAATGCATTGTAGCATTTTTGTGTTTTGCAATGCATCAAGTTTTACTGATTTTTTTTTTTTCCTCAATAGCTTGAGATTACATTATTTTTACAACAACATTGTGATCACATACATATTTCTATTGCGTTAAAGCTATTAAATAGATTCCACTCTGTCGTACAGTTCACCCATTATTATGCATATTATTTTTACTGGGTATTTTTATACCAATACTCGAGTTTTCTGGTGTGTGTGAATTTGTTACTCTGATAATTTCATCTCGGCGCTCAAACAGTCTTTACGTTTTCATCCTGCCCTCTTCAGGCAGGACAGAGCCATTAAGAAACACTCAGGCTGTCAGATTGCTGGAGTTTTCTTCCCAGCAGTTTTTTTTTTGTTTTGTTGTTTTGTTTTTCTGACAGGCCAGTATTTGTTCTCTTGCCGTGTGAACTAGTTTGAGTTTATAGTTCTGCTGTGCATGAGATGACAGCTCTCCCTTCAGCTTGGCTCTGCTCTTCACGTTGGACAACCACCACCAACGAAAACACAAAACCGTCAGCTGTTCCCAGCGCAGTCACACTGCAAGCTTACATATGCAGGACTTATTATGCTGAGAAAACACTTATTTATTCCCACTACTATATTTTGACAGAAATGTAGAGTTTAGACTTATTTCTTGTTCTACCTCTTAATGTTTTTGATTAGCTGGGGCTTTATTTCCCCATTATTTTGGTCTAAAATGACACGTTCATTCTTCTTTTTTTATCACTAAAGTTAGCATGTAAACTGTTAATTAACACAGCATCTTAGAATATTTTACCCACTTCCTGATGTTTCATCTCGTTAACATCCTTCTTGGTTCTGACATAAAAAGAAAACTGAACATTTGTTTCATGTGGAAATATATTCAGTTTAATTGTCTAACGCCAATTAACGTTTTCTCAAAGCACTATTCAAAAAAAGATATTTCAATTCAAACATGCATCTGTCCAGCAGCCATTATGCAGCTGAAATTTCAGCAGCATTATTTCTGTTGTCTTCTTGACAACCTTACTGAGTATTTTCTGTCTAGTCTTTTCACTGATCTTGGAGAATCACACAAATATCTATGGCCAGTACCAATTTATAAAACCCAAAGCATTAGATTTTATTTTGGTATTTCCAAAGAAAAAATTATGTCAACTAACCTCTTTGCAGAACTGCTGTAAGTATGTTTATACAAAGCTTCATCCATATTGTGCCGTCATCATGCATTTTTTCCTTCACCTAATTACCGTTTCCTGAACTCCAATCATTCTTGACTGCTTTCGATAGATTTCCGTTGTGGACTGAATTTGTTTTTGCGTTTTCCTCTGCTTTTAACCTGGAATAGATGAATCAAACACTGGCGAGAGGCTTTAGTGTATTCAGAAGCCCTCATATCTGCTGCTAGATGTTATATGTGCTGGATAAGATAAGAAGCACATCAGGACATTCTAGGTCAGGTAATCTTCTACTTCAAGCTTGAAAGGTTTTGGAGTTCCTAACATTTTTTTTTTCTTTAGCAAATTGCACCTCTGGAACGTGTCCTATTGTTGTCAAATGCCTGGTTTGGTCATAAATGAACAGTTGGTCTTGTTTTTGCTTCATACGTAAAGATAATTATCTCCCCTTATGTTTTGCCTTCTACCATTAAAGACGGGTTGTTTTGTCCCTCATAGGACAATGAGACCAAAATAGAGGCCTATATCTGATGACTGATGACTTGACCCTGGTGAAAACGGACCACACACCCTCATGCGTGACTGTCTACGTCAGGCAAACACACCCAGACATGTAGACTTTCCTCTATATATAGTAAAGGTTGGCTTTGCTATTAATTGAAATTGTGATTTTGAGCTTCTTGCAGATAAATGAACATCAGTCTAAGTTGTGTCCCTGAAACATTTCCATTTCGATGAAAGCCAACTAACACTTATCTAATTATGCGGTTATTTCAAAGATCCTTCAGCGTCTTCTGTTCTGGGTTTGTAGGACTGCCTGCCTTTTCTTGCTCCGACACATCATATTAAAACATGAAAAGATGACTATCATGTGATCTCTGCAAGGAACTCTTTCCTCATCGTCTCAGCTTCTCCATGGTTGAAAGCATGCCGGCTCTCTGGACTTGTTTGTGTGCACTTTTGCTAACCTTTCATGCAGCAGATAAGAGCAGCATTATTGATGTTTTGAGGGCATGCTCCAATGTGGGTGCATTCTTACCACAAATCTGTAGAGAACATGAGGTCAAGGAAACCTGGAACAAACAAGTGTGGTAGAACCTTTAAACAAAAGGACTCAGAGATTTTTTTTTTTTACTAATATTGTACCATGGATTAACAGGACCCTATTGTTTGACAAAAACATCCCTTTTTTTTGCTTTAAAAGAAAACAAAACATATATTTTTCATTAAGCAGTATAGTTTAACTACTTTATGCAATAATGATATTATATATAGTTCTCTTCATAATAAATTCACGTTGAATGATTAAAATGATTTTAACAGTTACTAACTTTATGAAGCACTGTTTATACCACAGGCCTTGAAGCTCGTTAGTACTCAAGCAGTCTGTCAGATTAACTCCTGCAAAACACAAACAATAAAAAATATTCAAATTGTTTATCCTAAGATAGCTTAGTTATTTGTCAGACAGACTTTAGTTCAACCGACCTTTCAGTCTGTTGACCCTCAGTCTTTAATTGAAGATTTCTATTGAATCAGAGAGGCCTTTTAACATCAGCCAGGGAACCGTTTGCAGTGTTTATAGAGAAAACCAGGGAACAGTTAGCCGCTAGGTTAGCCACTAGGTTAGCCGCTTGGTTTTAGCCGCTCGGTTTTAGCCGCTAGGTTAGCCGTTCGATTAGCTGATGGGTTAGCCGCTGGGTTAGCCGCTCGGTTAGCCGCTGGGTTAGCCGCTCGGTTAGCTGCTGGGCTAGCCGCTCGGTTAGCGGGCAGAGGAGCGTCAGCAGTGGGTCAGCAGACTGTTATTTTGTTAGTTGTGTTATGTGATCATCCTTCTTTTCAGCCTAGAAACGTGAAGTTGGGTTAATGCATTGCATTATCTGTTTGTTCATCATGGCTGGATCCCCATCTGTAGGCATTAAAATCATCATAGTCTAAGTTATTTCAGATAATACTAAAGTAATTTGACAATTTCTGCTGGGTGTTTTGCTAACAAACACACATTTTACAGAAACATTGTTTACCAAATTCAGTTACGAACAAGACCCTGTAAATCGAATGAATATTTTTTTATTATTTTAAATTGTTAAACTCTTTGCCAGCTTACTAAAATTTTCAGAAAGGAGCCATTTACACTTCTCCAATAAATGATAACACAAAATGTAGACCACAGACCGCAGCACTCGCTGGTATGATTCTATTTTCGACACCTTTTCGCTCCCCATCTAATGACTTCCTCTCGTCCTCTGCCCTCAAGCTTGCCTCCCTGAGCTCATCGCAGCTTGTCACATCACTTTGGGGTCAGCTCATTCAGAGGCCTGCAGCGGGAGACCTCCACAGGTTCTAAAAACAGATTTGACAGGCCTATTAAAATGAGTGATCTCCACTGCCTTGCTCTTGTCTGCTGCTGTAGCCAGAATGCGTACTAAGCTGTCCTCCCCAGGGTAGAGACTTGGGTAGCAGGGCGAAAAGCCTGGAAGATAAAATGACAGTGGCACATAGCTGGCAATGTGGCAGCTCCCAGAATTATCTCCTGATGAGGTTTTCAATTTTGGGGAAGGCAGTGGAACCTGAGCTGCTGTGCCTGGAGGCACTGAGCCACACACACACACACACACACACAGAGAGAGATGAACACAGACAGGAAAGTTGATGCACGTGTGCAAACACTAGGCGACGTTTAAGTACAGGAGAGTATGAACAAGTACATGTCAAAGAAAGCGAGGCAACAAGAAAATATAGAACATAAATCATTAAAATCTGTCTTCCAGTTAAAAATATTCTAAAAGGCATGTTATTTGCACGCGTGGTGATGTCAAAGCATCTCTGAAGACCTGGGCACAAACAAAGAGAATTTGTTTGCAAGCAGAGGAAAATCCTGACACGAGTTTTTTTTTGTTTGTGATTTGCCTTTCTAACAGAGACTAACCAAATTTACAGATTTCAAAGTGCATCAACAAAATGCCTAAGCTTCTGTTTTATACCTCAGTTGTAGGAAAACTTTGTTAAAATTCTAAATAAGTCTGAAACTATGGCTTAAAAAAAGTTTGTTTTTTTTTTCTTCTTGGTGTTGCTGCTGTGATTTCTTCATCTGTCGTAACTGGACTCTTTTCTGCGTGGTCTGCTAAAGCAACACCCGGAAGATTAGACATTACCTGTTTCATCAGTCTATAAATAACAACAAAATAATCTGGCAGCATTAAACCTCTCCGGTTAGCCTGATGGTTTAAAGGGTTGGAGCTCAAGCCTTTAGTTAATATCCTCATGTATGAATCTTTTGTCCCCTCCCCACCAAACTAATTCACTCTTAAATGATGTCAAAATAAACCGTGATGTATATCGAGTTGGAAGCAAGAAGAGGATTGATCTTTGTACAAATCTCTAAAGCGGATCTCTGTCAGAAAAGCTCGAGGTTGACACACTTCTGCAGTGAACAAATCAGATAGTCCAAAGAGGGCAGAGGAGAAACGAACTGCAGTGCTTTTAAGTAGGCCTGCTTGTGTCTTGGCCTCCGCAGATTACAGAGAAACGCTCTGTCAGACCACTGGGTAAAACGCAATTCATTATAAAAAGTGGAAAAATGAAAAACTGAACGTTATTTTAGATTCTTTGAAGCGCAACATTGTGGGGGCTTTCATCCTTTCAACCTCTGTCAAACCTCTCATAAAAAAAGAAGTCATGGTTTTAGACAATTCCTCTGCAACACCTTGCTCCATGTTTGAATTGTAAATTTGTTGGCACAAAGTGAACTGGGAGCTGCTTCCTCAGAATTAGCTATTCTGTTGGAAGGGCTGCCAGGATGTGTGAGAGGGACTTGCTCTGAGGGCCACAGCTTTGAGCTGCTGTCTCCTGCAATCCACCCTGATCAATGGCTCACTGTACGAAGCCAAGTCCCTCACTGACTCTGGCAGACAAAAGTGAAAAATGATTTTTTTTCTTTCTTTCTTTGCATTATAATATGAGATCAAAAACACACACACGATAGTTTCTCATATTTTATGCTTTGTGTACTTGAAGTGCATGTGCCTGGTGATGTGAATTATGGAGAAGTGTAGCTTTAAGCCCTATTTTGCACTCACCACCATGAATGCATCGCACATGAACTGCAGACTCCTGATGCTCTGCGTTGGACTGGGATCTGATTATTGCAGAAACCAACCGGTTTCATTGTCATGAGCAGAAAAGCTATTTTAGAGATAATACACTGTGGTACTACAGGAATACTCTAGATAAATAGTGTTCACTTTGTACTAATAGGATTAAAATGTGGCAATAAAATGATCTCCCACCTCAGCAGCCTTAATCGCTAATTCTCTGCAGGATGGAGCCATGCTTTCACGTTCACCAAATTGTGAATTTACCGTCTGAATGTAGATGCAGTCTTATAAAGTTTAAGATATGACAATAATATTCAGGAACTGTGATGACCCAAAGTTTTTCACGCCGAGCCCATATGTTAAATAAATGCACAGTGAAAACCGCCTGTTCGGCTGCACATGGAGAGATGGGTGGATATATTATAGGCAGCCATTATATTTTTAGCAGAACCTCACCTCTGGAAGGTTCTTTGCCGTCTGACAAAGAGGAGATGAAGAGAGGACAGATGTAGCGGCGCCAGCGGAGGCAACGACAGGGGTGATGGAAGCTAAACTAGCATGAAACTGCCTTCCGTCATGGATTACCAAGGCAGTGCTTTTCATTACCTGCCTTTCATAACAAGATATTTATGGCAACAGTAGGTGTTGGAGAAGCATAAAACACCTGCAACCTATTTGCTTCAGAGATCAAAACCTGGTGTGTGTGTGTGTGTGTGTGTGCGTGTGTGTGTGTGTGCGTGTGCGTGTGTGTGTGTGTGTGTGCGTGTGTGTGTGTGTGTGTGTGCGTGACAGAGGTTGAGAATAAATGGTGCGGAGAAAAAGTGAATTGTATTGGGAAATGGCTCCTATGATATGCTATATTATTGTCTATTTCACACTTGTGTGAGTCTGCTGAATATATTGCATGGCACTGTTTTTTTTTTCTTTTTTTAAAATCTGTTTTACGTCCTATAGTGTGTTTTGTTTTTACACTTGCAGACACAATGTAAATTGTGCAGCTATCTGATAAATAACCAACTGTGTGCATTCATTTCAGCATCAATCTTGACCAACATTGAAACATTTGCTCACCTAATAAACTTGATTAAACCACACCAAATAGGAGCAAAAATAACCTGGCAGGTAAAGTGTAAAACACAGGAATGACTCTTAACATGTAGTGGTGAATTTAACATGTTGATAGTAAAGCCTGGTCCCCACAGAAAGATATTAAAACTGTTGGACGATTTTTCAAAACCCGAGAGTCTCCACACATGGTGGTGATCAATCTTAGGTATAGGAGTGTGGCTGTAAAGTTTGGGCATGTATCCACATGGCAGGAGCAACACGCCACTCAAGAACCAGTTTTCACTCACCAATATTCAGATTGCAAACTGGGAATCTCGCAAAATCTCGAGACCAAATGTGAGTTCAGGGTAAAAAAAAAAAAAATACGACCACCTGGGAAGAATCAACGGTGATCGTTTCTGGACCATTTTTGACTGAAAAGACAAAACAATATAAAAAGAAGTCTCTCTGTGTTGACGTCACTTTGCTTTGTTACTGTCTTCTTAAAAAATTATTTGCCTTGCAGAAGTAAACGTTCTACCAAAAGTTATTAACTGCAGATGAAGTTTCCAGTAAAATTGCTAGGCTAATGTTAGCATGCTTTCTCTCCGTGTGGAAATAGCCTGTGATAATATGACTAAGAGCATCTTTCAGTGTTTTGAACCAATAAGTTAGTTTTTATGTAGATCAACATCGGATATCAAGGATTATTTTATCAGGGACTGCGATACGGATCATTCAAAAAAGCTGTGATTGTCGATGCCTGGAATCAGACCGAGACATTCCTTGAAAAAACCTTTTCTGCTAATGATCGATGCCATGAATGGTAACTGGAATTAATATAAATATAGTGTTTTTTTTGTCGTTCTGACATTCTGTGCCCTTTTAGACTTGACCAGAGCCAGAAACACACACACTGATCCCCTGATAGGAAGACAACTAGTCCAAGGATACATTGACATGTGGCAGACTGGCGGCTGGAATCAAACCCACAACTCTCCAATTACAGGATAGCTACTTTCCCCATTGATCCCAGGAGTTAATATATGTAGGTGAAATTTGTTCTTCACAATTTACCAGAAGACTGAAGAGGTGCTAACAGCCTCTCAGATTAAAGCAAGGATTTCTTGTTTCCTCCTTTTCCCATTTCCATAGGCCACCAGTCTGTGCATGTGGGTGTCAGTGTTATGTGTGTGTGTGGGTGTGTGTGCGTGTGTGTGTGTAGACCAATCAGTGAGAGCTGTGGACAGCTCGGTGCACGATGCTTGGGGGCAGCCATCTGTCAGCTGACGCTTGGTCGACACAGCAATCAGAACGCTCTGCAGCGGGTCCAATCTGTTCCACCACAGGTAGAGCTGTCTGAGTGCTGCCATCAATCTACACTCCCCCTATTTATTCCCTGTCTTTAGTCCAACCTTTTATAACACTGCCACTCATTCTTCACCTTGTTGTCTTTTTATCCCTCTATCATTTCTCTTTTCGCCTTTTCACCCTTCGGCCATTTTTGGGCATCGGCCCCGGTCAGAAACCAAATCGTATAGATCGGATAAACGTCACATTAATTGTAATTACAAAGCCGAATTGCAGAGCTGATGTTTTGAGCTGCCGACAATGCTCATATTTTCTGGCGGGACCATCGCAGTGTATGATCACCATCATGGCAGGGGGCTCGCTGTGGCGGTCAGTCCAGCAGGCTAAATGTGCCGTTCTCCCCCCCGGTCCGTGCCAGGCAGAGCTTTTCCCTCTCCGTGCTTTCTGCTGGCAAGCGGCCGAACTGCTGATCTGATCAGAGCCTTGTTAATGGCAGAAGGCTGCTCTTCTAACCAGGCTGCTTGGCAGGCCAAGAGGCCCGCGGCAGTAGAGGTGACATCCTAAACGCCACGCTTCGATGAATTATTGAACAAGACCAAAGCAGAACTGCAGGAGAGAGGATTGGTTGGTTTCACTCTGTCTGTCACAGCTTTGAATGATAAACGTTCAGATTAAGTTTGACATTAACTCTGGGATAGTTTTTTTTAATGATGAATATACCATTTAATCTTTACAGTGACTTAATAGTTCTTTAAGCTTAAAATGTATGATCGTTACAAGTTGACCAATGATATTCCTGATTTCTCTCTGTTTTACATTTGACAATAATTTTGGCTTTTCTTGTTGGCGCGTTTGCTTCCAATAAACCAGACAATTTTTTGCTTATTTCAGATTGGACATTCATATAGACATCAAAATATTTATATTGATCATTTTTATTACTATTGATAATGATAGTAGTAGTAATATAAAAACATAACGTTATTATAATTTGATATTGCTATTATTGTTATTGTTTTTTAATAATAATAATAATGGCAATATTAATATGGCCACACAAAAAAACTGAATATCCAGTCCATTACAGTTTTATGATTTTATGGCTTGATGTTTATTTTGTGGTTATTAATAAGAGGTCGCTGTGGTAGATTAGCTAACGCTCTGCTGATGATCTGGCAGTGTCGGTGTTTAAGTCGCCTTTTTTATTTTCTAACTGAACTGAAACACACAGAGTTGACATGACGACAGCTCCGCCCGCAGGCGGAGGTAGAGCAGTCCTCCGACAACTGCACTGTTATCAACTGTGTCTGAATTCAGGATCTGCATCCCTGGAAGGATGGATTTGTAGTCATAGCGCGGCGGCATTCAAATTCAAAGACTCCTTCAAATGGGTCCTTCTTTTCCCTAAATTTGAAGGATGGGCCTGGCGTATCCTTCACGGCCCACGGCCCACTGTGTGCCCTTTTTTAACTTTGAGCCCCCGCCCCTCCAAAGGTCTCTGCACGGCCCTGTTCTGCCCGTCTGTTTACGTCACACCAGCGGCTTTGCACAGCTTCACTTCTCTCTTATTCTGTCAGCATCCACCCAACATTAGCCAACATCCACTTCCATAAACAAAAGGTCTTACGTTATCTCTCTCAGTTTCATTTGATGAGATTGCAGATGACTTTGAGTTACTACCAAATATGCCAGCAGCAAAATACTGACAGCTCTCCACATGCCAAAGTAAAACTCTCACTACTGTTGCACTTTTCTAGAAAGTCTTTGGTTAATCGTGTCATCAACCGGTTCTGGTACTTCACTTCCTGCCAGCAGATGGTCTGCGCCAAGATCACCCACTTCAATGGCAAGAATCATCTGCATAAAATTATGCCCATTAAAATCTTGCTTTTGGACCATTTTCTTTTTTCCTTCAGTTTTTGCTCTTTTTTTTGTCGATTTCTGTGCCAACGCGATCAAAACAGATTGGCAGAGATTTAACACGAGTTTGAATAAGTTCCTATTAATCATGAGCTAATGAAGAGATATATTTTTAAGTAACTCCTGAAAGTGATTCTTGTTTTTCCTTTCTGAATTCCAGTGATATTATGCACAGCCCACAAATCAGCATGTTGGGAATCAGTGTTTGAGGTTGGTGTGTTTTTAAATGACGGAGGCAAAGCCACACTACCAATTCAGCAATTAAACACGATCCTGTTTATATTATATTAGATCTGTTGTCGTTTATCTAAGGCAAAAGCTTTGGTTGTCAGAATACAAAAAAAACTGCATCGCGCCTGTGGCTTCATTTTTGGGTAACAGGGTAGTGAGGCATACCCTTTGGGTCTTGAACTGCATTAAATGACGTTCATAATTCTGATGTCTTGATTTGGTGTGTTAATAGTATCCAAATTAAAAGTAAACAGGTGATTTGTTTGTTTTAAATAAGCACCATATTACAAAAAAGAGCCACAGACAAAATCGAAACAGTTCAGTGTGGTAGGAACATGCTAAACATACTGGTATGTTTAAGTTTGCTGAAGTACAAAAAGCACAACTGGAGTTGGGTTTTTTCTTGATTAACTTGCACTGAGTGAGTAATTTTGCTAAATATTTTAACCATAAACCAAACTACATTCCACCACATTCATTTGTGCGACAACCAAAGGTGAGCGTAAACGAAAACCCGAGGTTTCGTAACGGTCCGTAAGCGTAACTGGCTCACTGAGAGACACCAGGACGCCGTTTTGGAAATGTAAGCAAATCTCCTCTGCGGAAAAATGTTGCCTTCTTTTACCGAAACACTTTTGGCGTTTCGAACTCCACGTCACGTCGTTCGGCCGCCGTCGTTGCAAAATAGTTTCAGTGGGATTATAAAGAAGGCTCGCGACCTTTTCCAACAATTGGATAAAAAAAAACATCTGACTCATTTCCAGCTGCAGAGGTTTTACGGCTTCTTGTGTGAAGACGGACAGATGCTGTGCTCTCAGGAGGAACACCTTAGAAATGGGTGGATGTTTATTCATACCTGTGGTACAAAGTTAATCCCAGGATTTTAACGGAGGCGGTTTTGGACATACGCCTCTTTTTTTTTTTTTTTTTGTTTGTTTGTCTGATTTAGGAAACGCCTGCTGTTTTAATAGCAGTTGAAAATAAGATCCCCCTGTTAAACCGGTTTACCTCTTAAACTGAAGTAGTCACAGCTGATTAAACAAGAGCAAAGCGTTTAGTACTCATTGTTTGCTGGAAAGCCTCTTTTGTTTACCCTCTGTCGGTCACTCCTATGAAGAAAATGTAACAAACGGATTATGAAAAGAAAAAGAGTGAGATGGTTTAAATGACTATAACCCCCATGTTCAAACAGATTAACATGGTTCCTGGTGATTTACCACCGAGGTATGAGCATCGCAACGGCCATAACTAAAGGTTCTGTCCCTTCAGTATTGTTCTGAAAGCCTCTGTGGGTTATTTTTCGTTTGGTCTTCGCAGACACAAAATGTGCACGTAAAAACGCTTTGGGTGTGCCTTGTATCTGGATAAAAACGATGAGCACAACATGCACCAGACAGCAACTCGCGCCCGATTTTCTTTCGGCGCTAAATTCTCCCTCCGCCGTCCATCTCTCGGCTCTCAGATCAGCTGTTTCCCCCCCACTCCCAGCTATAGCTGTCACCAGGCAGGACTGCGGGGAGCCGCCGACGATATTTATAGCGAGCCGCCGCTCTAAGTGATAGATGTCACCTTCACGCCGCTGTCTCTGGAGCGCCGCGTCAACCACCCTGCCCCACTAACAAGCCGCAAAGTGCTGCAGATCCAGCAGAGGAAGTGTGTGGAAGTTGTGTGTAGGGAGAAAGAGAGATAGACAAGAGAGGGCACCAATACAAGCAAACAAATAAGTTTGTCATGTTGTTTTCCCAGCCGACTTGTTTCTTGTTCCTTTGCCTTGAAACCTTTTGTGCTGGGAAATAGTCAGTGACATGTTTGAGAGTCGCGCTCCTTACTTGTTGCACAGCCAAGTGACGAATGAGGAGAAGGGCGGAGGAGACGGGTTTTGCGTCTTCGCTCGGATGCCGTGGCGAGGCCCGCGTGGTTTCTTACGAGAGGACATCGTAGAAGGTTTGCTCGTGATCCATCAGAGTGCAAAGCTGCAAGCTTTGCGAATGTTGCCACCAGCTGAGATTCCAGCAGAACAAACGCAGGGAAGCGCACGACGTCTTGACGAACGGACTAAACACGAGCACGTCACAAAACCACCTCCAGACGAAAAAAACGCTCTCACTGGCTCAAACCTGGAGCTTTGTTCCAGCAGCGCAAAGTAAAACCCCGCAGCTACTGTCACTTTCACAGGAAGTCATCCTGACATTTTCAATCATCTTTTTTGTTTTGTTTGACGGAGATATTTTTGGCACACAAAAAAAAACAGAGCTGTCCTTTGAAGGCGTCTGTAATACAAAATATATATCAAGTCTGTCTGACAAGTGAAATAAGCTTGTGAAAAAGCTGAGGCTTGAGGAAAGGAGCTTCTGGCTGGGGGACTTAGCTCGGTATTGTTCAGAAACCCAGACTCCCAAGTCCAAAACCCAGTTGGAGTTGCTCGTCAAACTTCCACCGTTCGCCCCGAAGGCCGTCCTCGGCTTAGACCTGCATTAGTTAGAACCTTAAAGAGCAGCGTAATCCTCAAACGGAGCAGTTGCAGGATGACAAATGATGACTGTGCAAATACGTTTGAGGGATCAGAGAAATGTTTGAGGAAGTGGTGCTAAATATCGATCAGCAGACAAGACTGAAGCGACAACTTGGACGAGGAAGTGCAGCTGCTGATAGGAAATATGTTGGGCATGTTGACTTATTCAAGGGTTGGTAGGAGCTACTAAAAAGGAAAGAAAATCATAAGAAATATAGAGGCTCTTCAACATTTACATTTCCTTTTGAAATGCTCGGAGTTTTGATGTATAAGTTGAGGTCGTACTTGTCAGTTCAGACGTCTGTGCAATCAAGGAGGTTATTGTCACAATTAAAACTCAACTTGTGGGAAATTCCTGCAACGTTTCCTGCGTTGCTGTTTGTCTCCATGCAGCTTCCCTGATAACTTTCCTTTTCTGTTGTCGAGAAACGCCCAGCTTTGCCGTTGTACCTGTGGTCCCATGTTTCTCTTCAATTATTGCTTCTCCTTTTCCATACAGCTCAAATGTGACTACTGTCCTTTTTAAAAGGAAACAGAATTAGAAGAAAGTTTGTAATGGATTTGACCCAACCTGATGCGCATCAATACCGCCACAGTGGCACATTGTGGTGAAACACATTCAGCACATTGTGCATTTTTGGCTTTTATGAATCACAAGAAAAACTTTGAAAATAACAAATTATGTTTTGAAAATAATAGGACAGCACTCACTTTAACCCTTATATAAATTAAGCTAATTTAAATATATATATATATTTTGTTTCATATTCATTACCTGGAAAAAAAACAAAAAAACAATGAAAAATGAAAAAACATAATCCTTCATTATAGTCAGAAAATGTTGACAAATTGATAAACTAATCTAGTTCATAAATCTTTTAATGTTGGAATAGATATTATGAGCTGTGGCATCGATATGTGTGTGAGTGCGCTGGGACTCTGAGTCACTGACTTGACCCGCCCCGTTCCAGGACAGCGATAAAATAGTTTCTGGGGAATGTGTTGACATGGATTTAATTCCTCTTGCCATTTGATGCTGGCCGTTAGCTTGAATGGCTTGTTGAAACATTTCACAGATGCTACTGGAAAGCATGGCGGACTGAAGGCGGATGACAAAAGATAAACCAAAGTGATTTGGATTAACTGTAAAACAGTACAGTCAGTGCAAACTCATCTGTATGCTAAAAATACACGTTTTATTAGCAGAATCTTTTCTTAATATGGCAAATTTTCTCCCTATTTTCACCCTCTTAATATATCTCATTAACATGTTTTAGAAATTAAACACCATTGTGTTTAAACACAATTGCACTCAACCAAATATCTTGTTTTCTGGTGATAGAAAATACGAATAAATTTGATCTTCATTTATTCTAAAAATCTAAACTTTACACCAGTGGCGTAAAGTTTAGAGCAGCTTTACATTTAATTTATTTTTCTATATTTTTTGCATCATATAAAATAACTATCTTTGAAATTATATAGCACTATTTTGGGGGAAAAAAAACACTACAAATTTATTCATGTCTTTCCATTTTTTTCTGTTCTGCAATATTTAATTGCAGCACATTTACATTTGTGCTTTGTTGTAATCGAAGGTGAAGGTTGAAGGTCACGGTCGTGTTTTGTGGTAAGTTTATTTGAATCTGCTGCCTCTATCTGTGTTAAAATTATTGATAGGACATAGCTGTTCATATTTGCAGTGGATATATTGTCATCTTGATAAATGCTTATTATTTTATTATTGATATTTATCACAACTACTCCTATTGAAATTTACAACTCGATTTATGAGTCTGTCCCTGCAGCTAATGGCAGCATTAGCTGCATTAGCTAATCTTTGAAGTAGAACAGTCAAAGTTCACTCGAACAACTGTAATAAGTTCAATAACATGTTCACACAGCAAAAACTAGAGAGTTAAAATTTCAGGGTTAAACATGTCAGAGTTAATTTTAACTCAGTAAGTGTTTTTTTAACATTTAGCGAGTTAAATTATGCCCAGTGTTGGAGTTATTTCGCAGAGTTAATTGCGTTGGTGTTGAATCAACTCTACTGGGAGATAAATAAGCTCCTCCCTCTGCTTCAGTTTGATTTCAATCTGAACACGGCTCCATTTTCTTCATCTCCTTTCTACACGGTAAGTGTCCAACTTACTAAATATTTTGTCCAGCACTATTACATTGACAGAGTGAGTGATTTGACTTTTTCTACTAATTACCACATAATGAAAGGCAGCTGAATATGTCCATTTTGCAACAATTTTACACAAAATGTTAGCTGGTAGCACTTACACCTGATATTATTATAATGGTAATTCTTACAAAATATATTTTGTCGGACCAAATACTCGTAAAAAATATACTTCTATTTTTTTTCCGTTTAAAATGATAATTTTGGCCTTGTGAATGTAAGAGCTAACGACTATTAGCTTCCTGGAACATCAACGAGCCAAAGTCATGTGACACCAATAGCAGAGTTACAGTGAGGTGAACACTTGACCTTTACCTTATTTTGCTTTGTCCAGGTTTATCCCATACTGAAATAAAATGCTGATCCATGTAAAGTTTGGTGACCTGCAAAAGTATGTGAAGTTGGAGGAGGTCGAAGGGCTGTTTGACTTCAATCAGTTTCATGAGAAAGGTTTGTTATTTATTTATCATCTGTGTGGGGCATGGGCTTTATTCTTTTCAATGTATGTCTATTTAACACATATTTTACACATTTGTGGTAAGCAAAAAGAGTAATCCATTGTATTTTCATTAATATGTTTCATACTAATCATATGATCAATATCAAGTAACTGTTAGTTTAAAAGATCCAGCTAATTACAGAATTAGGCTCTAAATCTTGCCTCTTTTTTTAGTCATTGAACGATTTTGCCTGCCACCTGATGCCAAAGTTACATACAAAGATGCAACAGATACTGAAGTTGACAAAGAAATATTCAGTGTCCTCCTTAGACAAGGCAATGTGGTACTGACAGTTTTCTGATATGATGGTGAGATACCAAAGCAAATTAAATCAACTGTTATACAGATTTTACCAAAGAATGTAACTGATGACTATTGTGTCTTTCTTCAGAGTTCTCAGAATGGTCTTCTGCTTCTGAGTCTGACTCGAGTTTCAACTCAAATGCATCAACATCAACAATACTAATGGATGAGATACTAAGGAAGATTCAAAGAGGATCTGTTGTGCCACTAAGTAGCACCAATTACATTTCATCTGGAGGCCTAAATATACAGAGAACTGTGATTGTTGAAAAACAACTTGATGGGAATGCCTGCCAGGAGGCCATATCTCTGCTTAAGGTCCGTGATCTTTCAGAAGATGAGAGAGACTTTTGAGCACCGTCGCAAGCTTATTAAAGATGCCAGTGGAAGAAATGATATCCTGACGACGTTCCCGAGGTTCCTGGACACAAAAGGATTGGTAAGTGTTCAAGTGAGTTGTTAAGGTCTTTAAATGTGGATTTTTACCTTGTTATAATGGTTTGATTTCTACATGTTATTAAAGATTGATCAAGACTTCAGTCTTCAATTCAGTGAAGAAACCTCATCCAGACTGCTGCAGAAGTGGGATGTGTTCTTCAAACCAAATGTCATCAAGGAGGCTAAGCGTTTCACTTCTACACCTGAGTTGAGAAGTTTGGTGCAGTCAGCAGAAAGTCTTAAAGCAATGACCTCGCTAACACATCTAGTAAGTACCTAGATATATCTGAAGATAGTTGACTATTCAGAGTACTCATAAAGTTCTGTTATTATATCTGAAAACTTTTATAAATTTGTCCTCAGGCTATGGCCAAGAAATGGCCTCGCTGTTACTTCTCTTACATCTCCTTCCACCGCAACCAGGAGGACAGAAGTCTCCAAAAATCAGTGCAAGTGATGCAGTTGAGAGACTTGTTGTCTTTCATAAGGTAAGTGAAATTTAAAATATGCAAAATTATTTGTCTATTTCCTTTTATAGACATGCATAAATACAGATGTTTGAATGGCAGCTTTGAAGATGTCTGGGCATACTTAAATTTATTTTTTATGTAACATGTATCGTAAAGCTGTATGTTTTGTTTCTTATGTTTGTTGTATATCTTTTTAATTTTAGTCATGCTGCAGTTTGGAGGAGCATCTCCGGGGTCAACGGGGTCTGCAGCCGTACCTCCTTGCTGTTGGGCGTCAGAAAAGCAAGATTGACAGCTTCTACATCGTCATGGATAAGTGCCTCATTCCATGCCAGACAAACGGTTCTCTTGGAGCATTTGATGAGCTATTCAAAGCACATTTTGTGTTTAATGTCTTTTATGATGCTGCATTGATGAATTTCTCCACATTTCTGCAGACAACAGTGTATAACATTGATGTGGGCAAAATGAAGGAATCGCCCAGAGTTAGGGACGTGAGAGCAGGACTGCTAAACCAGTCCGTTGCGCTCTCTTGTGAGTAAGTCAGGCTAAAAAATGTTGACCTGTTTTTATGTGTCAAAAACTGTATCCAAGCGGATATATTTGATCATCATCATGCTTTCAGAATTGTTCAAAGTGAAGAAAGGCATTTAGTAAAAATTCCTGAACTTAAATTTCATAAGCCTTTTGACATTCAAATCTCTTATGGCATTTCTAATGAATGTTTGTTCATCGTACCACAATTAAAATGTTGGAAACACAGCTGCAAAAATAAAGTGTTCAAAATGTATGGACTTGTGTCAAGTTTTTTTTTCTTAATTATTATAATTAATCATAAAGTAATTTTTTTTTGGAGTAAATAACACTTGAAAGTGTTAAATCAACACTAATAAAGTGGTACATTTTTGTTCCTGATCAGTGTTATCCAGTATATCCCACAGTGTTAAATGAACCCTGTTTTGTGAGTTAAATAAGTAACTCTGATAAAGTGTTAAAATTGTAACTATATTGAAAGTGTTAATTTAACTCTTGATCAGTGTGGACTATATAAACACTGAAAAAGTGTTAAAATCAACTCTGTGGGAGTTAAATTAACACTGGACTTTTTGCTGTGCATTAGTTGCAAACAGATGCTTTTTTTTTCTTGTTTCTGTGCTCTGGCATGAGAATTACTGGCATGTTTGCTGGACTCACCTATGGCATATAAAGCAGAAGACGAGTTCACTTTCTGGGATTGAGTCATGACAAACAGCTGACACTTTAGGAATTTTGTCGTCAAAAAAAAAATGCATCCATTTTCGATAAATAAGCACGGCTGCATATATTCCTCTTGCTCCTCAGAACGGTCGGGCTGGTTGCGACGTCAGAACGTGTCGGGGAGAATTTGTGCCCGTTCAAGAGTTTCGGTGTCAACATGTACATGTATGAACCTTGTAAATGTGTGTGCATGAGTGAAAGTGAGAGACTAGAGACTGACACAGTGGGCAAATGTCATCAACTCCTGCTGCTCGGGGGTCTGCTGTCACATGGGTGAAGAGCGACGACAGGAGTTCTGGCACCGCTCGGGGAAACGGGGACAGAGAAGTCAAGGAACTGGGGGGTTGGTGGTCAGACAGTCAGTGAAGGATGTGACAACACAATCACACTGAAAGCAACCAGCCGCCCCCCCCCCCCATCGGCAGCGCAGGTTTCATTACCCAGCGTCCACCTGTTCTTTCTGCTTAAGCTCTTCTCAGTCCCTTTTACCACAGCAGGGACAGGATGGCTGAACTCCTCGCTAAAGGCCGCCGGTAAAAACTAAAAGGAGGCGCCACGTAAATGTGCCACGTTTGCTTAGGAAAGATTTGCGTTGTCAGATGTTTTGAGGCGAAGCGGTGCGAGGTATTTACGCCTCTATATATAGGGGGCATCCAAGCTCCATCGCAAATCACAGTCAGATGCAAATTGCTTCATCCACTTACATAGACATTACAAGCACCTATAAAACATACCACAGTGTGCGTGTTATGCATTGTGGGCCATCTATTTTCATCAGTGCTTTCAAGGCAGGATGTCTTGGAGTTGAAGAGTTGTTGGGGGGGGTTTCTTAGGTGGCGTTTAGGTTATTGATTGTCTCATTTTCACAGCTCTGATTAAATCAGCAGTCAGGATAGTGCATGTTCTGGAGACCGGCCATGCTCCTTCCTATTAATTAATGGATTATTAATCATGATCTGCCTCTATAAATACTGCCAGGGTGCCTTTGGTGAACGCTTGTGAACTGCAAACAAACTGACAATGAATCTTGTCCTAAAATACAACCTCTGCTTAGATAAGGACAGGGGGAGTGCGAGGGGCTGGCTGTTAAGACCAAGTTTCAGTTTGTTCACCCTCCACCCATCTGCCTGTCCATAAATTTAATTGCGTCCATCAACAGTGAAATGCAGCTGGCACACCTCCTGCTCACTCACTAGGAGTCGAGTTTGCTCGGAGTGTGAAAATAAGATCTGCCAGCTTCAATAAATGCCTCTTAGCAGTGTGATCAGTCTGACATTCCAGCTATGTGCGACGTCCTCTGGCTAAGCTGTCTCATTAGCGGTGGGGGGGGGGTTAGGGTATTTGTTGCACAGTTCAAAACTGTTTACAGCGCAGCATAAAAGTCTGTGGCAGAGCCTCGCGTCTTCACGTTTTGCTGCCGTCAGGCTTTTGTGTCATCTCTTCAAGTAGCTTCGAGTGGATTCTTTCTAGATGCAGGGATGTTTGTGGATGTTGGCCGCTAGTGTTTCCCGTTCACTCGTTTTCATTTCAGAGTTTGTGTTTGAATATTTTCAGTGCAATGCTCGTGTGGGACATTTACTATTTTCATATTTGTCTAAATGCCAGCCAGGAGATGAAGTCAGTGTTGTGTCTACACATAACTACCTCCTGGGGAAAGAACCCAGCCTTTAAATAGTAGTTCAGGCACTTTTCATGTCAGGAACAAATGCTAGTAAATAGTTATTTCTTTTACTTCTGAAAATTCTCCGCTGAACAAGTTTGACGGTCTATTTTTGCACCTCTGATGACGTACGCAGGCCGAAACATGTCTCAGTGTATCAGAAGCAGATCAAGCAATCAAAGAGAATCACAAGAGAAAGGACAAACAAGGGAGATTTAGTCTAACCAGTTAACCAACCAGTCGCGGTGTTTGGGTGCTGGAACAAGTCAAGAAGTCTTGCATCCAAGGAGAGAAGAAGCTAACTTCATGGAGAAAGACAGCAGATTGAGGCCCAATCTTTTTGCTGCAAGGCAGCCATGCCACAAAATGCTCCATTGTCCTGTTAATATAAAAAATTTTTATCTCCTATGCATGCAACCATCTTTTGGAAACTGCATTTTCCATTTACTCTGATAAAAACCCAAGCAAACCAGCAGGCAGCTTGACAAAGGCAACGGCCTGGCAGAGACCAAAAGAAGCAGAGCTCAATTCGAAATGAGGGCGAAAAATGAATGAGATACAAAAGAGCAAAACAACAACAAAAACGATGACCACGAATTAAATTGTTGACATCTATTCCGTTTAATTCCTGCTCCTCGATGTTCCTGGGCCAACCCAGTGACTCTACACTTGTCCTCGTGTCTCCACTGGTCAGACTCAAAAGGCGGCTTGGCGGCCAGACTGTGGTGCTGATTATAGGTGACAGGGACACTGCTGGCCAGAGGGACCTGGAAATGTTGGCATGACAATGGTGAAAGGTCATTACCACAGAACTGTCAGCATCATCACTGTGACACAGTGTTGAAAAACCCGCAGAGAACAACAAGTCTGTAGACTGGAGCACAATCACACTCTGTGTTTTTTTTTTTTTTTTTTCAGAACTGCTTTGGTCGAGCAGAAACAAAAATACATTTCATCATTTTGATAATATACATGGTAAAGACCAAGTGCTGCTTGGTAATCTTTGGTTGATTTGTGCTCTTGTCTCAGTTTCTTTGTTTCAGTGGTTTTTACCTGGACGATGCATTTATTCACCTAAACCTACAGGGTGGTTTCATGAAATAGTTAGAAAATACCAATGTCACTTTTATCAGAGGGTGGAGAAAACTATACCCATTCCATTTGTGTTTTCTTTAGGCATATTTATTGTGACAGAACTCACTTGAGACAGAGACACCAGATGGAAACATAAGATTACAGTCTGTATTTCTTTTCTTTTTGCAACGTTTTTACAGCCACCTTGAGACCTCGCTTGTTTCATTGTTCTCCGACAAGCTATCCTTGCTTCATTTTGTAAACCTTTGCTCATTCTTCGCGATGAAAAGATGCACATAAAAACTCCTCAGTAGCTCACAACCTTGTCTTCCAGTTCCTGAATGCATGCAGATCTGCTTTTTTTGTCCTCTCTGTGATTACGCGGTGCTCATTACTCTCTTTTGGCAAACTTTTAATATTTTTCATGGTTATTAAAAGCGAGGACTGAGCTGTGAAACTGTGCTGCTAAACACTTCAGTCTCTTTGACTGCCTTGCACTCTTTTGTCTCTCCATTCTGCACTCTCCCTCTTATAACTTCTCGACTACAAGTGGGAGCAGAGGGCAGGGGAGTGAGTGATTGGAATTCATTATGGTCAAATGATTGCAAACTCTGAACGCCGAGAGGCTTTTCTAATCACAGCTGAATGGGCTGGAGAGTTAATGTGGGCAGGCTGTGGAGTGGAGGGGAAAGGAGGAGTGAGAACTCCATCGACAGTGTAGCGCTTTCAAGGGCTCTTCACGCGGCTCTAATGGTGGAATTGTTCTGACACTGAATGGATACATGAGATGTTGTGTTTCATGGTCATGACTCACTCCGCGCTTTGCAAAAAGATTTTTATACGTGATTTTCTTGCCACGGAGCGAGGTTGTTGCCTGAGGCGTCTGTGCTTGTTTCCTCAGCGTGGCGTAAGATCATTTAGCCAGTCGTTGGGAAATTGATCAAAACAATAGAGCAGGAGTAGATGCACGGATTGGTTTTGCTAGTAACGGGGGAGGTGGGGAAAGGTGCAGCATTATTTATACAGCCGTTCGTTGGAGTGTGTCGTCTTATTTTCTTTCAGTTCTGCTCATGACGTGTGCAGTATGAGCTGGATTGCCGCCGCTGTTGTTTGAGAACCTATTGAACCGGGATGCTCATTTGCATCGACAGTCAAGGTAGAAGCGTTTGCTCAATCTGCAACTTCTTTGTTTGAGGTCGTGCATATTGCACCTAAATGTACGGAGATGATTTTTTTAGCATTGTTAAACTGAGATGCAGGATTTCTTCTGGTCCCCAAAACATCTTGGCACTTCTGAAATGACTGCAGTCTCCTCTGAATACTGTATCGAGCCAGAGAGGACCACTGCTGCTCTGGATCTCTGTGCTCCTCCTCTACCCGTCTGGACATGCTGGCACTCACTACAAAGGAGATGAATAGTTGGCCGACTGTGGGCATCTGAGGCCTGTGGATCAGAGGGAAAAGGAGATCACTCATTCTGCCATCTACTTGGCACCGGCTTTTGGGAGAGACTCGCTACAGATTAGCCTGCAGTGCTAACCTGTACGACAGCAGAACATTGGCGAGGCACACCAGTGGTGGAGAGACTCCCTGCAGGCTTTAAAGACATATGTGCACATGGCAGTTCAAATTAAAATGCTGACACTAAGGTGGTTTCATCTTTTGGCTCCATCCTCCAAAGAGCCACCTGGCCAGTGCTGCATGCCTGTGCTCATCACAGTCCTCATTGCAGATAACTGCTGGTGTTAGCCTAGAAATTCATAGCTCATGAATCCAAAGCCCATATGTCTCTGTTAGACTTCGCATAATATTGACTATATTATGCTACCTGCTGCTGGTTCTTCAAATTTGTCAAGATCTATGAAAGTCTGGTCTACCAGTAAGAGCAGCAGATACAAAACAGACAATAAATCTGATTGTATTCTGGAATTAAATTGGCTTTCTGAAGGCATTCACCCATTTTGAAGTCTCACACAGTGAAAACACCACCACACTGGGTGTTGGGCTTTTCTTTTTCAAGTAATCCTCGCTCAGGTAAACAATCGTATGCGAGACATCTGAAACCTCCAGAAAACATTATGTTTGCCGAAACAAAAGGTTGCAGAAAATGTTTTGCATCAAACACAGTATAATGGGACCCAAAATGTCTCTGAAGCAGAAACGACGATTTCAGGGAACAAAGATGTTCAAATTGCTCGAAATACACAATTTCTAAAAAATGTAATTAAGCCCGAGCTGCACGTCAACAAAGTCCCTCGCGCCGCTAACCGTTTTCAAGACAAAGAAAGAGATCAATTCGCTTCTGCTTTTATTTCGAATTGCCACTTTTCTGGCCATAAAAGAAAACTTCACAACTTTCAGTTCTTTAGATCCAATCTAGTATAAGAGGCAGGAAAGATGGAGTCGTGATGGACCTTTTCAGAAGGCATATTGGCAAAAAAAAAAAAAGTGGCAGCGGCAACGTCTTGTATTCATATAGTTCTCCTCAAAATGCCTCAGCATCCAATGACGAGCATTCACAGCAGAAGACGAGCCGTTAATATCACGCTTCTCAAATGCAGGTGATGAAACTGACAACATCACTGCATTTGATGACTTTATTAGCCAATACAGTAACTACACAAGATGCAACTTATCTGCTGAGACACTGGTATGTCAACAGGCCAAATCAAATTGATTAAAAACTAACTTGAAATGAGTTGATTATGAAAATGTCCAAGAGTGAATAATCCTTCACTGAGATAAAAACAAGATAAATGTGCTTTTCTCTGGACTAAAGATCCCTCTGCTCAAGGATCTTATTAGTTAGCATCATAACCGCTATAAAAACACATTCAATCTCCTTCCTTTATGACTTTGAGTGAGTATATATAAAGAAGAAATAAATATAAATATAAATTTCTCTATTCTGCAGTCACTCAATGAGCAGAGCATTTATCCTGCAGTAGCTGCAGCTAACAGGGGTCTAATGCTTGGGAGCAGGCGTCGAAAAGTGACATCACCTATAACATAAAAAAGTCACTTTCATGAACGCCCACTCCACCCCTCGTCCTCTCTAACAGAGGATTCCAGAAGTTTTTATCTGTGTTTATGGCTGTCGGATTCCTGAAGAGAAAATGACACGCTTCAGAAATGTGTGTTTGTGTTTGTGTGATGTCTGAAAGAGGTTGTCAGCCCAACCTTCATCCTCAGGGGGTGGTTTGTTGGTGACAATTCCTGACAAGTAAGCACAGACAAAGACAAAACAGTTTCTGCTCATGCTAAAGCGCACTAAAAGCATCCACAAAAACAGAACCGGAATTGGCTTCATTTCATTCTTACCAGCTGCTGAATTAAACACAACTTTGACTTATAACACATGCTAGTGTAATAAAATGCAATGCTACTTGTTTTTTCTTGTGCGGTCATTAATGAGGATTACTGTGACCTCAAGGCCAAAAAAAAAAAGCAGCAAAAGTGCAAAGTATTTTTGTTTAGCTGCTCGTTTGACTTTTTATCTCAGTGCATTGAGTAATAATATTGAGATGCGTCTTATTCTGACACAAACAGTGGAAAACAGGAAACCTTTGTCCTCCAACATTCATACCGATTCAAGTCAATCGAATAAATTATGTTTAGATTTTTCTTTAATTGATTCGCTCCAAGTTCTGAGCGAAGTTATTTCCATCAAATGAGGAAATAAGAATATCTGCAGGAATCCGATAAAATTCATTATTTACAACTGAGAAATGTCTTCCAAGATTTTTATCAAACCTGACCTCAAATTTTAATCGGATCTAATATCTGCTGTACGCAGTAAAGCTCGACAGCCGCAGAACTCATCTCTCCACCAACTACACTTGACAGACCAGCTGCTAATGTAGCTTTGGCAGAAATGTTAGCACTGCAGACGTTGGGACTTAAAGGTCCCTTATAACTGTTTTGATTTTGTAAATATTAGGTCATTTATCTGCCAGGACGCTGAGATGAACAAGATTAGATCCCCAATCCGTCTCCATCACATAAAATGGATCTTGTTTTCCAACCCTGGCTGAGGATGTAACACACAGGCTGAAATATGCTGAAAAAAAAATACGCGTTTGCCTAACAAAACACACAGATCTTCTATTTATTTCACAACATAATCTTCATAATGTTGTTTATTTGTTCGCATTTTGTGAGCAGCTATCATTCCTGGTTAAATAGCATGTGGCAGGGACAGATTGTAAGTGCAGTAGGAATCCCTGTTTTGTGTATTTATCTGGTAGGTGCATGTGGTGCGTTGGTGAGTCACTGGTTGCTTGGCTGCAGCGGCGCCTGGTTCATTACCCTCCTAATGACGGACTGATTGAGGTGCCTAAAGAAGCCCTTCTTTCTCTCGCTCTCCTTCCGTTTCTCTTTTCCAGCTGTCATCCACAACACGCGCTTCCTTCTGACCGAATTCACATTGTTACAACAATCGACGTCAACGTGCGAGCTGATGTCAATTTATTTATTTCTCCTGATTTAATCATCTTAAATGCTGTGTGCAAATGCAGAATCTAAATCCATCCAAATGCATGCGTACGCCCATGCCTATCCAAGCGCTGCATGAAATTTGCATGTGCCCCCTAAAGTGTGACGTCACTCGCGTCAAAATGTAATTTAAACCATGTTTCTGTGCTCTGGCATGTACACGAGAAGCGGCGGTAAAGACGTGAAAAAGGCCTGGCAAAGCACCGTGCTCTGCTTCCCACAGATAACATTCACTCATTAATTTGTTCCCGTTATAAAACCAACAGATTGTACATTTAAAGCTGGTGTCAGCTCATGTTAGATGCTCCCATTCATTCGGGAGGAATGAGGGGGCTGAAGTGCCCGACGCTTGGTGAATCTATCTACGACGGTTGTTACATGAAATGGGTAAAATAATGCGCGTTTCTTCAGCCTTGCTACCAAGCCTTTTTTTCAATTTTAATTAACCATCTGTTTAATACTCCTCTGCTATTCTGGACTGTATGCATTCCAACAAAAGTATAAATACAGCGATTAAGATGAGGCTGTTATTATGTGAAAATGTATTTTCATTTTAATTGGATTAATTCATCTGAGTCTATGAAAAGTGGTCTAAACATAGCGTTTGTGTTTTTCATCTTGTGATGTTTTGCTAAGTGACCAGTAAGAGGGCAACTTGTGTTCTTAGCCTTCTGAACAATAATAATAAAACTTCAATCATAGACGTGGAAATCTACTGTGTCAGCCATATTGTGCAGCGTTGCGTGAAATACATCATCGGCCTGGTTGCTATGACGCTGGGTTTTTTTTTATCTTTTGCATTTATTTCACCAAGAACTAAGCTGGTGAAACCTCTTATGTGAAAACACACACCGGCTCGCCTTCAGTGGACACAATGATGAGTCACATTAATACAGGAGTGCTTTGCTGAATGAAGGATGTGGGTCGTTGTGCGTCTTTCCTCTCAATGTTTTCAATCGTGTACAGACACACTTTTCTACAAATTCACGGCAGACGAAGAGAGAGAGGAAACACGGAGAGTATCCATGCTGCAGAAACCCATCTGCCTCATCAAACAGGCCGTCGTGTTCATAATCATATTTGCATTAGGCGCCGGCAAACGGCTCTTGCAGGGGTCACTGTTCTCGGACCAGCCTTTGTCTTGTCGCGTCGTAGACACTCTTGACGCAAACGCGCCTGGATTCACGTCGGGACGACCCGCGCTTTGCCGTCTATTGTCCTTTCCCCGTTTTCCCACATCCGTTATTCGTCACTTTCAGTTTATTTGGTTTTGTAATATTTCTGCACGCTCTCCTCTCTCCTGCTTGTTCCCTCTTCCACTCATTCTGTCGGCCGGCCTGGTGTCTGTTTCACGGTCGACTCTCGGTGTTGCAACATCTTCCATTGATTTAAGAATTGCCAGGAGCATTGATCTGAAACAGTATTGCTCTAATGTGTTTTTTCTGCCTGTTGGTCTGCTAATGACATGGAGGAGCATCCCTGCTGCAGCAGCACATACTATGTACGAATAATAGAAAGAAAAGCTTAATGTTTTCATTTGCCATCTTCATATGGGCAGACCCGATAAAGGATCAGCATTGAAGGGTCATGCGGTTAAAAAGATGCCAGATAGTCCAGGCTCATAGTTTTAACATTGTGTTTTAACACTGTTGCCTTCTTCTCTTCACAAAACGATAAAAAAAATAAAATAAAATAAAAAAAAAAAAGAGGGAGGAAGAGGATTTAAGAAAGTCAATCAGCAAAGCTCTGTCCTGAAATGTGGGATGATTAAAATGGACGACAGGTAATTGGCTGACTTTTTTTTTTTTTGTTGCTCTACAACTTCATGACTTAATCAGGTATATTGACGTTCAGCAGACAAAATGTTGTGCCAGTAAAAGTGTTTTGCAACCGAGGATAATGAAGTTATTTTTCTGTGCTTGTTAGGGAATTTTCAAAACTTGGACGGTGATGAAGTTAAACACTTTAAAGTTGTAAAAGTTGTAGTTTTATACAAGGACGATATTTAGATCGTTACCACACTTGCAGTTGCATCTTCCACTGCTAAATGCATTTCTCAGAATAACTTACAGTTGTGCTTATACTCTAAATCAGATCAGTGCTGCGAAAATACAGAAAACATGGACCACAGAGTCGAGCGAAATGCTGAAATAATATTCTATCTTAACCTGGACGGTTGTGTAATTTGCTTGCACAGAGTAATGCGAAAGTGAGTTCAAGTGGGTGTTGAAAGTGTCTGCTTTTGAATAGAGCGTCTTTATTAAAAGACGTTTCCAGGAGTGTGGGTTTAAGACGAACAGAGAGCGCCAGACGTCAACCTGAGGAAAGCTTTGTGCTGTAGATGCCCACATTAGGAAGGATAGCTGTCGACAGGGGAGGGAGCGTCTCCTAACACACAGGCCAATACCCTGATGGCGGTTTCCCTAGAAACCAGAGAAATCTGTGACACACAAGCGCTTCGAACGCACGCCTCCTCCACGCACGCGCGCACACACACAGATTCGGTTTATACACATACAATCTTCCACAACATAGTAATCTTTAGAGGTGCATAATAGTCTGTTGGATTGGCAATACAGAAGCCTGAAGGGAGGCAGTGAGGAAGGCAGAAATGAGGGATATGGATTCAGAGTGAGAGAAGTACGCTGTGAAGGGGTTGTTGGGTTTGGATGCGGGCTGGATAATGAATTATTCATCACAGCCAGTGCCAGACTTCTCAGATGGATTCATTATGGGGGCTGACCAGGTAATACAAGGGTTGTCAAAGAAAACACTACCAAAGCAGTCGAAAGAGAAGCAACCGAAAGGTTTGTGTGCGTGAAGAGGAGCGTGTGTGTGCGTGTGTGCGTGTGTGTGTGCGTGTGTGTGCGTGCGTGTGTGTGTGCGTGTGTGTGCGTGCGTCTTCCACCTGGCCCTGCCCTGGAGCAGTGGTGGAGAGGTGACCCTGCCATGGTAATAATGTGCTGGGGATTACAATTTGATGGAAGCCAGCCACAAGGGTTCTTGCCTGCCCACTCGAATGACAGCTTGTTGCTACCGGGACTGCTACACATGGCCCACTCAACGCACACACACACACACACACACACCGACACACACCTCTTCCCGCTGTTTTTCTTTAGCCTGCGTGAAGTGACACAAAACAGATTGGAGAAAGATTAGGAAACATTCAAGGGACGGTCAAAGTATAAGAGGAATGTTTCTCATGCAGTTTGAAGACATGATTAACAAAGCTAACGCTAGCTAACAAGGCTAGCAGTAGTTAATAGGTTTTTTTTTTCAAGAAGTGGTTTGAACCGCATATCATTCATGTTCTACAATGTTGCTAATGAACCTGAAAAGCAGTCATTGTTTTGAGTGGAGAACTCTTCAGAGACGTTTGCTTCAGCTCTGCACACGGCCTTAAACTCTCAGGGTTGTCAGCGATAACTGCACGCTGTTACAGCAGACACATATAATTAATTCGACAAATGTGATACTGTCGTCGCAGATAATTGTTTGTCAACGCATCAGGAAGCCGAGCAGAAGCCAATCAGCCAATTAGCGAGTGAGACAGACCGTCAGTCTGTGCACACACACACACACACGCACACACACACGCACACACACACACACACTGCTGCTGCTGAAGAGAGATGTGCTCAGGTCCTTTAATGGTCTTGTCAGGAATGTCTGCTTTCATTACACTTCACTTATCTGATCAATCAGGACACCGACTCGATTCTGTCGAATCTCCAATGCTCCTTATGCTGAAATGTATGAATTAAAACGCTGTAAGAGGTATTTCACTCCAGTTGTTTCACTCCAGTTACTTCACTCCAGTTGTTTTACTCCTGCCAGTTTTTTCCATTTTCCAAACCAGGTGTCTCCACATGAACATCCCAGGAATTAAACTTTGAACTCAAATGAGTTTGGGCCTTATCGTTTTATGTTATTTATTTTAGCAAATCGGTAAAGGTTTTCAAATGGCGTACAAACTTTACGACTCCTTTAGTGATGATCTCTTGGTGGTCACTCCTCATAGTGGCTGATGGAAGAACGTTTTAGCTTGCAGCTACTTCACAAAGTATTTTAAACATTAAACTGGGAACAAACAACTATTAAATGTCAGGGCTAGTAATTATTTTCTCCATCTGTCTCTATGAAACAATTTCCCTAAGTATAAAAATGTTGACAGGAAGTTTATGCTCCGTAAAACTGTTGGGCACTGAGAATAAATTAATGCTCCATTCGATGTGGAGCCCTGAGCTTAAAGTGCCCACATGAATTCAGTGACGTTCATTGGAATCAATAAATAACTTTGTATATTTATGTCAGCTTTTTATGTCCAGCAAGCAACAACTCATAACTTTCTATAACAGCCAGATTATCAGGCGTCATGCAGCTGGCTGTGCAGATGTCCTGCTTTATTTTGTTCAGGGTTCCTCTTTATAACATGCTTTGTAAGAATAAGTTTGCTTCATAGTTAAAACCAAATTTTATCTCTCAGTTTATTCCCCAAGTGGAAAATTGCGTTTTGTACTTGAAAATCCAGCGGCTGGATATCGGAGACTTGTTGAAGAAAGGCTCAGGAAGCATCGGATGACCTAATCTCTTAATTCAGGTTTATTGCGCTTGGTGTTGATTGTTGCGGTCATCGGTCCCTGGGGTTATTTCCACTACAGTTCAGATATCGTGCAACATTTCTTCCTATCAGTCGAGGTGAGTTGGAGCTGCCTATATATTGGGTAGTGCTCCAAAACCACTGGCAAGAGGTCAAAGTTGAGTTTACTCTATATCAACATCATTTAGTGGGATTAAAAAACTAAAAGGAAACAGTTTTTCTTCTTGTTGGCTTTAGTTTTGTTTTTTTTCTTCTTCTTCTTCTTTTTCATTGTTTCATGTGCAAAAGGTTGAGTCGCCGGCTTAATAATTACCCCCGAAATTAGAAAACACCCCAATTATTTTTCATAAATCCCTCTTAAATGTTCATAATCTCTTTTGTTACACAAACTGTCTGCAGTGTTCTCCCCGTTTTCATGTGTTGACTCATTCACTGAAAATAAGCCGTAATCCTTCTCTTGTGGCAGGGTTTTTCTTCAAAGCTCTCGGAAATTAGAACATAAGAGCAAGGCAGGGGCAAAGTACTTAAAAACAAGCGATTATTGGCAGTAAATCACTAATAACAATGTTTCCATTAAACGCTGATCTTTTTTGTAAACAAGACGAGACTGAAGTGACATAATACATTTCTAAAGGTGTTTTTTTTTAAGACCTTTATTACTCGTTTATTGCTTAGAAAACAACTCCAGTGTTTTTTTTTTTTGTTGTTTTTTTCTCTTTGGAAAAGGCAAAAATAAACATCAAGTCATCAGACAATTTGCTCTGGTTCTCAATGGTGGAAGTTTAAGCAAGTCAGAGTAATCGCCACGGCGGCCTTTTTATTAAACGACGTCGTGAAGTTTATCCTGTCGCAGTTTGTCAAACGTGAATGCAGACGTGCCGCAGAAGGCAACGGGGACCGGGGACCGAAAAAATAAAACAAAAGCAGAGCAGAAGCCTGGCAAAGGAGCGGGGTTCGTAAGAACAGAAAATGAATGCAGAAGGACAGCCAAGCAGCAGTGGAGAGAACTGACACTCATGATTGGGTCCATACCAAGGAGGCAAATAAAAGAAGCCCCCTAAGCTCTTGTAATCAGTAGAGAAACAGACAAGACCATGCTGATTTTTCTTTTCTGTTTTTTTTTTTCCCTGCCTAAGCCCTGGTTGTGTTCAGGGTCCAATGCGAGTCGTTTGGAGTGGGGAGGGGGAGGTTGTGCCAAATGGCGCCACACATCAAAGCCTGAGCTGTTACACTTCTTGCCTACTCACATCAGTGTCCTAGGGATTAGCATTAGCATTAGCATAATTGAGGTTTATGTACAGATGCTCAGCGCAAGGACTTGATGGGTCTCTATTCTGGAATGGGAATGTGTTGTGTAATATGGATTTTGCATCCATTCTGCTTAAAACTATGAATGCCACCCCCAGAGTCTAACACACCATGTAGAGTGTGTGTGTGTGTGCGTGTGTGTGTTGACGGCTTTGGACAAAAACACTCCCACAGAGACACTGATCCCATAAGGACAGATTCACATACAATTTCTCTATATATTGTTCATTTCTAAGGAAACACTGATAAAACACAGCATGTAGGTTGAACAATTACGGATGGAAAACAAAACAAACGTATCCTCTGCTTTTAGCTGCTGCATCACCGATATTCATATCTTAATTTTGACAAACAAGCATATTTCACCAAAGATCTCCACACCCGCATGGCTCAAACATCCTGAGTGTTTCGCCGTTCGGCTTCTTTTTTGCAGACGAGATCGATACGCCATCATATTTTCGCATTACGGCTGGATGGGTAGCTAACGGCAACAGATTTCAACCACCCAAAGAAGTCATGCGTAGCGACATGAAATGCCTGATTAATGCACACATATGACAAGATGGAGTAGGCTGAGAGAACAGAAGTTGCACATCATTCACTGATCTAATGACATTTAAGCTCAGATGTGAAACCAAGTCATAAACATCCATCAGTCTTACAAAGTGAAGATTGTTAGCGAAAATGGCATTCGTGTGTCACAATGTGTTTGTGACCTTAAATATTTAAGTGTGATTTAAACAAATGGAATCAGCTGAAATCTGTATGATCCATCATGGAGGTACTGCAGAGTGTACAGATTCTTTTTTTTTTTTTTTTTGAACTCGTTAAAAGTCAGCTTCCAGGAGAAATTAAAGTGGTGTGATAATAGTAAACCTGGGTTGACATTTGCATGTATTTGCATGCAGATTTCATTCTCGGCGTTTTAAGTTGGGACGTTGATTGCGACGATCTGGTTCTCACCTCCGCACACAAAGCTCACAGTGTGACAGTCGTTTGTTCCGCTTCCCATTTCGAGACGGTTACAGCTGCGAGACGTTTTCGGAGGACTTTTAATTGTCTCCGAGTTTGTCCACATTTGAATGCAATATTGTGCCTTTGATTTGCATGCCGGCGCAGTTTCTAGCTTGTGTTGGTCTGTGACGGTGGGAGCTGTTGAAAAGAGCATGTGTTTGGTTAGAGGGAGAAAGCTGCATGCAAAAAACGTGGTTTGGTACCTGTTATGTATTTGCATATATTTTGGGAAGCGTCCTTACAAGTTCAGCTTGCACATTTTACCTGTTTAGTGCAGCACACAGGTGAGAGGCTGTAGGTTTTCCTGCGAAAGGTCACGTTGTGAAACACTCAATTTGTTTTATGAGTGATTTACCCTGATGTACGATTACCTTCTTCGCTTTATTTACGTTTGTCCATATTTCAAAAATATTACAAAATATTTTCCTGATTGTAATTTGAAAGACTGGAAGAAGAAGTAAAGATAATGAAATTGTGGACAATCCTGAACATCCTTTTCATACAAATAAAACATCTAAAATATTACCTTTTGAGTAGGCAGTGGACCAAAGAACATGTCAATATACAAGGCTAAATAGAAAATAGAAACTCCTGAATTAAATTTTCCACTGCAGATGATGAAATTCTTCAAATAAAAGCCCATCAGCAAAGTCCACAAGGCTCAGGAAAAGTGCGTCCCGGTGGTGCTTGTTAAGTGAAGTTTATTTTTCAGGCTGAAATTGTACATTAGGTTCTCACACTGGTACTAAATTTAGCTTAAAGTTTTCACATCTGACTACTTGCGCCTCAAACGCTAATAAAACATTTGTTGTTTTTGCCTCATAAAGATTTTGGAAACACGGATTCTCCAAAACATTCAACCCACAATCTGACGTATGCAATGAAGAGAACGGTAACATCGTCACCGCCCTCATTAGAAGTAATTGACCGTTGAAGATCAGCGAGAGCAAATGGCAATAAAACCTCAGACTGAAGGTCACACTTGTGCTGTCTGATGTAAGTTTTTATGAGTCCACGCACGCAGTGCTTGTCGGAGCTGGGGGGGAACAGTGTCATAGAACGTGGTATTTAATATTTAATGGGCAGATTAAACTAAAACAAACTGTTTTACGAGCGACATTATGAGCGCAGTGCAGTTTGTGTGTACGAGGTAACGCACCGTTTTCACACTTTTCCCCTTATTAATAATATCTGTAACTGGATTATACTTAATGTGAGAAACAATACAAATATTTTTTTCTTGATGTATATATTTTTTAAGAACTATTGATTTAAAAAAAAATGTTTTTTATTATGAGCACTCCACCTAATCCAGAACAATTTCTTAAGAGCTTTGCTTTCTGAAATGATGGATTGTCGTCATGGCAGCCGTACGAACCAAATAAGCTTCAATCGTGCAGAGACTCTGAATGTTTCACAGGTGCTAACGTGTCATGAAATATTTCAAGATTGATAATATTTAATAATATTGATAATATTTCTGCCAGCTTCGGTTTAAAGAAACTATAACTTGACCAAGATGTTTCCTTTAACTAGAAATTTTTCTATCTTAAGTGCACTGATGGAGAAAAACGTTGGGCAATACAAACTGTTTACTGTGATAAAATTAAATGTGACAACACCAAAGAATTGATCATTTTCAGTCTTTTGTTGGTAACTGGATGACTGTGGCAACAGCTATAGGCCCACAAACACTAATACACCCCTGAGCAAACACACCCCATCTTGAAATGTGACTCTTCAGGACACCAGGTTTTTGTTTTTTTGCGAAAATGCATATAGCAACTGGGTTTAATCATAATTTTGATTTTGGTATTCACTGATGCACTCATAGAAACAGAAAATGTCAATAATCTTGACAAAAACGATCTTTTATTTGGGTTTTCAAACGTCCTGAATTGCAGTTCAGGGTGCAGCCTTATGATAAATCAAAGTGTTTTACATGAAACTACCTCTTTAAAGCTTTTGTCTAAAATTTCAAAGTCGGACTCAGGTTGCGCTCATGACGACGTTCCTGGGCAGAACTGTGGGTAATAAGAAGTAATCCTAATAGCCGGTACCAGCAGATAGGCCTGTCTCTTGTTGGGCTCTCCTGGACATCTTGTGCAGAGCCACTTCTTCGACTCTTTGAATTTCCTTTCTGTTGTGCAAGAGAGATGAGTTAAAGGATTATGTGTTTTTCTTCACACGCTGAGCTCCACGCAGTCGTGCACTTGCTGCTCGGCATTGTTCAAATCAATGCTAATCCGCGGATCTTATACAGAGAAAATGAGCAGAACACCAGAGAGAAAGAGAGGCTGAAAGTAATGATTGGCATGCTTTGTCTGAGCGCCGCGTTTGAGCGTGGGAAGTCAAAAATACTTCTCCTGGGCCTCACGGCTCAAAGCAACGTCGTGCTGATGAGTGTGTGTGTGTGTGTGCGTGTGTGTGTGTGTGTGTGTGCGTCAGCTCTTAGATGCTCTGCCTTGGTATTTGTCAGTCTTATCACCTCTCTAGATTCTGTGCTGGGGCTGGTGGAGAGTAATTGAGTGCTTAGAGTTATAGATGAACTAATTAGTGAGAGCATTGAAAGCTGCGCTCATTAGTGAGGAGGAGAGAGGCCTGTGTCGCCGTGGCTCTGAGGGCTCTTTCATGTCCTCTCCGAGCGCCGGCAGAATACTACTCAACACGACTTCATTAAAGAAGCTACAGGTTGAAGAGAACAAGAAAGAGGGCTGTGCTCTGGAACTATAGAGAAGGCTGCGTGGCGTTTCAGACACACGTGTATGTGACGCTCAGCTTTGCATCCTGGAAGGCAAAAAACAAGACGCGAAAAGAAGACTGTGCCTCCTTTCAAGACGCTTTCAAAGTATCGCAGGTTTGAACCCGAGACAGTTTTGCAGATTTTCGGCTTGTAGGTCACTGCTCTTTATAATAAATCTGTCTAAAAATCTTCATGATCGCCTTAGAAGTTAAGTTAATAAATCATAACGAGAAACACAATTTGAATCAAAACTAAAAGCTGCAGAAACTGACTTTTTTTTTTTTTTTTTTTTGACAACTTGTATCAGTCTCCGCTGTGTCGGTGTCTGTATAACCTACACCAAGCAGATTTTGAGGCGCTTACAAAAGGAGAAAATAAATGTGTAACTCAAACATAACATGACAAGGAAAAGAATCCAACTTGGAGAAGGATCAGACATCATAGCATACCAAAAGCTACATCGAAATAGCCTGCTTTTAGCAATTATTTTTTTTCCCCAGCCAGAAAAAGCTATTTTGATTTCAAAGGTATTCCATCTGTCCTGTTGGAAAGACTGGCATACCAGCTGAAGTGTTTCACTGTTTGGTCTTTAAATGGCAATTTGTACCAGATATGTCTCTTTGTTGCACAAATGTAGCGAAACATCACACGAAAACCTTTTTTTTTTTTCTGTTTCTGCTGCTTTGCATGCATCAGAAGTAACTTTTGGCTTTCTTATCGATTGTTCAGGAAGGCCTTTTATTATGTCCATTAGAAAATGGACTCCAAGCACTTGTTTGAGATAAGGCTGCAGATTTATCGACTGCTGCTTTAATGACACAAGAATACGCGGAGCACGGCTGAAAGCTCACCACTGCACGAACCGATCGAGAGCCCTTTCCACGCTTTCGAATCGGCACAAACTCAGAGTAGAGAAGAGCTCAAATAAGGAGCACATTAAGATTGAAATGTGCATTAATAATATGCTCCCATCAAAAGCTGTGTTTTATACATGTTTGTCTTTTTGTTTTTACACTAATTTATTCAGAGCTTTCAACAGTTTCTTTTACTGCAAAATTCTAGCGTTGAAATTAATGGTGTGTCGAAACTGGACCTATAGCGGTCTCTGATACCAGGCTGCAAAGAGTTATTGTAAAGAAGTTCA
The DNA here is from genome assembly GCA_922788865.1 of Poeciliopsis turneri. Taxonomy (NCBI): domain Eukaryota; kingdom Metazoa; phylum Chordata; class Actinopteri; order Cyprinodontiformes; family Poeciliidae; genus Poeciliopsis; species Poeciliopsis turneri. The sequence continues at coordinate 1,241,001 of CAKLNU010001041.1, read as the reverse complement.
ATGCATTTTCCATATAAAATACTTATTTTCCAGAAGAATTTTTCTCAATTGTAGCGTTTAAAGTTTCCATGCAAACTGGGCGTTATGTCTAGAAATCCACAGAAAAACAGCAATGTAATATTCTCAAGATCGGTCGCGTGGTGCTTTAATGATCCAAAGGAAATTAGATGTGCCGATAAGCTAAAATTGTGTAGCTAAAGCATCATTTTGAATAGTTGCATGTTGATTTTGATTTTCTTTTACTTTCTCCCGTTGATGTAGATCTTGGGATCAATTTGTTCTTCAGATGTTTTCGCCATGGATAAAAATGCTAAGACATCATTGGTGGCTCGATAGAGACAAGACAAACTTAAAGTTTCCCATCTATACTAAACCTGTTTTTCTTACTTAAAACTCCTCTTGAATGATTTATAAAGTATCTTTCAGTCTTAACTGCAAAAAAAATAAATAAATAAAACACTTGGTATTTTATTCTATGTTGCATGACTTTGTTTTTTGTGTTTATGATGTAAAGCACTTTGAAATGCCTTGTAGCTGAAATGTGCTATACAAATAAAATTTGATTGATTGATTGATTGATTAACCATCATTCATATTCCTGTGGGTGTTTTATGCAGAAAGTGGTCAGATAGCACAGCAGGCAATTCCCTTACACTGTTCGTTTTCTTTCGTTTTTGGATTTTCACTTTAGCTTTTTTGTTGTTGTTGAACACTGAAAAATAGCCATAATGTGACTGAGAAGCTGTTTTTTTCTCTGTGTTTGACAAAAAAAAAAAAAAAACGACATAAAACCGTCGTAATGGTGACACCGGCTCAGTGGAAACGCTGTTGTCTTTCCAACAAAAAGGCAGAACATCATCACATTGCGGCATTACGTTAGCCGGCGTCCAAAGCCACATGTTACCTCAAAACGTCCCGCTAATCTGCCTTTTTCAGCCCGAGTCCATCTCTGCCATGATTCATCACGGTTATGAGTCCCTGGCACCACGGTGGGCGGGAACCATTAGGTGGAATGGATGCAGGAGCAGTGCCAGTCGGGGGGCTGCCATATGAGGCTGCCTCTCCTGCTTCCTCATCCAGCTTGGTGCCCTTTAATGGGCACTTAATATGGCTGACAAATTTACAAGGCATTTAAAAATGACCCAGTCAGCCAGTGGGCCGAGGGAAGAGGAGGAGGAGGAGGAGGAGGCAAAGAGAAAGAGGAAAGTGTGTCCAATCTCATTTTCTCTTGCCGACCAGAGCAATAAACATGCTGGATATATATCAGAGCTGGTCCAGGGGATGAGCAGGGTGGGCGTATGTGTGTGTGTGTGTGTGTGTGTGTGTGTGTGTGTGTGTGTGTGTGTTGGGTTTACACACTCTGTCTGCCTGTACAAATAATTCACCCTGAACACCTGTCGACATGAGTCACAACACCAGAGAATTCCTGCAATTGAGCACATCCTACTAATTGGTGGCAGCCTGCCAGACGTCCTTTCCTCCCTCTCCCTCTCTCCCTCCGTCTCTTCTTTTCTTTGACACTCTTCCTTCACACTTTCCCCCCCCCGCCAACCCCCCCCCCCCTTCTTTTTCCCCCTTTCAAAACTTTGCGGATGAATGATTTAATGCTGGTTATCAAACCCCATCTTTGTGAGCGCGTCTCTAATTATGCTTAATTAAAACAGCCTAATGGCTGCTGCTGAGTTGTTGTTTTTTTTTTTAACGCGTCTTTTCTCTCCTTAGAATTGCCTCCCCTGACTTAGCATTCTGTGTTTCTCACTCAACACCTCCGACAACCAATCAACTCCAAAATCCTCCACCCGGCTCTTGTCAGGTCGTTAATTACGCTCCCGAAGTGCCTAATGATTAAGATAACGCCGCAATCTAATAGCGAACAGGCTCTTTCCTCCCTCTTCTTTTTACAGCTTTCGATTATAGCACCCTCGAGGTGTTACTCCATCTTGATGAAATGCAGACAATTGACAAATCAGCTGCTGCGAGCCAAGCCTTATTACCTTCTCTGCATATTCATGAGTTGTTCGAGGAAGAGACGGATGATTTTTAATCAAAGTCACAGGCGAGGATGGTGGGTGAGCAGAAGCCCGGCAACGCTGCTAACCGAGCCCCCCCACCTCCACCCTCCATCCACCCTCCATCCACCCAGTCCATCAGCACCTTGCGGTGAATGAGATGCATCATTCTCAGGATTCGGCTCAAGTTTGCATAGATGCAGCTGTCAGCGGAAGATGTGTGTGTGTGTGTGGCTTCAAGGGGCCTTGGACAAATAGAGGTGCCACATGGTCAGACCAGATGTTCTGGTTCCTGATGTGCTCGGCTCATCAAAAACGCCAACCAGTGCCTCCATTGGGCCGCCGCTGTCTGGTAAGGCCAGCCAGCCCATCTGCTTTCTGTACTCCACACCCAGTGCATTGTGGGTATTTCTCGGGCGCGCTTTGCTGGGGAGGGAAGGGGGAGCGTTGCAGAAGATCCAGATGTCGGCTCATCAGGGATCTCGTGCAGTTTCAAAGTACGGACAGGAAAACGAATGCGGAGCGGCTTTTTTCCAGGTTTTGTAAAAAGTCAATACCGAATTTGCTCAGAACACGCTGAGCGTAGTTTTACGTAAGATCACAAAAGACGTAATCGTTTATTTTAATGCGAAACGTTAGCCTTTCCCTTCCCACACGCCTTTCACTCTGTTGAATATCTGGAAACGATTTCAGTGGAGCACAAAAAAAATGCAGCCCAAGCACATTATACGCAATATGTGCCTGCTGTTTCTGGATTTGGAAATGACATCTGTTTGCTTGGGGCGAGATTGGTCGTCTCACTTGGTCTTGCGCGTCTGTGTTTTCTCCCCCCCACCCCCATCGACTAAAGTCATGCTCGACAAACAGGAAGAGTGTCTGCGTTGAAAGGTACGGCGCTCTTAAACGGCGCAGCTGCAAACAGTGTTTGTAAAAGAAAAGGATGAAGGAAAACTAGTGGTGTTTGCTGTGCCGCTCAAAATCCTACAGGGAAGCAGGTCTGTGCTGTAGTTTGTGCTTCATCGCTGACAATTTATCATTAATGCATTGATGGTTTTACAGCAGAGAAGCTATGCTACTCGACTGAAACTCACCAGCAGCAAGAGCAAGGTTACACTGAGAAATCGGATTGTAAAGTACATGACTTTAACGTAACGCAGATGGCCGTGCTACTGAGCCGGCTTTCTGCTAACAGGGAGTTTTTCCTCTCCACCGTCACCGCGTGCTTCCTCAGCATGAGGGATTGCTGAGACGTCAGCAACACACTGACAGTTAATCGTCTTGTGAGAGAGTGAATGCTATGAGTCACTGACTTGATGTAATCTGCTGGGTTTCCTCAAACAGAAAACATTTTACACTAATTTCAAGAGTTAACGGAGAACTGTTATAGTCTAGGAAATATGTGCGAATTAATTTTTTAAAATCTGTAAGCAAGTGAGGGTGGAAGAAATACTTGATTATGATGTATAAAGCTATGGACCAGATGCAAAATGAATAAGTTGGAAATGAATCAGTCACTTCCACATGAGCCTCTTTGACTTCCTCTGTGTCCACGTTAATGCCTCGCGTATCTAAACACGTTTACAGAGAGCAGAAAACGTCAGAATGGGAAACGCCTGCAAGATGGTGATCTAAACTATTCACTGCTGTATTCACACAGCAGGGAGATATGTGATGTTGCTCTGCTGTCTATTCGGCTACTGATTACTAAATCTCTTCAAGAAGTCCACAACAAATGGTTTTCTCATATGTCACTTTCACTACGTTTCAACTCGGCAGACAAAATGTCCTTTTGCAGGTCAGTGACCTCATGACCTCCAGCTGTGGATCATCACTTCCTGGGCATTTTTCACAAATTCACAAAAAAAAAAAATCAAATAAAATAAATAATAATGCACGTGTGCAGCCAAGCGTGGAATCGAAGCAAACGGAGCTTAATATCATCTTAATGGTATAATTATGCTTTTTATTTGCTTTTCAAATCTGTTTATCTAAGCTGGCCAAAACGGTGGTGGGGGAGAAAAGCTATTCATTCGTTCCATCTGAAAAGCTAATAGCATGGGTTGTGCCTCACCGCCTCAAGAGAACGCGTGAATTCGGTGACCTGAGATCACAACCGAAACTCACTTCAGTCTCTTCACGCAGACGAGTCACGTTCTCACGGTTCAGTTGTTGTCCGAGCTTCCTGCTTTGTGAAACGTTTCAATTCTGACTCTCCAAAGACGGAGCGAAATCACTTCGAATCAAAGTTAAACGACTCCACCAGGTCGTCTTTAAATGTCGGAGCCCCTTGCGATGAAGCGTTGGCTCCACAGAAAGTCAGCTGTGTGCAGCGTTATTTATCCCCGCAACCACGTTTCTTCCTTTTGTCGGGAGCTTGCGTGTTTGAACAGAGCTGTTTTCTTCTCTGTGTTTGCTCATTTAGGAGCAAACATTTGCCCAAGCTCGCTGCTGCTGCCTCAAACAAGCTCTCCCAGGAAGTGTTATTAATAGGATAATTAAGCAGATGGTAATTAGCTGGATTATGCCTAATTATGACAAGATTTGTTTTGGCATTTTGTCTTGTGAGGAGCCAGTGAAGTGGCAAACTCTACCTTGTAGTTCATTATACTGATGTTTATGCACCTGAGTGCACGGGACGCACGTCAGGGAGGTAGTTGGGGAGCCGGGCACAGCGAGTTGGCACGTGTGGCACTGGAGGCGGCTGGGAAGCAGACGCCGCCGCTGTCTGGCTGCCCTCCGAACCGGCCGGCCGTGTCACGGTTAAGGTGCTGCTCAGGTGGGAGACCCCCAAACACCCAACGCTAACCTGCAGCTATTTCACTTTCTTTTCAGTCGTGTTTTTGGGACCGTGGATGTCTTTCAGAGGCAGATGCACAAACATCAGTGACCTCCTGTAGGATCTGATTGTGTTTGTTTACATTTTTGAAGCTCATATTTCTATGCCCATCGACAGTGTTGTTGTTTTTGTTTTTACCCTGGGGTGTCTGACGATGTTTTCTTTCATCTGTTTTTCACAGGACGTATTGATAGTAACTGTTTTTTTTAGCAGATGAGACAACATAATATGGTCTATTATGTTTCAAAATACTTCTTTTGCTCTTTGTTTTTTTGTTTTTTTTTAACAACCTATCTACGCTGTGGCTCTTGAGTGAGATTGTTTTTTCCCTTTCTGCCCAGGGAGCAGGATATACAGCTTACTTTTGGACATTTGTTATTAAATTCCAAACTGTCCGCATGTGGATCTCAATAACTCCAAAGATATAGTTCTCCCTCCTCTCCTACAGCTTCACCCCTCCCTCCGTACAGCTATATTTGAGGCAGGTGCTTGTATTAAAGCCATAACTAACCAGCAGCAAGATTTACGAACAGGCTACACAAACTGCAGCAGCGACGGCTCTTAGGAAAAATGTCCATTCTAAGAAATACTAAATCTTTTTTTTTTTTTTTCCCCGTGCATCTCTGACAGGATCGTAATTCATAACGAAATCCCCAAGTGACAGACTAACTCACCGCTTCCCTTGTAAAACAATGTCAAGATTAACTCGGTGACGATTATTCAGAAGAAGGTGCCAAACTCAGAAAAAGCTTGTATCGGTGAAGGAAAGTAATTTATTTGAAGGGTCTCGGCAAACATCCTGGAGGACGGTCTCGAAGGCTTTGACTGTAATTCTCATTCTCTAATCTCCCCGGACGAGCCGGATCACCTTCGGGTCTTTTTTCCTCTGATGGCAAACCGGGATGACGTCTTGGTCAGGATATCACAGATGGGAAACCACTACTTAGCGCAAATCATATTTGATAAACAAATCTTAATCTCTCCTTCATGGGTTATTTTTATTTTTATTTTTTTATGTTCTCAAATAGCCACACTAGTGTCAGAATGACAGCGATCGCATTTAGCAGAGCAGAGTGTCTTAATTCATGTCGGAACGGTTTGGAGCTTAAGAAGACCCATGTAGGATTCCTGAAATGATGGCAAAAAGGAAGAAGAAGAAGAAAAAATAAAGACTTAATGCATTTGCATTTACAACCCAGATAACGCCCTCTCTCACACACACAAACACACGCATACAGTACATCCTGCAACTGTGCACGTCTTCTATTAAAGTGCTCCTGCAGCCCTCGATAAGAAAGCTAAGTCTGGGATTTAGAGCTTTGGCTTATCGTCATCTTTATGAAGCTTTCTCTGCGAAGTGCAGTAAGCGTGGACCAGCAATCTGCATAGCATTTAAAGAGCAGGAGGGGGGGAGTGAGAGAGAGAGGGTTAGGATGCACTGTGGAGTTTGGTTGTTTTAGGGGAGGGGAGGGAAAAGAGGGTGGAGGAGTGACGATAAACGCATTAATCTGCAGACCCGTCTGTTCGGAAAGCAGGTGGATTTACATTCCTCTGAAATCAAACCTTCCACGGTGGGTGAAATCTGGCCTGCTGCGGTGGTATTTGTGAAGCAGTGAGCATAGTCTGAGTGAAAGTGTGTGTGTGTGTGTGTGCGTGCGTGTGTGTGTGTGAGTGTTAGACAGCTTCATAAGGCACACAATGCACAGCTAATTCCTCAACACTCAGACAGAGAGACAGAGAGAGAGAGCAGTTGTGAAACGTCACACTTTTCATTTACTCTTGAAGGGGAGAAGAAGAAGAAGAAAAAAAAAAAAGAAAAAGCCAAAAAGATGAGATTATGGAGAAAGCTCATTTCCTGCTAAACTTGGACTCTGGCTCCCCAAATAAAAATTGCTTTTATTCTTCGCAACATGTGTTCCCAGAGATTAAGGCCCTGTAATCTCGCAAAGGCTTAATAAGACTCAGTGCGCGGAGTGGAGACTGCGACAGAAAACGTGGAACGAGCCCCGCTCGGCTCAGTTCTACCCAACGACTTTAATCCTGTTTATTAAATTATAAAGGACCTTAACGGATAAAGATAAAGAATATTGAGTCGTGGATTTAAACGACGCGGCGTTATTTCATTCCTGCACTGTCTTAGTGTTTGTTTGACAGCGCTGGAAGACGCAAAAGCTGCGCCAGACTTTTATTCCCGCAAATGGAGCGCCGCTCTCCTCTCTCAGTGGAAACCAGGCTCAGCCTCGACCCCCACATCCCGCTTAATCCTGAGCGTCAATGATCCCTGTGACAACTTTTAAACGGAGACATGAGACGAATCTAATTCAAAGTCAGATTTTTTATTTTTTTTCATTTTTACTTGAATTTTTTTGCCGCACAACTTTGCGGTTTTTGATCCTGGTTGTTGTTGGTGCAGGCGTCATTTAAAACGTGCAAAACCGTCAGGGGCCACGTATTGGTCAGATGACCTCCACGCTGGAAGACTTGATGGTCAACGGAGGGAGTCGAGGCCAGCTGTGTGGACCTGCGAGCTCACAACTAAGAGGTTCTGCTGAGATATCAGACTAAGAGGATTGCGGGTCACTAATCCAAATCAAAAGACATACCATGCGAATTACATCACATTCTGAGACAGATTATTGTATCCCCAGATTAGGGATTGATTCCAGCCAAATCTCCTCATTTCTTGCATGATGAGGAGAGGAGGAATTTGCAGAAAAAGCATCTGAGGCTGTCACAGTTTTTTTTTTTGTGTGTGTGTTTGTTGCTCTAATCTGTGTCATGTGTGGCGTTTTCATTTGATGTTTTTTGACGGAAAATTTTGATTTTCCCCAAAAATCAACAGTCTTTCTAGTGGATTTAACATATAAAGTCATATAATGAGAATTGAAGTTGAAGGTGTAAATCTAATGAGAGAAATAGGGGATTATAGTAAACTTTTTTTTTTTTTTCAGCACAGTGAAACCATTTCACTGCTTAAAGCTGGAAAACAATCTGAAAAACTGCTTTAACATAAAACAAAAACATCAAAACAAGAGTTGAAGATACTATAAAATATTTTAAATGAAGGGCAAGTTTATGTTAGATTTTTTTTCCACAAGATTTCACAGTTAATTACCGTTTAGCACCATCACATGAGTAATTACTGAGCGCGCAGTGGAATAGGAGATGCATTACTTGAGAAAATGAATACTATTTTGTGGAGATCGGTAATTAAAGCTCCCAGCCTTTTGTTTCCAATAGTGAGAAGTCTCTTTCTGAGAAATTTCATTCACTTCTCCAAAAAGACAGTTGACATACTTCACCCCTCGGAGACGTTCGGGTAAGGGGAGGAAGACGCCTTAAGGCAGCTTAAAGAAAACGGGAGAGGACCGAGGACCAGCCCTTGAGGTACGCCACATCGAGGAGACGGTCATTAAAAGTAATCCCAAAAGGTTCTGTTTGCATTTTGATGAGCTGTGCAGTCAAAGTCGTGTAGGGAGTTGATATTCATTCATTGAAGTAAAAAGTTTATCCAAGTCTAAAGTTGCTCAAATGAGCTCTAATTTGCCTGTTGCTGTGAAACAGCACTTCACAAAACCAAAGGGTGACATCATCCAGTGCCTCATGCAACCCAGCCACAGACCGATTCATCGTTTTATTTGCTTTTGGGTGAGGAGAGGAGGTAATCCTCCGTTTGATTTACTGTCTCTCACTATCTGGACCAGCAAGTAAATGGAAAACGACACACGCGGGTGGATGGTGCGTTTCCAGCCAGCCGCGGCCTAATCTCTCCGTCCGCCGTCGAAACGCGCCGTAAACATCTGGATCCTGTTTTCTTTTTGAAAGAGGACAGGATCTGGACGTGTCAACACCTCTCCAGTCGCGTCTTACAGTGTGGATGAGAGAGCCTGCAGACATTCAGTCCATCAGAGAGCGATTACCTGCTGAGGGGATTTACCTCTGCTGCAGAACTCAAGGTCCTCGGGGTTTAAATCTGCCCTTGGGTCGTCTGATCACTTGGTTCACATCCGTTGACCTACTTCAGATCACTGACCCCCTCAGCAGTGCTCTCGCCTCCATAAACCTCCATATGCCTGCAGAAATGGTCTCATAAACAGCTCTGCCATTTTCTTTTTTTTTTTTTTTTCTTTGCTTAGCTGGTAATTCAACAAGTTCTGGAAAACAGAAATGACTCGGAATAAAATAAAAATAAAACTATTTGTAAATGTAAGGAGAAGTATTTTTGAAGCTGATCTTAAAATAAAGCATGTCTTTCTTTATATCTGTATTTCTGAACATTGTTAAGTCTTTAGCTCGCCATCAGATCTTTGGATGGGCCACTCCGACGTGAATATCACGTCCGGTCAGACGAAACATGTTGGCGAAATTTTAAGATTTCATTCAACTTAGTTTCTTTCACCGTTATGAACGATGTTTGACTCATCTGTTTACAAACTCATCCCAGCCAAATCTGATGTCATTTCCTTCCGACAAAAGACAAATTAAGTTTGTTTGAGAAATCCTAAAAAAAAAAAATCTTTAGAAACATGAACAGAAGGAAGGTTCTGAAAATGTATATTTGAGTATATCTTTCAAAGATATCGAGCAAAACGGCACTAACAATAGTTGCACTGCGTTCTGAATTCGTTAGTTAGAGATCAACAACAAATGTATTTTCAATGTATTTTAATCAATCAAGAAATTCACTCCCCGGAGACCGACGGCCCGTTTTACTCAAATATGTCAACCATCTTCCTTCTTTGACCCGGTCCGGCGCTGGCTGTTAAAATAAGTGTGTGCAACAAGAAGATACTGTCGTATTGCAGGTTATCTCATCATCACGCTGCTCTTCCTATTATTACATTCATCCCACACCTCAGTGTACCACCTACTCGCAGATTCTTCATCATCCTCGGTTGATGTTCTCCGTTTGATACATCAGCGCCTCTGCGCTTCTTGTTCTCATCTCTTAAAACTATCTTTCCCCGACAGTCAAGCCGAACTTGGTAAATCTGTAGAGAGCGGCTCTGGTAGGAATCCAGCGCTCCATCCAGCTGTGCGTAATAAAGGGTGTGTTCTGTAACGGCGACCCCTCAGAAGCGGCGCAGGCATCTGCTGAATCTGTTATCTGAGTTCTGCAAATATCGTTTGCATCCTCCGCTTTCAGTCTGGCAGTTGCAACGGGTTAAACAGTCACTGTCGTATAAAAACACACACACACACAATTTTGCATCTGCAAATGCTTATCTTACTCCACTGACGTATGTGTGTGTGTGTGTGCGTCTGACTCAATGCCGGCGGCGGCCTGCGGACCCCTCAGGTACGGCGTGTTCGGTTATGACAGCGCGCCTGTTTGATCACCGACAACCTGAATGCAAACAAAGTCCTTTGAATGCAAGAAACAGGGAAAAAAAAGAAGAAGAAGAAGAAGAAAAAAAAAGAAGGTGTTGCTGGCTTGCTATTTGCATAGATAGCGGATGACAGATGGCTGCTAGTAAATTTTCACATAAACGGCTACTAAATACAGCGGGATACAGCTGACACTGTTACAGGAACAGAAGGGGAGTATTGCAAATAAACGTTTCACAGCTACATGCCCACACATGAACACACAGGAGACGCAGCGGGAAGAGCCCGGTCTGAAATTACACTGAAAAGTGCAGAGCGTCACCGAGCATGCAGACCGCTTAGACCCAAGACTAACGTTCATTCATGGCAGCCATTTTTGTCATTGGTTCAGGGTTTTAGTTTGAGTTTTTATTGCTCCTATAACTGCACTGGGAGTTTGCTCTCTGTGACGAAGCGCCGTGAAGGAAGGCGCTCGCATCTTGACCCGTTAGCTTCGTTGTCGCACACTGGTAAAACACGAGAGTCGCACACAAAAATGTTTGCGAAGGTCAGCGCTTGGATTTCCTTGTCCAATAGTTTGGATGCTCTTGCTGGAGAAATGCTCTGTCACCAAGTTGGTTACCTTTGAATAATCCGCTACACGCTGTGTCACGTGAAAGATTTCTATTTCGGAAAGGTTCGGTTATTGGTCCGAATTGGGGTTCAAAAAAAGGAGATTTTAAAACATTTTATAAAACAGTGAAAGCAGAAACAGAAAGCAATGCAATGTTTAGATTCAGATTTTACAGATTTTAGCAAATACACCAAATCTATGCATGTGAGGATAATTTGTCGCTTTTAGACGCCGTGCAGAGACATTTGTTCGTCCACTGCGTCTCTTGGTTGTATTGTGATGAAAGGAAAACTAACGGCAGTAAAATAATAGGATAAAATGTTTTTTTTTTTTTTTTACTCAAATGACTTCCTCTGGCCTTGTTCGTAATCACCTTTCACAAGTGTTTCTATTTTTGTTCTTTGTCAGGACGATGAGCCATTAATCAATATATTTTCTCCACAGGAGAGGATTTGGCAGGTGAGATGCAGAAATGCAAAACCTGTCATTTCAGGAGCTTTCAGTAATAATTCAGAGATTGGCGCCGTTTAGTGAGGACTGCTTCTGCTTCACTTCCTGTTTCCTGTTTTTTAACATTAGCATAAGAAAAAAAAAAAAAAAAAAAACATTAGTTAATTAGTAAATAAAAAGGAAGTGTCTTCTGGTGCTAATCAGAGGTTTTATTCTTGATGGACTTCACTGTTCTGCTTTTAATTGGGCAAATTGAAAACACCTTAAAGGTCATTGACTGAACAAATAAGTTGAACAAAATTTCTTTTTTTTTAACTTTTTTTTTTTTAAGTGAACCATCACAGTGAAAAACAAAGTAGTGACATGATAAATCATGATAAACCTCATGATTTATCTCATGCTCTTGGATAATAATTGTGCGGCTGTGATTACATTATCCCATTTCAAGTGTAAAAGTTCGCTCTGTATTTCCTCTACGGGAGACATTTTGCTCGCATGACATCAATTCACGCAAAGCATCACGGGTCACGGTAATCACGACGCAAAGTTCAACGCGGTGCGTCTGCGAACCTGCAGGGGGCTCTGAACTCAACGCTGACGTCGCAGGCCTTTACGCTTCCAGTTATTTGTTTGTTTAATCTGCCGTTTTGATGCGGAGTCTGATCCGACGGCTACACCCCCCACACCGGTGGCTCTAACCAGTACTTTGTGTGGTGACCCTGCCTTGGCCTCTTAGTTTAATCACGGTGCCTGCCTGCGCCGTGTAATTACCAGGACCAGCGTGGTGTCCGCAAGGTGAAAGCCACATGGAGCAGTGGCCGACAGCCAGGCATGGGATTTGGCCCTGGCGCTCTCTCTGTTTCATCCCAAAGTCTTTGTTTATGTAAAAACAGTAGTGAGCCTTTTACCCCCAGATTACTCCACGCTGGGAGGATAAAGATATACACACACAGCCTGGGAACGGGCCTCAGGCCAGAGCCAGCTCAGTCCAGGGATAAAGAGATTGAGGCACAGAGAAGAGGCTCTGCTGCAAAGCATCCACACTTTGTCGCAAGGTCTGCTCCTGTTTGCTTTCAGTTCGAAAACCGCGACAGGGACGCGCAGACGCCGCGACGCATTCAGAACCACGAGACGAATGTCAGAGAGTCACAGAAAAACAGAAGAACATTAGCACATGCAAAATATTGTGAGAATCATGGCCGTATTATGAAAACGAACAATTTGCACACTTGGAGTAAAACCTAAAATTAAATTTCTAATCGCAGCTCTGAGGAAAGCGCTCGTGTTGACATGTTATCACCATCCACAACAACTTGCTCAAGATAGTAGAGTGGTATGAGTTATGACAGCGTTTCATTTCCCTGTGGAAAAAAAAAAAAAAAAGTCAGTTTTGAATTCGGTTCATTTGAACTGACTGTGTGAAACGATATGAATCCTACTCACGTAGTGAGCACTTAGATTTAAAACGGTCTAAATATCTCAAACGTTAAACGGCTGACTTTCATTTTATTTTATTTTTTCACCTGAATTCTTCATATACTTTACTAGCTTCATTAAAAAGAAACGTCAATGTTTCATCATTTCCGTTTCTCAGTCTGGATTGCCCTCATATAATAATTACTGCCCTCCTCTCCCTTTGTCTTCTGCCGCACCACGCCCATCTTCAGACGGGGCCACCTGTTAATTCCCTCCTCTCCTTCTCCCAGCAATCAATTGTTTAATACCTGAGCTGGAGCAGTGAGACTTGACCTGCCCTTACGTCTCTAAGATGACAAAAGCAAGTGCGTTTGGCCTCCACTTTACCCCTTAATCCACCTCTGTAATTACAAACGCCCCTCCTCTCAGAGAGCCTCCAAGAAAACACACTGAAGGTTGATTATGGGTGGTGGCACACGTTAGGATTCCTCTCAGATCATCATTTTTCTCTGTAGGAGACTAAATAGACTGAAAGAATAAATAAAGAGCGCGCGCACACGCACACACACACACACACACAGATTTTGCTTCTCACAGATGCACAGACAAAGAAACAACTAGACACCGATTGAGGAAGTTAAACCAAATGAATGATTCTACACAACGGCACACTGACAGTTTGATGATGATTGTCAGCGGGGCTGATTGACCGATAAATGAATGCAAATCAAAACCCTTTTTCTTTTCTCTTTTTTTCCTTCTCTCCTTCCCGAGTACAATTCAAATCGCTGTTTATCTCTCCCACTGGGACGGAGCGATGGAAGGAGGGCTCCCAGTCAGTCACCCACCCGTCCCTGCTGGCAGCGTCTGCGGGGCGGAGGGAAGGAGAAGGGGAGACTAAAGTAAACAGCGGAGAACAAATGAGCTCTGTGATGGCTCAGCAAGCACTGCTTCCCTCCTTGCCCGTCTGAATGGCCGTTCTTTGTTGATGGCTGAATAGAGGGCTAAATATCTTTTGATATCAGAGCCAGAGCCATCTCTCTCTGGATGCTATATACCGAGGCAAAAAAGCCTTTCATATGCAAATCAAATCTGGGTTATGATTGGTTCTACCCCTGTGGTCGACGTGCTATAATGGACGTCCCATTTGGGATCAGAGGATGAGTAATGGGGGCCGTATTTGGGTTTCTCATCTTCCATTAGCTTTTGGAGTCTTTGATTGTTCGTTTGGGGTTTTTAGCATTGTGTGCTCATTCATGCTTGTTGACAAGAGCTCTTTTTTTTTTTTTTTTTTTTTGAGGGAAGAAGACCAGATGGTGTCCCGTGAACTGGTGTTTAGCGTGGCACGCAGAAGGATTTGTGGCGAGGCTAATGCTTAGCTACAATTCACTGATGGATTAGTGTGTGTTTATGGGGACACATCCGCGCGGGTGTGCCGTGGCAACCCCATTCAACAGCGACCTGAATCACAAACTAATGCCCTCTATGTTTCGCTAAAGAGGTTAGGGCCCCTCAACCCCCAAAAAACAAAACAAAACAAAACAAAAGGCACACGATGTAGGTTGATGTTAAAAGCCGGTGAGCACTTAGCGACACCAAGGACATCCACAGGCTCACATAGATCTGCTGGAAAGCGGCGTTACAGAAGGTCAGCTTCCAACGCCGTGGCGCAAATACGACGCTTTACAGCTACGGTATCTAAAGCCAGCATTGGCATGACAACGCGGCCTTAGCCGACAACAACGTCGCTTTTAGTTTTGGGTTCGTAAATTGCTCAGAGTGAGGAACTTGAATCGCTGTGAGGTGCAGTCGTTTTCATCCTGTCCAACAAATTGATTCTGATGCGAACAATTCCACAAAATGAAAGAAAAATATGTTCTGTCATTAAATAGAAGCAGCCTGTCAATAGTTTTCTCTCTCTCTCTCTCTTCAAAATATGGAAACTCATAATATCCTCAGATTGGTGGTTGTCATGGGAAAAGGAGAGACATACAATTTTCTGCAGCCTTGAAAACTACTTGAGTGACACTTAACAGTTTACATAAGAGCAGTCAGAACATTGGCCTTTGTCTGCTGCAGAAATGAGGGCAATTACCTCTGCCTCTTATAATCCTCTCTGTCTTCTGTAATCTTGCTGCGGAGAGGCTGAAAAGGGAAATATATAAAGGCCGACTCGAGAGCGTCGAACGCCCGATCGAGACTCCTCTTGTTTGGGAGCGAGATCTTAGAGGTCAGTCCGGTCCGGTCCGGTTCGGTTTCACTCTTTCAGCGACGCTCCGTGAACAGAAACTCACCGCCTGGCCGGCCAAAACGCAGACGCACGGATCTGTTGAGTCGAGCAAACTGCAAACGCTGTGTGTGTACGGATTTACTTGAAGTGTTGGCTCCAAATCATTTTGCTGGAGAAATATTCTTGCAGTGCAGCCAAAGGAAAAAAACACAAGTGAACGGTGTTTGCAGATTGCGCTCAGTGCTGGCGAAGCAGGACTGTTTAACAAATAACTTAAGTTTGAGTTAGCCTGACGACACCAGCGAAGAACAACAAATGTAAAGTCGCCTGGAATATTATATGAGACAAAAGAGAATAAGGAGATATTCATACTCCATTGCAAATGTAAAAAAAAAGTTGGATTAAACCAAGATGTTTGCTCTGATAGCAAACTAGAAGCATTAAAACTAAAATAACGTGAAAGAAAGGTATTAATCTATTAACTTTTAATCAATGTTAATTATTTTCTTAGCCCCAATTACTGAAGCGCTTGCAAAGAAAATAAATCTCATTCAATTCATGCACACATGCTTTCCAGTTAGTCCTACTAATCAATCAACACAACAAGCTGTTGATTAATCAAGGCAGGTTAAAAAGTCTTCCATCTAAGGAAACCCAGGTGGTTGTATGAGGTCATGGACTTGTGGCATTCGCTCTGTCTTGAATGAGCTCCACGTTAATGAGCTTGTAAGGCCTCCTCGTCGTCACCATAATCTTTGGCTCGCGCCGCAGATTCTCCATCAGACTCAGGTTAGAAGAAACACGTCCATGGTCAGATGTTGGGGGGGGGGGGGGAAAAAGGCAGAGCCAATTATTTTGCAGTACCTTTGTAAACAACCATGAGCCGGACTCTGTGTCCTCACATCGAGTCCTTTCCCTTGTTCATGTGATTTTCTGCATGGATTGCTGCAACCTGTTCAGATAGTCGTCCTTACAGTTGATGAATTTCTGATTGAATATCGTTTTGTATGAATCACATCTGTAGATGCCTTGCAGGAGTTTTAGGGTTTAAGAGGTTTGTCCAGTGATTTTTTTTATTTATTTATTTATTTTTATTTATTTTTTGCTTAAGTTTGTGCTGAGGGGAAAACGCACACACACGGGCGAACACACACACGCACACGCACGCCTCCTATCATCTGACACACACATAAAACCTCTCTCTAACACTTTGCTTTCCAGTGACACACAGACAAAACCTTTTTTTTTTTTTTCCCCCCCGTCTCTCCACCTGAGGACAATAGCTGTGCAGTGAGGTGAGACCACAAGAGGAAAAGCATTTATCCCAGCGGAGCAGTGCTGATGACCCTCCCTGCTGGCTCCTCTCTTGCCCTCTTTCTCCCTCTGGGCCGACAGAGGATGCTTTTGTGTCGGCTGGATGGAGTCAGGGAGGTGGGCGGCGTTGGAGGAGGGTGGGGGGTTGTGGGAGGGGTTGGGGTGGCGCAGGGCTAGCGGCGGGCGGACCGCTGTCACACCACACACAGCTTTTTCAAGACACAGGCTGTACTTTTGACATGTGTCTACTGACATTACCCGTGATGCTGCTCCTGCTCCTCCTCCCCGCCGGCTCGGGGTTGTCTGCTCGCCTCACAGGGGTAATGGTGTGTGAGACAGGTCGAGAGAGGGAATACGCTGTGACTGTGTTGGTGTCTGTTCGTCTGTGCGTACGTGACGGGGGGCGGCGGCGGCGGCGGCGGAGGAGGAGGACTCAGCCTGAGAAACAGGGCGAACGGAGAGGAAGTCATTTTGCTTGTGTGGTTCTAGAAATTGCCCATTTGTCTGTTTTTTTCCTGAGGCACTTTTTCCCACTAACAGGGCCCAAATATAAAATGCGTTAGAGTTTACAAGTGTCCTGACAAATGCTCTAAAAGCCCTGATGCTTCCAGGAGTCAGGGTGGCTGTGGCTGAAGCTGTTTACTTATTTAGTTTTTCATTCATCACCGCAACGTCTTTGTTTGGTGAAACTTTAATGGTCAGACCTCCGAGAAGGAATGGCCTGCTCTATGAGTTAAAGTTAACCCTTGACGGTAACATGCTGAACTTTCCTGACAAGGTCGGCGTTTCTCTGGATGTCGGTTATGTTTCACTGATTGCCGAAAGTCAGTCTGGTCGGTCGGGTTGAGGGATTGCTGTGAAGCAGGAAGGATTTGGTGAAACCCTCGATTTGAGCCCACCTGAAATTACTGTAATCGGTCTCGGTATTCGTTCGAGAACAATCACACGACCGGACCTGCAGCGCCTTGGTCAGGTCGAGCACAACAACTGGTTCTTACACCAGTTGCCTGGTGAAAGAAGAGTTTAATAAAGATTTGCCTCCAGAAACGATCTAACGTTTTGAAAAGACTTTTGTTTTGTTCAAGTCGTGCTGAAAGGGGTCGGACCATCATCGAATCTATTCAAGCCTAAAAAAAGCTTCTCAGTGCAAAACATGTAGCAGCAGCGGCACAAACGTCCGCAATGCTAATGCTAACGTGATATGATCTCATACGTCTATTAATTAGCAGCAAATGGGATTTTTGAATTGAAAATATTGCTTATTTTCTCAATAAATGGTTTTTTTATTTTAAAAAACGAGTCCAACTACGTATTTAGATTTCTCTTCTTATATTCTCTATTTAACCACATAAAGAAAAATATATTTATTTTGAGAATCGCGATTTTAACTCATGTGGAATTTTAGCATTTTAGTAATGGTCCAATCCAACCAAACGATCATAAATCCAGCAATTAAGAGAAATTAGGAATGAAGATTTTCTTCATTACATTGTCCTGGAAGTTTATTTCAGCTGAATATAAAGCGACTCAGTCTCAGATGAGAGGAGACGGATGCCTGCAAAAGCCGTTTCCCGAGTGTGTTTTGTTTTGTTTTGGTAAAAAAGCCGAGCTGGCACATGATGGCTGTTTTAACTACACGCGGCATCTGGAGAATTTGTGCTCTGTGTTTGGATCATTAACCAAATCAGCCTCCATAAGAACAATAAACCGACAAATGAGACACAGTAACACCACTTGACATTCATCCATCTTCATCCTGAGAGCTTCAGTGTCTGTCTGATGATTTCCTTTCCTCTGGTTCGGTTTTTACTCCCAGCTAAACCATCTGGAGTTTTGCAGCATTCAGGGGGGGTTTTGTGGGTAATCGAAGCGCGATTTATCGATGGATGATTTCTACAAATGTTCCAGGAAAGCTCTTTAAAAAAACCCAAAAAAAAACAGTGAAACACGCCACACGTTCCGGCCTCGTCTCTTTTACAAACCACGGTGTCGATTGGTAAATTTGTTAATTTTGCTACTCAGCACCGACATCCTCTAGCTCTACACTCTGCTGCCACGTTGAGATCCTACACTGAATTAGTTTCCCCTTTTGCCGCTCACTTTGCATAAAGCCTGTCGAAATTTCAGGAACAAGCTCGCGCTCATTTGCCTGTCACATTAACTCGTTTCCCTCGGGGCTTTTTACCACACTGACCCACCCAAACAAATGACCTGTTCACGGAGCACAAAGCCCGTCTCCTTCTCTGTCAGGCTTCCGGCCTCACTTCACCTCCTCTCTAACCTCCCATGACCTTTCCTTCCTCCCCTTCTCCCTTTGCTTTTATGCATATATATATATGTATATATATATATCTTTAAAACAACTTACTAATGTGATAAAATATTGGAGACGGTCTTTTTACCAGTAACAAATATTTAACATATCATTTTTTTTAAATATGTAGTTATGTAGAAACATTTCTGCAAGAAATGTAAATGACTTTATTACTTTACATCATTAGCCATATGTGTATTTTGGTTTTACTTCCAAGCTCAATGCAAGCAAAAGCTGCAAAGTGAAGAGTGGTTGACTGTCTGAGACTGTGTTTAAAGAAAACAAAAACTTTTCTAATATATTTTGTACGTTTGCACGGGAGACTATTTGGTACATGTTGCACATTACTAACCAGTACAGTCCTGTCTGTTTGGTATGCGTGTTTACCACAGAAATACAGCGTTGATTTATAGCTGAACACGTGCAGAGTGCGTATTTGTAGCGCGAGAGTTACACTAAAGCAAAATAGAAGAATCTCAGCAGATAAACTCTGGTATTTGGGAACATTAAGGCATCCAGATTATGTGTTACCTTGTAGGAATGTGAAAAGATTATGCGAGAAATAAAAATATGAACGTCAGGTGATGTTACATTGAGCAAACATGGAAAAGTTTTGTTACGGTGTGACATGGCGTGGAGTGTCGTTTCCATGATTTTCTGAAGACAAGCCATTTTGTATTGATTGTGGTTCCGAATCCCCCGGTGGATCCGTCGACTCCTCAGAAATATGAGAAATTACGACTTGTGATCAAATTCCAAATAACTCATCCGAGCAAGATTTCCTGAACCACAGAACCACAGAGGGCTACGGCGAGCAAATGATCTAAAATGACTTGGAATAATTAGTATGAGATGTTTACTGGAAAACTTGGAATGAAGCAAAACTGCAAAAGCACAAAATGGTAACATGTTTATAAGGAAGAAGAGCGTCATTAGTGTCTGTGATTGATTGCTGTAAGGAAAGTTATTCCCCTTACAGGCCCAATCTGTTTAGTCGGACCAGAAAATATGGAATCAATCAATGGAGAATATTCAGCCAGTTGTTTTTTTTCGCTTATTTTGCAAATAAAAAAAAAAAAATAAATCACACAAAAATTCAAAATTTGACAAATTATGTCATTAAGGGAAAAATGTGATTAGTTTACTGACAGATGAAGATGTGAGATTTTGCAGCTGCCTAGATCTTATGTTCACACATTGATGGGAAAAAAAAAAAGATATCAACAAAAATATATATAAATATACATGAACACGTTTTGTAAACAAAAGCCTGAACGTTGTTAAAGAGTTAGCCGACGCTAGCAGCAAAAACGCCACTGAATGCCTGAGTCACCTGAGTCAGTGTTTTGGTAAATCCATGTTAATGCTAGCAGAGGAGCCCTGTTTACAAAGAAATATCAAGTTTAACCAGGCACTTCGAAACAAGTTATGGTGCTTGGGGACGGTGGGATAAAAGACTCAACAACTGAGCAAACATTCGACATTTTGACGCCAGCGATCTTCGCTTCCCTGAACTTGGACGACAAAACTGACTGTGAGAAATAAAAATGGTGGATTCGCAAAACCGGTCGTGAACTGACATTATTTTTCAGGAATGAACGATGGGGCTCAGAGTAAACCGAACGATACGACTCAAACAGAATATAAAGACATGTACGCAGCACTGGGAAAGACTAAAATTCAACTTCTTTTGAAGCTGCTAGAGATTCCAACTAAATGTACTCAGGGGCTTAAAAAGTGAATCTTGCACGATATGTCTCCTTTACTGGACATGAACTGGTTTGCTTTAGTTATAACGACCTAAAGCGAGCGATGAACACAGACTGATGAAAGTTCATTAGCAGACATAATGCACCCAGGTACAGTCAGTATTTTATTTATTTATTGATTTTTGGATATGCCATCTCCTGAGCTCCTCATGCACACGGCGTCCTGCTAAAGACCTACGATTCAATCATCAGGGGAGTTCTCTGCAACTTTTCCACCTGACCCGGCGTAACGCCATCGCGGGTTAATTAAAAGCCGCAGACTGAGAAAACGTGCAGATGATCAACTCTTGTTGTCGGAGGATTTACGCCGCCCGCCTGCCTGCAGAGAACGGAGAACCCCGGGGGTCCCTCCCTGGTGCCACTTTTGCCCCGTGATCCTGATTACCGGCGAGGCCCTCGTCGTTTGCGGCTTCAGCTGGCAGAGGTGGAAGGAAGGAAGTTTATAATCATGTTCAATTAGTGCTCCTTCACATTTTATCGGAGGCTTTCCACTGTGCTAATGACTTATTTGTACCAATTATTTGCCTTGCTGAGCTCGTTAACCCACGTGTTCACCCCAGCAGGGCTGGTGGAAGTTGTTTCACGCTTCCTCTTTTGCTTGTAACACAAAACGGAGATCTGATTCTCTGTTGTTGGTGTCTGACTGCGAGACACGATTCTGCTGCGCGTCGCCAAGCGATCGTGTCGGGACGACGTCCTGACTTTGCCGGTGAAAACGCAACCAAACGGCGACACGTTTGCTTCCTGTTTGTTTTCCAAAACTTTTAGGCTTCATTTTGGGCATAATGCAATGATTATTTGTTTCTCACTTTCTTTTCTTTAAAAGGACTAAAATCCTAAAAATGCTCATATATATATATATATATATTAGCATTTTTAGGATTTTGTCATATATATATATATATATATATATATATATATATACATATAGATATATATAGATATATATATATATATAAAAAATTCCCTTCTCACCCACCGCGGGTGGTTCTTATCCTCTGAGCTCGGGTCCTCTACCAGAGGCCTGGGAGCTTGAGGGTCCTGCGCAGTATCTTGGCTGTGCCAAGGACTGCACATTTCTGGACTGAGATGTCTGATGTTGTTCCTGGGATCTGTTGTAGCCACTGCTCCAGTTTGGGGGTGACTGCCCCGAGGGCCCCGATGACCACAGGCACCAGGACCGCAGTATATCACCCGAGAGGGCGGGGTTCGAATCTGTTGTTTATCCACTATGACAATGTCTGGTTGGTTCGCCATTACCATTCTGTCTGTCTGGATCTGGAAGTCCCACAGGATCTTAGCTCTGGCATTCTCCACCACCTTTGGGGGTGTTTCCCACTTTGATCTCGGGGTTTCCAGTCCATATTCTGCACAATCCATTTCCGTCTTGTTTCAGTAGCCCATTTGTCATCAAGGTGCTCTGGTTCCCCAACACCTGACGCAGACCTTGTTTGGCCGGGCGACGTCTGAGCCGGCATGTTATGCAACTTAGTATCTCTCATGGTATGAGGTAGGCAGTAGCTTGAAGGGTCTTGCCCTAAGGACCCAGACTGGATTCGAACCCCGCCCTCTCGGGTGATATACTGATGCCTTATCTATTGAGCTATCCAGTCATACTAATTATTATTTATATCTATATATATATATATATGTATATGTATATATTTATATATATATATATATATATATATATATATATACTTATATATATATATATATATATATATATACTTATATATATATATATAATGTTTACAAGAGTGTAATTACAAGTTTTATACATATGAAAATCACCAGAATGATTAAGTTTTTTATTATTATTTTAATTATATTTATTTGACATTCTCCCCTGTTTGTTCTTTACAAAATTGTGGCAAAATTGTGGCAAAAATATTGTTCATGTTTTTTGTTTTCTGTGTGTCAAAACATATTCATCTGTGTGTGGGCGTGGGCACACGTACATCCTGAATACAACATTTTATGAACTTTTATTTGCCGGCTGGCGCTTTTTGCCCGAGCAAACTGTGACCGTGGGACGGAGCTGACTGAAAACGGCTAAACTAAAAGGAAGATGCAATGTGATGGTTTGTAGATTTGTTCTAAAAGTAGCATCTCATAGTCTGGACACTACGGTATCTTCCTGCAGCACGGCCTCCTCCACGGTTTTGATTGTTTGCATCTCAACAGATCTCGGTGCGCAGGAGTGCGTGGAAAACTCCGGTTGGAGTATCGCTTCTCGATGGCCCGCGCGATCGGAGATCAAGGCGGCGGCTTTTATGGGAGTAAAAAAGTATTGAATTGTACATAACAATATGAAACGCGCGCACGGAGACCTCCTCCAATTTGTGACGCCGGTCCTGAGTGGGCTCTTGTGTCCACGCGGGCGTCTGATGAAAGCTTCTCATCTCGAGGACAGGTCAGACGCAGCGAGGCCTGCATGCTTTCAATAGACGCCCAAATGACCTCTGGGAGCGAAAGCGCCAGAGCTCTCTGCCTCCACGCAACCTCCCTTTAATCTTCTCCTGCTCTCTGTGAGCACTTGGTTATTCTGCGGCTGAAGGAGGAGAGGCGGAGGTGGAGCAGGCAGGCAGCCTCATGCCTTGTGTTTTCTTCGTGCTTTCTCGGCTCTCCTTCGCAGGAAGCTCCCGTCTCAAGATGCACAAATGCGAAGAAGCTGGACGTGCTGAGAGGATGGCATGAGGAAGAGAAGCAAATGAAATACAAAAACATTCAAGTCCTGCCTCTGTGAGGAGCAGGTGGAGGAGGAGGAATGGGAAAAAAAAAACAAAAAAAAACCCTTCGTTTTGTTCTCCATGACTTCTCGCGGGTTCTTTAAAAGAGAGATGAAATCCCACGGCTGTCAGTTAAGGGGAGTAAAACTTTGGCCTCCTGCTGCAGCGGAGCGAGGAGAGAAATGAGAGTGACCTGCATCGCTTCTCCTCCGCACCAAAAAGCTCTGCTCTGTCAGGGAAACAAAAACAACGTTTCTCCACAGGCGCGGCCTCTCAGAGCGGCTGCATTTCCTAACAGATTACCGGTTTGAAAATAAACCTGGGGAAACTTAAAAAAAAAACAAAAAAAAAACAACAACTAATATTTTAAGAGAAGCGTGTTCCCGATCTCTGTCAGCTCCTATGTTTCCAGTTCAGTCTTCTGGAAGTTGTCGTAGTGAACACAAATCCTCGCTCGCTCCTCTTCCAGTCAAGCGGGGATCATCTGTGACCAATTCGCCGTTCGTGTTGGAGATTTTTTTTTAGACGCTTTACATCAGAGTATCTAGTAGCTGACCTCTCACTGTACAGGTCAATGTGAGGTTCACGCCTCGTGACCTGCTGGACGATCGCGGTGTCGTTTTCGATCTGGTGGAAAGCTGAAAGGTTTGAAAAGAACGTGGTCACAAAACGTCTTCCCAAAGCGCCTTCAAGCAAAACAAACATTTCCACCTGACCAGTTTGATTCAGTTGGCTTACTTTCTTCTCCTTTTTCTTTTCTTTTTTTTTTCTTTTTTCCTGCTTAGTGAACGTGCTGAAGGTACTTGAGCAAAATATGTCCCAAAGTCTGCATTGGTGGCTCAGCCATATGTGCAGCGCCTCCGTCCCACACGCTCGGCTAAAAATCACCCCACATTACACTCCAACCCCACCCCTTCTCTCACAGGCACAGTCAGAAATCACAGCCTTGCAGCCAGCACCCCCACAAAAGTGAAAATGAATGTACTCACCTCCTGCAGTGGCAGCAGAGCGAGAGTGTGGGAGAAGGAAAGACATGGCAGCCGTTCAGGGCCTCTGAGTGGGTTCGGCACGACTCGCAGACAGTCGTCAGCAGACGCCGCCATCGCTCGATGCGATGGATCCCCGAGAAGTCGCGACCTGATTTAGGGAGACTTTTTTGTTGTTGTTGTTGTTGTTGTTGTTGTTGTTTGAACCCGCCCATCTCACGTCGCAGGATCGCCTCTGAAACCAGCGCGCGGCCGCACGTTCCCAAAGCGCTGCGTGGAGCGTGGGAGGGAGGGAGCGCGTGAAATGGGAGCGCGACCGAATGCGTTCCTGCCTCTCGTGCGATTCGAGGGAGGCAAAGAGCGATCAGTCACCGTGCTCTCTCTGTGATTGCGGTTTGGCCGACCGCACTGACCCACACTGGCCGCGTCTCATCCCCCTCCCACTGCGACTCCTGTCAGCAGGCAGGCCTGGAACCGCCGGACTCTCCCGTCTGGGTTTCCAGAACCGGCTCTGATTTGGAGTGTTTTTGAAAGTACAAAGAGAAGAAGAAGAAGAAGAAGAAGAAG
Source organism: Poeciliopsis turneri (assembly GCA_922788865.1). NCBI lineage: Eukaryota > Metazoa > Chordata > Actinopteri > Cyprinodontiformes > Poeciliidae > Poeciliopsis > Poeciliopsis turneri. The sequence continues at coordinate 1,216,437 of CAKLNU010001041.1, read as the reverse complement.
AAGAAGAAGAAAAAAAAACACAATAAAATAAGCAGGAGAAACTGAGAAACTCATCTCTGAGGCACAAAAAAAAGGCCTGTCAGGCGTTGTTAATATCGTGCTTCTTCATTACATCCAAGCAGACTTTTTGAAACTCAATCAGAAGTGCATCAACAGTTCAGGCTTTGTTGATATTGAGAATATGTTCTCAATACTGGCTCTCACACAGCCTTCCTGAGTCTTGTCAACCACATCCATTCATCAGTGATCCGTTTTTGGCCGATGTTTTCATCAGTGTGATGCACGAGGTCATGAAGCTCAGAGTTCATGACCTCAACGTACCCGATATCCATATCGTCTTGAATGTGACGATACGGTCGGTTCGCTTAGACTCCAGCTGGTGAGCTGCATCCTGGGAGTTGCAGTGGACAAATCTGCTGTAATTGTGATTCTGTTCTCTCTGTTTGGACCAAATTCAGAGACGAATGTTCCAGAATGTTCCGTCTTTGACATGAAGAATTGAAACGGGTCAAAATGTGGTCCAGCAGCCGATGGTGCTGGTACTTGAAACTTGCCTAAAAAAGTGAGTTTAGCAGTTCTTGTAAAGTTCTTTGTAAAGTATTTTCTGCATTTTGATTTCTCCTCTGGCGCTCGATTTGATGGTGACAGTTTTGATTTCAGTTTTTTCAAATGTGGGGAAAAAAAGGTAGCAGTCTGGGTTTTAACATCGCCAGTGGAAACACAAACCAACATGCGTGATCAGAGTCCTGCTAGACGGAACATCTACACGTCTATCCACAAAGATAACCTGGATTTTCTTCTTTTGAAATTCTGAACTAAAAGCAATGTTTGCATGACCGTTTTAAATCTGTTCCCGTTGTTTTAAATGTTTTCATTTCTTATTTGCTATTGTCTGCTGTGTGCTCACAATGATATTGGACCCAAAAACATATATAAAAAAAAAACAAAAGTTGAAAAAAGGAAAGTGTAGAAACAGGTGAAGATGTTTATCTGTGACCAGTTCAGGTGGCAGAACCGAAACTCGTGACTCAAATCCGTCTGTGTTCTCGACCAATGGGCACACTAACGTTCTCAATCTTTTTTTTTTTTTTTTTTTGATTAAAGCTGCACAGAGCCAAACAAAGCCCATGTTGTCGGCACCATGGAAACGGTGCGCCGGGTCTGCAGGAGTTGGGTCGTCACAGTGAGGCGAGCCAAAACAATCGCGCTTTACTTTCCTTCTGCTGAACTTCGCCTTGGTCCACCAGGCACCATGTCAGCGACGCTCAAACTCAGAACTGATTCCTGCCAGGACAGCTGTGTGCAAAAGAATAACGTCTCAAACTAGATCCATCCGGCTTTGGCAGAAATTATGTGGTGAATAATTTCCTAATAGTTGTAGGTAGTTAATCAAAACCCATCAGTCGTGACATGCACGCTGCTGATTCTGTGCAGCTGGAATTATAAATTGGAGTCAAACATTCGGGCCTTATTGACAGACAAGGCAGCACATGCTGTACATGATGCGCTCCACCCTGAAAATCTGGGTAGAACAGGTTGTTCAGAACAGGGTGCCTTGATAATTAGAGAACGGGAAACGTATAAACAGGCTTAGAAAGCGCTCAACTAAAATAATTTGAAGCGCAGGAGAAGTATTTGGAGGAAAGTTTAAGGCTCATCTTTGGGATAGCTGAGTAGCCAATGATTAAGTCCAGGTCTTGCGCCAACAGCGATTACTGCACCAATTAGGAAAAGGTGACATGAAGCCAAACTCTCACCAAAACGCGACTGAAGTTCTGACTGTGACAAAATGACCTGATGGTGAATATTTTTGCCAAAGCTATGAATTCAAGCCACAGTTACGAGAAAGCACAGAGCGCCTGCTGTGGATGTTTCTCTTTCTCACTATATATATATATATATATCTGTTTAAATAATTGAAAAAGTTGTGGTGCTATTTTATGAATAGAAAATGTGTGTTTTAACCCAAACACGACAGTAACCGAGCAGCATTGCGCTCCGCTCAGTGAATGCTAGGAAATGTAAATCCGTTCATGTTTTGATTTTGGATAGATGCCTTTCCACCACTAGTTTGAGCAAAACTGTAGAAAAAAAAAAAAAAAAAACGAGGCGAGTTTTAGTCAGAACTTCATCTCTCGGTCTGAATCTCGAAACCTGTTTGAGTCGGACGCAGTCGGCTCAAAGGAAGTTGCCTTCTTCGGTAATCCCGTCTCTAAGCCACAAAGAGGCAAGCCCTTCTAGAAAAAACAGTTTTATTGAGTCATTAACAACTGTACATTTATTTTCAGTGCCGACAACAGTTGCTACATACTTTGGTGTGAGTCAGAGGTGCAGTTTGCCCCTTTAGTTGTAAATGCCAGCAGGATGAGAAGCACAGTAAAACAAACCAGAAGTATCTACCCTCAGCTTTGTTTGCCAACTAGCGCATGTGTTTACATGTAAGTGTGCTTCCCTCTGTCCTTGAAAGCATTTACAGGCACTGAACATGTCTGTGAAGACAGACCGACTCTGCCTTCCTCTCAATCACAGCCAAACACACATATTCCAGGAATATCGGTGGGATGCAAAGGGCACCGGAATCCCAGCAGCACGGACCGGACTGCTGGAGTTTAGTTTGAATAGAAATCAGTGGAGCAGCGAGAGATCAGTATAACGTCAAGTTAGAGAGAGAAAAAAGAAAAAAAAAAGAAGAGCGCACAGTCATTCAGTTTGTGGCTTCACTGAGGTCCAAGGGTTAGACTGAGCTTTAACGTCCCCCCCATCTGCCACAGGCGAGCAACTAAAACAGGGAACGCACACAGACCAGCACATGAGGACACGTGTACAGTTCTTTATACAGGAAGGAAATTTACATCCATCTCTTCTCCTGAATAACGTCCCGCTTGTTCCTGTGGAGGGTCCGCCTGAATCCGACCACGCTTTGTCCTTCAAGAGCGTTGTGACGTAAGGCCGGTTTAAAAAAAAAAAACAACAAAAAACAAAACAATAAATCTCCATGAAATGTTCAACATTGCGAGATTCGGGCTCCTCTGTTTGATTCCTGGGAAGATCAGCCTGCAGAATGTGCTTTAGAAAACGATCAGGGTGCAATAGCTGAAAACGTTTCAGTCCGTGTTCTGGTTTCTCTCTCAGACCAGAGCGACCAAAACAATGTTCACAAGTACACCCAGGACAAGAAAATATATATATATATGTATATATATACTTTAATATATAAAATGTCTTATTTAATCCAGTATGTACACCATGTACATGTTTTGAAGAATTCATTTCTCAGAGATGAAGCTCCGCTTCATCCCATCACATCCAAAAAAAAAAAAAGACGCACAACCCTAAAACAAGGGATCTAAAAAAAAAAAAATCCTTCCAGTATGAGTTTCCACAGGCCAACAGCGCAGCTGATTTCCAAAATAAGTCAGAGAAAAATGTAGTTTGCTTCAATCTGTTGCAGCCCACGTTAAACCAGGACAATAATCTCAGTAGATGACCTCGTAGACTGTCGCCTTCTTGTCACCAGATCCCGTCACGATGTATTTGTCATCTGCAGAGATGTCGCAGCTCAGGACGGACGACGACTCCTTCGACTGGAAGTAAACACAAACAAGTCGAAACGTTTTAGTTTGCTCATCGTGGTCGTGACATATCATCAAGGTTGAACTGGTTTGCCAAGCAAACGCTAAACTCCGGTGCGAGTGACTCCTGTTCGCGGTTGGCTCCGCACATTTTTACTGACTTCATTTTCAGTCGTCACTAAAACGTCACAGACAGACCGTCCCGAACCGAGAAACCTTTGACCCAATCGATCTCTGTCTGAAATAGCTGCGGTACTGTTGTCTTTATTTGGGGATAACAACATGCGACTGAGCCACTAACGTTTTCCACGTGATCGTATTGATTTAGCAGCATTTGGTCAAATATTACAGAACTGTGATAATCACCTGGAAAATGCTGGCACCGTAAGGAGTCCTCCACGCGTTCAGCAGGTTGTCCTTCCCCGTGCTCACGAACCATTTACCTGCAGGCACAGATGAGACACCTCTAACACGCTGCAGGTAAGGGTCCTCGCAGACATAACAGAGCAAGTGGAACCGTTTTAAATATGCTACTTTAATTACCTCATCAACAATCATAAAACACATAATGAAGGAGACTTGCAGCTCTAACCCAGTTAATTATTCAAATGACCCTCTGATTAATTAACCAACTCGCGAGCTGGCTGCTGATTTAATCAGTGACACTAAGAGCTCTGGTCTCATTTGAATGAATCAGTTCGCTAGTGGAGGAGAGGAGGCTCTGCTCATTGATTTTTGAGAATAAATTAATGCGAACGAACATTTTCGCAGCGCTTGATTTGCTGTTAAATGATCGTTGTTTGAAATTTTTAACCACTAGCCCTACACACATCAGGGAAGTGACACTTAAACCACCATCAGCCCACTGGTGTCTGAAAACCGGTGTAATTTACAGCTCATTAAAAGTAAAATTGTGCAGAACCATCTCCTTTTGTCATTAGAGGTTTTGAAGTCTTCCATGTGCTGCCAAATAATTTAGAGACTATTAAAACTCTGCTCACATAAAATTATCAAAATATCTTCAAATTCAGGTATTCAGTGTTTTTCTCCCCATCTTCCACCCAGCTACAGTCTGCTGCAGGCATGGGAAAATGCAATGTGTTGTTGCTGTAACCTGATAAATTCCGTCTATGAATTTGTCCGACTTAACATACAGTTGTTGTTTTTTTATTAGAATCTATAAAAGTGCAATATTCCTCACCGGTCTCAGAAAGTGAAGTCTTCATTTTGTAGATTCCTTAAATAGTTAAATATTTCATGCTTGTATTTTACAGAGTGTTTGGTCTTAAAAGATGTATTCTTGAATTTTTTTTTTTTTTTTTTTTGCTCAACAGTGGTGCCATATTTTTCTTCCACTAAACTTTTTATGAATATACTGTAACCTTTTTAGAGATACACTGAAAGTCATAATCAAAACTAAAAGAAATGGAGGCTTTAAATATTTCACCCTTATGAATCCAGAAACTGTCCACTTATGATTTGAACAACCAGATATAGTGGCGCAGGCTCTGAGCAGAGTTTGGGTTGGAAGTTTTAATTTGTAAATAGATCTAACGCCCCACGCTTCTGGATATTAAAAGATTGTCCTTCGCCATAGGTCTTTCTCCAGCTCTTTGCAGGTCACTTACCACAGTAGGCAAACTTGAGTGAGAGGACGCAGCTTTCATGTAGATGCAGCTGGTACTTGTCTGGCTTGGTGTGGTGGAGTACTTCCACATTGCTGCTCTCCATCCCCACAGCCAGCCATTCTCCAGTGGGACAGTAGCCCAATGAGAAGATCTGCAACAAAAACATAAAGGGACCTTGGAGCATGTCTACTTCACTTCCAATAAATGTCACCATGTGTTTAATTAGTGCTGCAAGGCTAAAATTATTTTGACTGGATTTTATAAAAATTTACTAAATTTAGTCAATGTTAGAAAACATGCTAGTGATGGTCAGCATTAACAGCATTTCATTTAACATTAGCTTTTTAGCTAACGTCTCACACATTGCTGTCATCACACTTGCTGGAACAATTTCATGTTGGGAAACATGGTAGTGACCCACAACCATTAGCATAATCTATAACATGCTTTAGCTAATTGCAGCATATAAACTGCTCTGCAGTAGATGAGCTAAAAATTATTTTTCTTGCAGTCAATATTCAACGTATGATAAGCAAAACGCCTTGCAATCTTCTATCAAAGCAGACCGTTTTATTTTGTAATGTTTCTGTTAACCTTACCCTACCGTACAACATAATTAACACTGAATGGTAGAGCAACATGCTAGTCCTAACTTGTAGACAATCGATAGTGTTTTGATTAGCTTTAGCCTTATGGCTCATTTTAGCTCCTAAACTGTTGTGACCTTACAGTTTAGCTTTGTAAACAGTGTTTTCTGTATGAACTTAAAACACTGGGTGGAATTTTTGCATTTACAGAAAACTTTAACTCTTCAACAGTTTATCTATAGAAGAGCTTCTATAGGCAGAAACCTTCTGCAGACATTTACCTACTTCTTACATTTCTGCAAGTCTTCTGCAATTGATTTTAAATGCTTCTGCAATTTCCAGTAAACTATTCAGCTGACAGCGTTCACACTGCATTTTTGAAGAAAAGGCAGATTGTTCAGGTTGTACCTGTGAGGTAAAGTCGTGCTGCTGAAGCTGCCGGCCCTCCCTCAAATCCCAGGAGCGGACCGTGTTGTCGAGCCCACCGGTCCACAGTTTGGTTCCGTCGTGGGAAATATCGATACAGCTGGCTCCGTCTGTGTGGCCCTGGAACTGCCTGAAATGCACAAAACACATGAAGTGAGACATGCCTTTTTTCACCGCTCTAGATATGAATGTGTCTAGAGCTGCAATTAACAATTATTTTAGTAATTGTTTATTCAGATGAAAAAGATCTTTCATTTTACCACTTCTACCTATTTTACTTAAAATGCAAATAAACATTTTATTGCCTAAAATAAAGTGGCATAGCATTCCTTTAGTAAACGCTTCATAATTTGTAGCAAAGGATGAGTCTGCAGCTAATAAAATACTTCTAACATGCGAAAATCTCAACCCCTTCCTGCTTGACTTTGCATCAGTACAGTGTAGGACGAGCCTGTTGATCTGTTGGATTGGAAAAGGTGCTTAATAGGAGATTGATTTTTAACAAAGCTTCAACCAGGTGAAGCCAAACTATGCCACTTTTGTAGAACATAATTATGAAAACAGTTTTTTTTGTTGTTTTTTGACTCTATAGTGCAATTAATCGTTTCAACATTAGACGCATCAAATTTAACATAAATTTGCATTATTTATTTTAACTTAAAAAAAAATTGTGTATATATATATATATATATATATATATATATATATATATATATATATATATATATATATATAACCATTTAGAGAACACAACATTTGACAAACATTTCTTGCTCTTTTTTGACTCTTCACAATAAAAAAAAAAACACAAAAAAAAAACGGTGCAATGTTTTGCTTTCCCTCAGGCTTGTGTCCAAAACACAGCCATATAAGCGAAGTACCTACCTGACCAGGGTCTGGTTATGGAGGTCCCACACGGCGATGTTTCCATCGGAGCAGCAGGAGAAGCAGACCTTGGCATCGGGGCTGATGGCCAGAGCATAGCAGGCAGGAGCAGAGGAAGTGAGCTCAGCCTTGATGCGGGGCGTCTGCGAGGCCAGGTCCCAGATGGTCAGCGTGCTCGCCTCGCCGCCGACGATTAGGGTGCGGCCGTCGGGCAACAGCTTGCAGGAGCGGATGTAATTGTCTCTGTTCTGGAAAAGATAAAAAAAAAAAATAAATGATTGGAATAAATTTGTATACATGTGCAAATTCCAGATGAGGAAAAAAAAATAAAGCAGAGAAACCAACATTACATTACAACAGTACATCCACTTTTAAGACCTTTTCTTTTACCAGGTGAGGCAGCTGACTTCATCTAGTGAAGATGTGAATGTCAACTTTAACGAGAGACAGTTGGGCTGCTGGCTCCACGAGAGCAGAAAGACAAATCAACAGTGCCGTAGAAGCTATTGGTCAAATTAAAATGGCACCCTGATGGCTTTATAAAGCCAAACTGCACTCTGGACACACCTTAAGGGCGTAGGAGGCCATATGAGCTGAACAGCATGAAGACACAGAGTCAAAATGAGAAACGGGAGGCAGTTGGGAGAAAGTAATGAGCTGCGTAATGGCAGACAGGGTTGGCCAATCAGAACATCATTACTCAGCAGGGATTTTTTTTTTTTTTTCCCCCCTTCACCAAGGATAATTTCAGCACAGCAGTGAGACATTTTACTGAATTATTCACATCTCTATCTGTTGGGATCTGTGGACAGCTGTAGCGGGATGGAGAGTCAGGCTACATTTAATGCTCAAGAAAAGCCTTAATGTATTACTTTGAGACCTCATTAGCACACTGGGATCCCCTTATGGCTGAACATCCTGAAATAAATGTAGAGTAAAGCAAACTTGACTCAGTTTCTCCATCTTAAAAAGTGAAAACATCTGATTACCAGACAGTCAAGTTGGGACACAGGACTCTTGCTGCCTGGCTGACTGATGTCCCAGATCTTGACGCAACCCTTTCCACCAGTGTAGACGTGACGCGTGGGGTTGCTGATGGTGACGGCGCACACGACTTCGCCGTGGCTCAGCGTGTTGATCTGACGAGCGTGGCGCGGAATGCCCGGGCCTATGAGGGCGTCTGGAGGGAAGGGCACAGGCTGCATCTGACCGTCTGCACTCACGTGGAAAGAGTAAGCTCTGGAAACGACAACGGAGATGGAAGAGAGTCAAGTTCTGGGGATAAAATCCCAGAACTTGGGATTAAAGAGTGAAAGCAAAAATGTCAACATACGGTTTTCCTCCTGAAATGGAGGTGAGACTGGCCGGCAGGCCTGGAGCTCGCATGTGAGGATGGGGGTCAAACCCCGCCTGCACAAAAAGAGAAAGAAATCAAATAAGCTTATTTCCAAGTAGAAACAAATCTAGATTTAGACTGTCAATCAGCATATTTCAAGGGATTTTCCTGGAAATTATAGCTTAAGTCTGACAAACAAGTAAAACACTGCAGCCGGAAGAGCAGTTCAAAGTGCTTTACATGAATTAGAAGGTCATATAAACAAAACACCAAAACCTAAAGAAAGACAAAAAGGTAAAGGTAACAACAAAAAAAAGACAAAAGTTCTACACAATTTAAACTAACAGGAGTTTCTATATCTAATAAGTTCTCCACAGTCTGTAAACGAGTAAGAGTTTCTCTGGATCTTAAGTTCGTTCTGAATTAGTGAGTTATGAAATTAAATATTGCTTCTCCCTGTTGAGTCAAATATGTTACCCTACTGCAATGATGGTGGTGCAGGAGTTTGGAGGAGGATCTTTGTTGCATCTCTCTTTCTACTTCTTGGGTGAGATGTAGATTTCAGCATAAAATCTGCGGGACTTACGATCGGTGACCGTCCGTAGGCGGCGGCGGCTGCAGCAGCGCTCATCTGGGGTGAGATGAGACCCGGATAGACACCGGGGCTGGTCAGCGATCCGTTCATTTCATGATGACCCATCATGGCAAATGGAGAAGCATAAGAACCAGCGATCGACAGGGGAGTACGGAGGGCTGGGGCAGCTGATGGTGAGAAGGAAATGCCCTTTAACTGATTACTAAACTCTTCCTAGGTTTTAGTTTTATGGGTGTTAGTGCAGTAAAACTGTTGTAGCAGTAAAAGGAAAGGTCACAGGAGCCACATAGTGAGACTGTGGTAGATTTTTTTTTTCTTCCAAGCATTAACAGTGAAACTTGTGTGTACTTGCTTGTTAAAAGGGTGCTTTGTTAGTGAATAACGAGGAGAGTAACCGATTTCTCAGTAATTACCTAGCGCCTCCATGCCGGGCGGTTTTCCCATCGATAAAGGCCGCAGTCCGGGCGTCGTGCTGGTCCCCGGGGTGGGGGCCTCGTTTCTCGGAGTAGGCGTGTTGGACTTTAGGCTTGGTGTTGACGACTTGTCGTTCTGTAACAGAGAAATTATTTAGTTCGTTTCCAAAGTTTGAGTCGAAAACACCCCACAGGCAGGAGCGACAATCTGAGCGGACGGCTCGAGTTAATCCAACCTAACGCGCTCGTCATGGCCGTGGTTGTGAGTGTGTGATAGAGTGTCAGGATGAGGGTATAAACCTTTACTTAGAAGCTAAGCAAATCAGGACTTATGCAAAATGTTGGCCCAAATAATTATTTATTCATCTCTTGCCAGTTAATAAGGGAATGAAAGAAACTGGGTTTTATAATGATGGTAAGATTATCTTTAGCAATATTCAGTAAAATGGTTTATGTAGTGAAAAAGTTCAAGTCAGGTTAAATGTCGGTTTTTATAAAGATGGAAGAGGAGCAGATTATGGACATGGCGAACAAAAACCAGACAGCACATGTCCCGCTGCAGAGATTCTAGGTTATTTACAGCCTCAGAGCAATGGAGAAATGACCATTTACTGGGTAAGCCATAAAGAAGATTGATAGGACTGAGCCATAGAGTTTGATTTCCTGAGAAGACATCCACCCCTTTGCTCCCTCAAATCCTGCACAGCAGCCAACTCCTAAGCCTCCGTATTACTCTTTCACACAGCCACCCACTTCATTTGACAAACGCTCCTTTAGTCTGTCAGTTCAGGCTTCATCACCTCCACCATAACCCTCCCTACTCCCCTCATTTCACCATCCTGATACACTCACATGGGTGTGGTCCTTCGCCTTAGACGATGGCGTGCTGCCCGAAGACGCAACGGAGGCGGGGCTGTTGGGGGCGGCGTCTTTCTTCAGCACCCGGGATTTATCCAGGCCGTTTTCCGGAGGGGAATGGGCAGGGCTGACTCGAGGGGTGGATGGGTCCTGCGGAGTTAAATGAGACGGACGGAGTGCAAGACTGAGCAAACAGGCCGGAGGAAAGCCACTGGCATTTACATCTAGGTCAAACAAGCTGGGGCCTCATGTGCAAACACAGATAAATATCCCGATGTATGCTCATGCTCCCCTCCGCCTCCCACCTCACACATACGCATGCACTTCTCATTCACCTGTCACACCCTTTTCTCTTTGTGTTCTTTGTCTTATATTCTGCATAAATGCAGAGGGAAATTCACCAAGTAAACAGTCTCAAAACACACAACCAATATTATGTCAGACGTTTTGGCAACACAGTGAAAGGTGCTGAGGCTTGGACAGACAAAAGAGGGCTGTGTTTGGGTTCTTTGCAGCCTTCCTGTCTAAGAATGTGGCTTAGCAGCCAAGTGCCCGTCTTACCTCGTTGGACACGTCCACCACCAGGTCGTCGCTTTTCTCTCCGTCACTGTCCTGAAATAAAGGAGCAACATTAGTGGGAAGGGATTTATTTGACCTACATGCCCAAAAATGCATCACTATTTAAATGGTGATTTATGGATGGAAAATAAATCAGTAACTATACATATTGCAATAGATCAATACCAGCAGATAATATGTCTGACAGAATGTTCAATAATTTCACTGAACTCTGATCCAGAATTGCAAGGGATTCTGGGGGATGTAAGCAGAGGAAAGGCTTTAGTTGCTCAACCTCTCACGCCCAGGTAAGCAAGGTTGGTGACATCAACACACTCGCTCACTCTTTGAGCGAGTGTGCGACAACCTGCTGAATAACTTGTGCAGCCGCAGTTTAATGCGTTGCGTCATAACAGCTTAAAAATACAAAAATATGTAGAGTAAAACTGTGGATAGAACAGGACAAGGCATGTACCAGTTTGGAGGTGTTTCAGAGATTTAAAACAAACAAAAATAAAAAATCAATAACTATCCAACGTATTGAATACGTTCTTCGGTCATATTGTCCAACCTATGTACATATTAATCCAATCTGTAATTTTGTCTTCTGAAATGCAAATATTTCATAAAAGAGCCTGAATAGACAGTCGGTCTTTAAAAAAAACACTCACATAGCCTCTGTTGCTGTCTTTGTCGTCCACTTTGCGTTTCTTCGAGTCCAGGCCGTAGTCTGAAGAGCTGCGGTGCTTTTCGCTCGCTACCCGCAGGCTGTCTGATGGCGACACCGAGTTGTTCTGCCACAAACACACCAACAACAACCGCATGAGACCCGAGTTCTCATCAAGTTACCTTTGCATGCTCTGTTTGTTTTAAGTTGGTATCCACTGGTACACTGTGTACAGTTTAGATTTACAACCTCAACAAATATTCAACTGAGAATCTTCTTGGAAAGCAAATGTGGATAAAGTGTGTCAACATTTCTCCATAGATGTTGGACTCTAAGCCGCTAATGCAGAGCAAAACTGGAGCCGCTGTGTTGTGCATGTCAGCTGTTAATGTTTAAGACATTAATGCAGCTCATGACCAATCATGAAGGGAAGATAGTGTTTTTCTTTGTGGGGTCAGAGATAATATTGACAGTAAAGCAAACTGCACAATGCTGCTGGACTGATTTGGAATTTAAAAAAAAAAAGGGGGTGGGGGGTTGAAGAGGATTCTTGGAAAGCTCAGCCCTGTTGCTGCTGCCAAAGCACTGGAGCAAAGAGGAAACAGACGAGGCAGCTGAGCAAAACCACAAAGCTACAAAAACACTAAGTGGCAAGGTGACTCGTGACGAGTCAAACTGGAGAGAAAACATGAACTCTAAATAAAACCTGACAATTTTATGGACTGCCACTGCAGCCAGGGCAAAAACCAGTAGAAAACTAGATGAACTTTTTACAATCAAACTTATTCTGGATTCCCAGCACATGTTTACAAAGCAACTAAAAAAAAATCAAAGCTACTGACATAAAAATGACCCAGATAAAGAAAAGGTGAAAGAAAGAGACCACTGAGGAATCCAGGACGGGTTCAATGTGGCGAGACAAAGTGTGCCGCCTGCAGAGAAGGGTCCTGACAGGGGCAGAGTGAGAAAATTAGTGGGGGGGGGGGATAGAAGGATGAGGCAAGAGACTAAAAACAGGAAAGGAACTTGGCAAGCAACGCCAGCCTCGCAGTAAAGCCATGAGTTCTCCCCCACTAGTGGGAACGTTCAGACACGTTGGCACTTTCTCAAAAGCTGCAAACTGGGTTTTTGTTGTCTGAGACGGTGGAGCGGCCCTGTCAGGCAGACTGAAGGCCAACAAGTGGGTAGGTGGGGTCAGCACATCTAGAGGTCAAATCTTGTTGTGAACTGACTTAATAAATCGGAACAATTATCAGAAAGATGAAGGATTAAACCAAGGTAGAGCAGCTAATGGATAGCAGCTGCCTTTATAAAAGGAGTAGAGCTTTCCCAAATGAGTTGGGCCAATTTTCCGCCTCCTCCTCAGGTCAAAACAGGCCGATGCGTTCAGCTCCTGCTGCCAAAACAAAGGCACCAGTCTAGATTGGCAAGATGCTGTCTCCTACAGTATTACTGCCCGTCTGGATCTGAGCCGGAGGCCTTTCAAAGATTGCTTAGTCTCAGTAACCCTGCACTTCCCTTTAACTGTGGTATCAGATGACCTGAGACAACAGAACAGGAAGACTGTGTGTGTGTGCGTGCATGAACAAAAAGAGGGAGGAGAGGCTGGCTGAGAGAGCAGGTAAGGTGGTTCTGCAGCCGCTTGTCAGCAAATGAGAAGGTGGAGGGGGGGGCTAGGGTTTCCTTCTGACATGAGTGAGCCTATTCAGGATGGCCAGTCAATGGGAACTTAATCTGTTTGAGCAGATCCAACAGAGCGTTACACTCCGGCTAACTGAGAGCTTTAAGCCAGTCTGATAAAACAAGGACTTTAACATGAGAAGAGGTGGAGAGATGGGGACGACACAAGACGAAGGGAGAGAGGACAAAGTGATAAGATACCAAACACCAGAGAAATACAATGTTTACTGAATGAGGAATAACAACAATGAGCTATCACAAGGACTCTTGTAATGGTAAATCCTCCAAAGTAGAAACGGAAGGCGAGTCAAAGTCACTTTTAATTGTGCTGAAATTAAAGGAGGTAGCAGACTACTAATCCTCGTCCAGTGATTGGAGTCATTTTCCACCTGGATTAGAAGGCAGTGGCTTATTTAGCCAGAAGTCATTTGGATTCAGGCACCGTACACCGCCCCCGAGTATGGAAATGTGTGTGTTCTTACACAGACAGCACGGATGTCTCTTGAACAGTGAGCTCAGGTCTACGTTAAGTACACCTAATGACCAAACACGATGAGCTAGGAACAGAGTGAGTCGGGGGAGAGAAAGACAGACACACAGGAGGACGGAGAGCCGTAGAGTCAACATACCGTGCTGGACTCGCGTTCTTTCAGAGGAATGGCCAGAGGCGAGTGAAAAGATGAGGGGCCAAGAGGGAGGAAAGCAAAACACAAATTAGTATGGGAGGACAACAAAGACTGCAATCAAATGCACGGTGTAGCCCGACAGGTTAGCTACAACGTGATCAACAGGAAACGCTTTCACAGAGAATTTAACCACCAATACTCTCATTGAACCAACAGTGGAGAAAATAGCAAAAATAATCTCAACAATACGATTTGAGGTATTTTTAAATATTTTAAATGCCCACCCCTACATTAAGGAGAAAGACATCTCCTAAAACACATTTTCCCTCACAGTAGCTCTGTCTACAGTTGGGCCTTGAAAACAATGTTTATTAGATGGAATATACTGAAGCCGGTAGAAAGCGCTCCTGTCAACAACAGTGAAGTGCTGTAGGCCGTTTGTGTGGCAGGCTGTGCTCCTCACCTCGGTGCTCCAGGTCGTGGTGGTTCTTCTCATCCTTCACAGGCAGGTGGGTCTGGCTGCCAAGAGCGCCCAGAGCCAGCAAACCGGATCCAGCACCTGTCACCGGGGGGAGGCCGGGCGGCTGCAGGCCTGAGGGGTGAGGGGGCAGCTGGACCGGGGGGCCGTGGGCAGCATGAGAGAGGTGCTGGGCCTGAAGCTGCTGCTGCTGTAAACAAACACAGAGAGACAGGAGACGAAACAAAGGACAAGTGGGTCAGTTGGGAAATGACTCCTCTATGAGTGACCGTGCTCTGCCCAGGCTGGCTTTGCAGACGTTTTTGCTCAAAGCCAAACAATCTGGATTTAGCTGTGGATCAACATGCAGTGGTGGCTTACTGCTGCTGCTGACCTGCTGTATGAGGGACAAAACTGTTTTCATGTGTTCAATGAATCATTTGGCTCAATAGAGTAGAACACATTCACTCCAAAACCTCTGTTATACTTTCCAGTTCTGCAGCATGGCGGCTGAAATGTGACAGCAGGAGGAAGCAGTGCTATTCATGTTCCCATATTAAAACAAATTCATGTTTACTTGATAGCTAAGGGTAAACTAATACAATTAAAAGCCAAAGATTTAGATTAACCAAAGACAGAAGGTATTTATGTAACTAAAAAGATATTAAAAATAAATTGTATACCTTCTAAGTTAATTTAAACCTGCAGCGTAAAATACAAAATTAATAATATACCAACATCAAACCGCAGAAACTAAAAACAACAGAATATTTTATTTTTGGACATCTGCAACATTTGTTTTAAACTCTTTAGTGGTCACTTTCAAAAAGTTTACGTTTGTCAATGTGACAGTTAACAAGTTTGAACTCGTGTGTAATGATGACATTTTATCCCACATCCCCCTGAGATCCAAAACGTTTTTTCTAAAAAACCTGAAGTTGTTTAATAATCTGGTCGTTTCATCATTTTCTGCTTTTTGGATAGTTTTTTTCCTGACTCACCTTTTCCATTATGAAAAAGACCATGAGACTTTTTACTCTTGCTTTGTCAAGAAAATGATTAAGCTATTTTCTGAACTCCACTCCCACTCTGCTGGATGGGAATGTAGTTATGTGACTCCAATAAATCACAGCAACCAGCAGGAGATGAAGGCGAGTTATTTTGGTTTCATCAGCAGTTAGTCAATCATAATTTATACTGCCCCAAACAGCTGTTACAACCAGAATGTAAGGAAGCAAGGTGCCATATGAATCCTTTAAAAAAAAATAGCCAACAAGACCAAGTCATTTGAGTTTTTTGTCCAAAAATACTGGAGCTACCAAGAGAAAAACAGATAAACAATGGCTGACAACATGGGAGCAATATAGTTTGTTTAGAAATATGAAATATTTCAGTTCAGAGCCACACTAAATTAGACTGAATATATTTGTTTTTGCGGTTTTCATCCAGATGAACAATGACGACTTCTTGACTTGGTTTATTGTAGAGGACTGGTTTTTCTTTACATCCTCTCCTCACATACCAAGCGACTTTTATGTTTGTCCCATTTTCTCCTGTGATGGTGCATGACCTTCAATCAGCTACGTTTTGATTGAACATCACATTACCTCTGGCCACCAGATACGGTACCAAACAGCTATGCTCAGTCCCAAACTGCTTCAATCATAACAGACAAAAAAGAAAAAGAAGAAGAAGAAAGAAAAAAAATCAATAGGTCTGCTCATGAAAGCCTCAAATCCTTTCAACACTCTGGAAAACCAAGCCAGCATGCCCCGCCTCAGCAAAATACCACAAAGCAGAAGACAGTGGAGAACACACACATCTCCCAAGAGGCCATGAATGTCTGTGAGAGGCAGTCAGAGCCAAGAGAGTAGATAGACAGGAGTTAAATAGCCACTCAGGCAAGAGGGAAGCAAGTGCTTTAAAACAAGGTTAAATAACACTTAGCACATCCATCAACTGGCTCTTCAAAAAAAAAAAAAAAAACGAGGGGGGAAAAAAAAAAAAAGATTGCCTCTCTGCTTGCAAGATAGAACTCCAATAACTTGATCCATATATTCATTATACAAAATGGAGAAAGTAGACCAAAGTACATAGGGTGGGTTACCACATTCAAAAGTCTATTTAACAGCTGGCCATTATTCAGGCGGCCCATTATGTCACGCTAGACCTGGAACTGTCAGATGGATGCAAGCAAATAAGGGCCAGCGTTCTTAATCGATTTTTGCACCGGTGAGCAGAGCCGCTTTTCCGTTTTCTCATGAAAACGGAAAAGCGAGCAGAAGAAAAAAACAGAAAAGAAAGAAAACGAGAAAGGGAAGGGCAGCCAGAACAAGACAAGGAAGGAGAGGCAGAATCACAAAAATAACAAGAGAATAAAAGAGAGAGTGGGCGAGGGATTGAGGCAGGGACGTCCCTATTGAGTGTGCCTAATGAGGAAAAGCGTGCAGGGATCATTATCAAGAAGCCTCATTAGCGTGCTATGACTGAGGAGAAGAGAGGCGAGGGAGGGAAGTCATGAGGGGCGAGAAAGAGAGAGGGAGAAAAAAAAGTGGAAAGGGGGGTGGGGGGAGATTTTCAGAAAATAAATTGCTTCCAATTCAATATTCATGGATAAAGAGCTAGCTCTCTTTCACACGTATCTTTTTTCATTATGTGTAAATGCTGCTGCAGCTCTGGCAACTTCCACAGGAAACAGGCAATTAAAGTTAACTAGGCGAAGCTGGCTCCCTGCAGAACAGTACTGTCAGGTGGAACAAGCATCAACAGAACCCAGCACAAACCAGCTGGCAGACTGGCTTAATAAGTCTGGCAATGATCGCCGCATTACCCACTGTGGCTTACAACAGGTTCTGCAGCTCATCAGCATTTCTTCTTTCATCGAATGAAAACAAAATTAGACCGCAAGATATTTTAAAAATAACAAACGGGACCGAGAGAAAGGACAAAGAGATTCCAGCGTGGCAGCGAAGGTTCTGGAGAATCCATGGCATCCATATTGGCCCGGATGAAAAGGAAGAAACAGAAACAATTCAAGTTCAATTTTACTTTCCCTTTAAAGGGATCATGCAAACGAACAACCCTACAAAGCCAACCGCAGACCAACCAAGCAGACACTATGAGTTTGATAGGAGAATTAAATAAACCTGTTGGTCATTTCCATCATCAGATTCTCAGTTGCTTTTCTGTATTAAAAAAAAAAAAGTGTTCACTTATTTTGATTGTTAAACAGTGAAAAAACTCATCCAACTTGTTTCACCTTAAAGATAAAACTCTAGTAGAGCTTTCAAACACTTTTAAAAGAGTTTTTTAAAAAAAGTATACATCCAAACAAAACAAAGAAGAGGCCATTGTGGTAAACAAATGAGCCGTAGTGATATTAAAAGCAGCCAGGTGTACAGGTTTGTGCCGTCTCCCAACGATTAGTATTTACATGACATGTGAAGAGCAGCACACCACCTGTAGCTGCTGCGTCAACCAGTATCCAGCTACTATCTTGTTTAATGTAGGACTTATGGAAATGAAGGTAGGAGCATGCAAATGACGCAGCACCTCTGACACTTGTCAAAGAAGATTCAATCATGTGTTGCCTCTGGCTAGAAAACGATGCAAAACGGAGGAGAAAGAAGGCAGAACAATTTCTCGGTGTCGGCTTTGTAGTCTGCAGTCCGCGCTGCAGTCTGCTCAGATTTCAAACTTCAAATAAAACCAGAGCTAATCTAAAGTCTACTTGTCTGAAAGTGACCATCATTCAATGGAAACTAAGTGTCAGTAATTGTTTTAGTCTCATTTGGTTAAAAGTTTTTGATAATAAAATCCAGTTCTATGGAAAGCCAGATATTTTCCTGTATTGTAAATAGAGTGAGAAATGCTACAACCAATGACATTTTAGATAAAAAGTTTGATGTTGTCTGATTAAAAACATGTAAAATCAAAAGACTGGATTTACTTCACAGGTCAGTTAAGCCATCATTGTAAACCTGGAACGGAAGAAGCATTAAATCTTGTGAATTTTAGACTCACAGCTGTACAAACCATCAAGTAAATTGAGATTTCTCACAGATGCGATCAACAGGAGACGTTCCCGCTCTCCATACTGGGCCATTCTGCGTAACCTAAACTTTAATCCCATCTATTTTACAGATGTTCAACGCCTGCGCAGTCCCCGTTATCTCAGCTGCAATCCCAAACCTAGTCCTGATCTGAACACTTTAATTCTCTGGTCCAGAGGTAAAGGTAATCCAGTTGGCTGAAAACCTTCATGTAATTAAAGAGCAAGCAAAGGGAAATGTGAGAAACTCTATAATCTGATGCCAGCTGGAGACCGCTTCAGAGCAGAGGCTCGCTGTGGAGCGGCTCCCTGTGTGCTGAAAATGGCAATCAGAGAAATTACAGTGGTGAACACCACATTGACAGATCATGGCAAACATTTTGTGTTCTAAAATTAATAAACCACTCAAGACCGGGACAAGTCTGCACAAGTGAAAGGAGCATGGCACAGCTTAAAAATAAACAGAAACAGCAACATTGCTGCAGATTTTTATCAATTATTCCAATTTTTCTACCAGATTAGACCTCCTTTTCAGGATTTCTCTTAAATGTAGCCCTATAGATAGGGCTGAAATGAATCCAAAAGCATAATGTAGCACCCTTTAGTGGTCGATAAATGTATGAGAAGTGCCGTTCCTCCTCTGTGAATGCAGTTTTGTCCTTGCTTCTGGGTTAAATGAAAGAAGAAGAGGGGGTATACACACAGTCAGAGGCAGATTGGGAAGTCCACGTACCCCGATGATAGCATTCAGCTCAGTCATTGTCACCTGCTTAGCCCTCTCAACAGCTTGAGCCACCTGCTGTTGATGCTGCAGGACACAAACACAAAAGATCAGACACAAGATAGAGAAGAGTGCAGCTAAGAAGAACACACCCAGACATTTGCTGCTTCTTGAAGTAGAAAATAGACCCTTCACTCCACCTTAATACCAGGAAGAAAAGTCTATAATATGTGCTTAAATCTAAAGGATATGTGGAAAAGTAAACCCAGGTGGGAATAAAATGAGGGCCAAACAGTAAAAAAGTTGTTTGCTTTAAGTTAATTAACTTTATGGGGAAAAAAGTTAATTTTTTTATGGGGAAAAAAAAAAATTTACTTTTACGAGTATTTTTACTACACTGTACTACAGGACTGGGTGTTTATCGCATTGTTTATCATTTATTATGATACATTAATAAGATTTTGATTTGATCGTTATCATAAATGAACAACGTTTATATTGATGCTGAAAGAAGCTAATTTGGAATATTTTTTTCTTTTGCCTGGTTTTGTTATTTTGTAATGAATTATTTTCATTTTGACCTTGATAACGTTATACTTTGGTCTATATAATATAGACCTTAAAATACTATATTATGGCTATTTTAATCAGTTACTCCATAGTTGGGTTTAATTTTCTACCAAATACTTTTCTGCTCTTACTTGAGTAATTTCTTGGACAACTACTTTTTACTTTCACTTGAGTAACAACATGCAGAAGTTGTGCGACTCATACTTGAGTACGATTTTTGGGTTCTCTACCCACCTCTGTCAAAACTTAATCTGTTGGAACATGCTGCAACAAACAACCAATCAGCTATTAAGCAACAGCCTCTATTTTAATATTTTGAATTCTTCAAGTACAGCATGGCAAAAACTAGCTTATTTCCTTTAAGGTGCAGCTTGCTCTCCTAAAACTCACCTCTTGTGACAAGAACGGCATGATCTGAGCCAGAATTGCATTGAGGCGTTTGGCAATTTCCGTCTGCAGGAGAGAAGAAATAAAATATCAGAAGAGTACACTTACGATGCGTTGCATGCACCAACAGACTGTGCAGTTTAATTACCTATAAAACCAAACTGTTTGCAGCGTCCATCTGGGTAAAACGTGCACTTTCTAACCAAATTGTATTTCTAACTAAATTGGGACCGCCCAAGAACAAATTTACTTCCCCCCCCTCCTCTCCGATGCTTCCATTAAGCTCAAGTCTTTATTTCATTAGGAGGCTGAAATATGCTAATACCATCTGGCTGGAGAGAGCCTAATGAGGTCCATACTTCATAATTACGGCCTATAAAGAGAGAGGGGGAGAAGGAGAGGGCACGCTGAAGCAGACAGGTTTACTCTCCAGCCCTATCTATCAGAGCCATCTTTGGTATCGACCACATAATATTAGCCGGCAGAGTAAGCTGATACTGCAGGGGCTCAATGTACATAATGCACTTTACAGCGCCGCATTTGGGCAAATGGATACGCTGCGCTGCCCGTCTTACTGCACTCGGAGGTCCCATGACATTTTGCCCGAGCCAATTTCCCTTTTTAAATCCTGCACTTTCCGCAGAGTCGAGGAGCACAAGAGGAACACAAAAGTGGGAAGCGGAGTGAAAGGAGGTGGAAGCGGTGATGAATGGAGGAGAGAAATCCTCTGATTTGACACTACGGTAATGCGGTTTGACTGAACCAGGGGAGGTGAACTAATTGATTCTGAGAGATTAGGGGTGGAGGCCCAGCAGGTGTGTGTGGGTTGAAGAGGTCCTTCCCGCCATTTTGGACGCCGCTGCATTCCGCTCATTTACTCCTTAACCTTGTTTGAATGTGAAAAGGGGGAGAGACAGGAGGTGCCAGTAGCTTTCTGGAAAACCTCTGTCACCCTTTTCATTTTCAGGGGGAGCAGGAGACGAAGAGGGGAGGAAGGAGAGGGGCAGACCTTTGCTGTCTTGTCAGGATTTATCTCACAACCCCTGTTTGACCTCAAACGGACGGTGCTTTCTCCCTCCCAAAGCTTCTTCACACCCCTTTCATGCTAATTCCACTCCTCTCTTCTATGCCCTTCCTCTTCCTTTCTCCTCCTCTCGTCCTCCCCTCTTCTGTTGCCGGGGCAACGCTATCTGGCACGGCTTATCGTTATGTAAATTGGGCTGAGGGGCTCTGACCAGAACAGCCTGTAAAATCATATTAGGAGCAGCACAGAGGCAGGTCATTAAATTGAATTTTCGGCCTGTCGATCTGATCGGCACGGGAAATTAATGAGGGATAACTGGGAATGTGGAGGCGGCAGAGGAGGAGGTGTGGGGGGAGGGGGGATGGCAGAGCTGACATGGCGGAAGGGTGGGGGACTCTTTGGAGACTCATAAAGCATCATCATTACTGGGGGTAGGAAGGGTGGGGGGGGGGTGTATACAATGGCACTGGCAGGGTGAATGTGTTTCAGTGTTACACCACTTGCCTGGAAATGGCTGCAGGGGGAGCAGCAAAGGGCTTGTAGAAACAGCTGTATGCTGATGCACTCGGCTATTAACGCAACTGCATTACGCACAAAGGCATCCATTTGCTCGCAGCCAATCACCACTTCAGGGCCACCGTTTGAGGCCAGAAAAATCTGTGGAATTCAGGCGCTGCACTTCGTGGTTTTTGGTCGAATTTATTATCGGGTGGTGTGGCACAGAAAAGAGCTGGAGTAACGTGGAAAAAAATAATAATAAACTGCTTCTTTGTAGTTAGACATTCTGAAAACTTTCGACCCCCATGTTGACTTCAGCCCAAAACATCTGGGGATCAGAGTGGTAAGAATTTTGACTCATCAGTAAGATTTCACTTACTGATGGTAAATACAAAAGGAAGCCGGCAGTATGATAGGAAATGTCATATTTGTTATTTTGTCCATTGTTGGTTCTGTATCAATATATATCAACAGTTTAGTGATAAAAATCACACTTTAAGTGGACAAGTGGAAAAGCCTACTTCAAATGGGAATATTTTTCAAGAATAATATTTGTGTTTGTGGCACTATGATTGCCATCCCATGCAGTCACAAACATACAGTTACCTAAATATATATATATTTTTAAATTGTAATCTTCAAGATGATCATAATAGTTCAATAAAATACCATAACAAGATCCCAAGTCCATTATGCCCACCTCTATATGTGGCTTTAAAGTAAAAATAATTAGAAAGAGTCAATGCACTTAATTGCACTATTTTCTCCGTCCTTTCCCGATTTCGTTCCTCTGTTCACCCACCCAGTGAGGGTAATGAGGACAAGTGTGTTTGGACAGAGTCCTGACAGCTACACATGAACATGCAGAAAACACCCGCTGTGGGCTTGCAGAAGCCAAAACAGGACCACTTCTATTTTTTATTTTTATTTTTTTTGAAGTAACCATTTTTCCACAGAGCTTTCAGCAGCAGAGACAGGTTTATAGTCATTTAAAGCCGCTGGAAACAGAGGCCTTTGAGCCAGCTGAAGCTTTTCTCTGCAGCTCCACAATTACAGGTACTCAGCGTTGTCTAGGAGCACCAGAGCTTGGAGAGGCCCGCTCTCTCTCCACCGCATCCCTCTGTCAATGGCGCGTTGAAAGCCGTTTGGCTGTTCGTCGCTCCAGGCATTAGCCCCCCGAGTCGAGAGCTGAGTCTCTGACGAGGATTCAATTGGCGAGGAAAACAAGTGGCATATGATGAGGAGGCAGAGATGGCTGTTTGGGAATTATCTTCTCAGCCAGGGCAAGAGGAAGAAAGAGCCACTTAGAGGTACCTTGTTCATTTCGAATGTATGAGGAACATTTTGAATGTGCGTGACAATTTAGTTAGAGCCAATATGAAGAGAAAGAGACAACATTTCTGGAGGGAAACCTATGGAAGCAGAGCATCTGTGACAGATAACATTCCTCTGTTTGAATCCTAACACCAGCCAGTTCGGAAACATACACCCCAAACAATAATAGTGCAACACTCCTTCACCAACTTCTCCGGCCTTGCTATCAAAATAAAGCACGTCTCACAGCCCCGAGTAACCTCATCAAACTCCCCTGAGCGTGGGTGTGTGTGTGTTCTCCTACTCAGTTTGTTTTGGCTTTGAGACAGATCAACCATCATCACCTTGGCAAACAATTCCAGGAATCCCCTATAAATTATTCATTTGCACAAGCTCCGTTTCTCCTTCCTCCCCGTTCCTCCTTTCTCCAGGAAACAGACCCGATAACACTTTCTCCCACCCCCACCACCTCAGATCGTTCAACAAGTGACGAATCGGATAATCGGTATATCTATGAAAATGCTATAAGTTCACTTTGAATCCCTATGATTCCATTTAATCCGAGCTCTAATTGGAATGGACAGGCAAAAAGCTAAGCTTAAAACATAAGGAGGCACGAAAGAGATAAACATCCAGCCAGACAGAGAGCTGAGGGAGTTGAAAACAAAGCAACCCCCCCTGACACCCCTCCACCCCACTCACACACACACCTCCACCACAGTCAGCAGGGCATGTTGCTGAGGCAGCCTAATGAGCTGCGCTAATTAAAATCACTTATTGACAGCAAGCAAGGGTGATTACCTCCACCCTGCACTTTTTGCCATCATAAGAGACACTGTCAAAACAAATTACCTCCCGGCAGCCGCAGCCACACACACACACACACCTTCCCTTTTATGACAACTGCTCTGCTCAGCAGCAGCATAGAGGGGAAACAGTGTGCTGGAACCTCAATTACTGTATGTTTGTGTAAGTAGACACAAACAGTGTTTCTATGTTGGGATATTTATAGATACGTGTGTGTGTCTTGTGTTTATGCATGAGTTGCTCTTCAGTCCAGAATTGTTGGGGTAACAACAAAGTGAATTTATAATGTGTTTTTTTTTTTTTTTTGTTCACACTACAATAAATCTTCAACGCAAGCAAAGTAACACGCCCGCCTGCTTCCAATAATCCAGCCTGCAGCCGTTCGTATGAACAACAGCGACGGCGAGGGGCCGTCTGTTTACCTCTCGCTGATGTCATCACAAACACTTGTTCAGCAGGGAAGGGAGAGGGAGAAAGAAAAGGGAAGGAGGGTGGCAGGAGCAATAAATTATTCAGAGAGCTCTCCGCTGGGCTTATTGACAAACAAAGGAGATGCACAGGACAAGTCGATTAACCCATTTACCCCGGAACGCCTAGTCTCCAGATTACATCCACGCTTTCTTCCCACTCGTTTGGGCCGCGTATCACTCCTACCTGCTTTACCGCTGATAAAAAGCCCAGAAAGGGGCAGGGGCTGGCAGGCTTGGCTGCCTTGATGATCAGAAAACGCATCTAGTTAGCATGGCGCGCGCCAACTAACGCGCATGAACGGAGCAGCATGCTGCTTCTCCAACCGGGCTCCCCTCCCGCCGATGCCATTAACCTTCTGGATCTCACGGCCACGAGGCCTCCACCCCGCCATTCTTCATCTCGCCCCCCGCCTCTCTCATGTACTGCCACTCTCGTACATCATATTGTGTGGCTAATGACACGGGGGCCATCTTTCACGTCCCCTTGCCGCGGTAGTGGGAGAGGCGGTGAAAAAAATACGACGGTACAAATGGGGAGACGAAAAAATAATAGATCTGAGGAAGCAATAAAAAGTTTAAAAAGGGGAAGTAGTATGTGTTTTCCAGGCACATAGTGCCATTTTATAGCATAATGAAGTAACTATGTTAACTTCAGTTGTAATAAAAAAAAACACATACATCGAATATGACTTGAAAGAAATTTGACTTTATAATTTAATGTCTTGAAATCAGGCCTCTATCTCTTACAAAAATAAAAAAATAAAAAAACTCCTGCTCTTTCTGAAAGCCACCTTCAGGATGTCATCCCAACATGGCTCCTCTATTAACCCTTTAACAACGTTTTAAGCCGGTGCTGAACTGAAAAGTAGCTTATATAATGAGCTAAGCTGCTGTGCAATTGCACAAGGTGTTTGCTAATTGTTGCTGGCTAGTCTGAAGGAGTCGAGTGGGGGAGTCACAAAGGAGGATCTTCATCTTTCATTTTTGCACAACTGAACGGTTATATCAGGAAGATTCAAGGATTTCTCAAACATGCATGAAGGAACACTCCATCTAGATTTTTGATAACAGGCAGTAACTTTACAATAACATTATAACATAATGTAAACCTAAAGAAAATTAGTCTACATTACATAACACTGCCCCTGACAAAAAAGAGAGGTCTGCTTCTGAAAATGTTAACAGAGGAGTTAACAGAGTCTATAAGTCTTTGGCCTTTACATGACATCTTCTCACACTCTAGGTGAGAAACCTTTATTTTTGGTGCCAACAGGAGAGGTGAGGTTGATAATCCTCACAAACTCACAGGTTTATCTATTCCACTACAGCCAACATACTTTTGTTTGTTTATACTTTTGATCTCATGCTCAACAACAGCCATGAACTGAGTTTTAAATCCCCTGCTTACATCTTGCATTGACATAACACACCACTTAAGAGTCTTAAATGATTCACTTCTACGAGTTGCACGACACGACGCCACCGTCTGTTGTAGACGCTTAAACTAAAATCACTACTGATCTTTTTTTACTCTTTTTTTTCTTACATTTTCTGCCCAGAGGTCATAAGGTGACCACTGGGCAGAGAAAAACCACTGGTATTACTGATTATGTTGCGTTAATATAAGCTGATTACTCACTGCTATCATAAAAGCATCTACTACAATAACTATTCAGTATTCGCAAACTGAATGCTTGGAAAACAGCGAGTATGTGGGCACATTTATGTGAATGAATGCATGAGGAGGCAGTGTGGGAAAGATAAACATATGATGCAATTTTTTGCTTGTCCACAGTTTCCACAGGGCTGTAACCCAGATCATTTAAGCCAAGGCTTACAAAAATAAAAATTCACCAGAAGCCAGGGAAAGCTAACTTCATGTTGACACATTGATCACTTTACATAAAAAGTCCAAAAGTCAAACCAAGCCACCATCTATCAAGCTTCTCATTTCTCTAAGGTATTCCTGCAGAAAGAAAAAGTCCATTCAGCGGTTCATTTGATTCTTTTTCCAGGGTCTTTCAAGTATCTTGGCGTTTCCTTCATAAGAGTTGACTCAGGTCTCTTCACATGATGAGCCTTTGTATTATTTATGGCACAAATTCGTTTTTTTTTTCCTCTCTTCTTTTGACAAACTCTTACAACCCTTAACTAGAATCAACAACTGTCTCTGATCCATTTGTTGGCGCCTGATGCGGGTGTTACATGCTAAACATTTCTGGTGAGACGTCACTGAGCTATAAACCAAAGTCGTTGAGTGTGGTGCCTCAACTCCTGGGAGCTCCAGGGCAGTTTCAGGTAGAAGGATTGTGAATAATGAATTTCAGCAAGCCATCCAAATGAGTCACCATTCCGTTCTATTGTTGTTCACGCATTTCTGTAAAGCTCCACTGAAGTTACTGTTGCTTCCTTCGACGTGTGAAACACGACAGTAACAAACTAACAAGATGGTTGCGAAACACAGAAACGACTTTTCTTCTACCGAAAAGGCTCTTTAGGTGAAACAAACTGGATGTTCTTCCAGTTCATCTATGGGGCGATAGCAGCGTGTCCGCTGATTAGATGAGCTTTTAAATTCCTTAGCCATGGAAATTCAAACATCTGCTGGTAGAAAAAAAAAAAAAAAAACCCAGTAGCTCAAGACAAACCACTCAAAAGCATACATCGCCAGTTTGTCTGCCAGATACTTTAATCTCATCAACCGCCTCATCAGAGAGCATGCCCTTAATGTTGTTTAACCTGTCAGCATTTGTACAACAGGAAGCCTGTATGGGTACGCCTCTGAAAAGCATTTAGGGATGAGGGCAGGAACTAAGGTCAGATATGCATGCATGCACATGTTTATACTCTTCAAACACTAGGGGAGGAAAAAACAAAAACACAAGTGTTTTGGATGTACATAGACCATATCTGATGTGGCCACATACCTGTTTGTGCATCTCAATGTTGAGTCCATAGGACATCTCATAGTACTGAAAAATAAGGAGACAAACATTAAACTTCAAACTTTTCACTTCAAAAAATACATCAGACTCAAAGGCAGGCACTTATCCTCAAATACACACCCTAATAGGTTTAACACAAGTGATTCTAGGTCATTTGTTTTGACCCCGTAATGAAAAAAATTAAAGATTAAGGTATTTTTATTTTAAAAAGCAAAACAGTTGACGATATTTGTGTACTTTTTACTGCAGCAGCAACACAGGACTGGTTTCTTCTGAGTGACAGGTTGTCTTTAAACACAACACCAACCTATGACCTCAAAAACCTGACCAAAAAAAAAACAAAACACTTTCTGTGATGGTCAAAAGCCAAACTAACCAGATCCAAACTAAAGTGTAGTTGTTTACCAAAGATTTATAGCTGCTGATAACACCTTATCATAACAAAAACTAGACTCAAGAAAGTGAAATCGACACCTTGTCTGTCCTTAGTTCTTTAACACAAACAATAATATTATTTGGATACACCAGAAGGGAGACAGATTGCTCTGTGGACACTCAATGAAGCTTGTGTTAGCAAGAACCTTTGAGTTGGGTCATGTTTACAAAACCATCTGTTTTTGTCCCGGTTTGATGAACTCTGAACTGAGTGTAGTACAAACTATCTGAGTGTACTTTTACATTAAATCTGGTCTTAAAAGCAGTTGCAGGCATTTATGAATTCAAATACTAATAATCTTTTAACACAAGCAGTAATATCCCACCATGTTTCGTTCACTGTTTTACACTGAACAGCAAGAAAACGTCTAATTAAACTGAATCCTGGACAAATTGCAGCTAATATTACTAGGCCCAGCTGTTGACTAACTTAAAATTTTGCAACATCGATCTGAGAGACTACGCATGAAAAACGATTCTTGGGTTAGAAATTTTGATGAAAATGAATGTTTGTTGAGAGGCGGGGCAACAAAAGCCGATCAAAGGTGCTCGCTTGGGGCACATGTGGTTCTAACACATGTACTTAGAGCTGTCCACTTGACATCTGATCAAACAGGAAGCATGTTGGCAGCAAGTCTGAGCTGACTTGCACTCTTCCCCTGTCTGAGAAAGCTGTGGTTGTGACACTTGTTTCACTCTGAGAAGGTTACTAAAATAAAACAATAAGATACACACAGGAAACCCACTGATTCATGCACAAAGCCAGCAGAGGAGCCATTAACTTCCTTTGGATCCTGTTAGGTGTGTTAAGGTGGAGGTGGGGGGGAAGGGGGGGTGGGGGGATTGGAGGCCCTCAAAGAGGAAACCAGAGACACAGATGGGACGGGGTCATCACACCCTACGATCAATAGCTGGACATTTGACCCTGTCTAGAATTTCAACGGGCCCTTAACCCCCACCCTGCTCCTCCTCGTCCAATGAAAACAAGCGTGAGTCAACAATCTAACAAGATCTTGGAAAAACAACTAGGTTGCACCACCTGTGACTTTTCACCTGAGGCAAATGGGAGGGTACGGCATTAAATCAGATTGATGGCTTACAATTATTGCACTTACCATGACATAGTGGCGCTGCATTTCAGTCTTTTCGTTGGCAAGTTTATCGTACTCAACTTTGAGACTTGTAGGAAGAAAGGAAAACAAAAGGAGAGAAGGCGTTTACTGAACACGACCCGAACAGAGAGCCATCAGAAAAGCAAACACCGACGACTGTTTACAGCAAACGCGAGAAAGCAGTTTAGGTTTTATGCGCCGTGTGCGTCGGCCTGGGGTGCATGAGGCTACAATAAAGGAGCGACCAGTAGCAGCTTCCTCTTCCTATTGTTTCCAGGAAGCCAGAGCTGTTTACAGTCAGTTAGTCATTACCTGTGGTACTGGGCCTGCAGGAACTGAAATTCGTCTTTGATCCTATCGCAGGACTCTGCCACCGTGAACTTGAAGCCAGGCTGGCCTGGTTGGTGAGGTGCCTGAAAGAGTGGAAACACCAGCAGGTGTGAACATCATCAGCAGACAACTTTCCTGCCACCATCTCCTGCTTTTTTTCTCGCTGAACCCAGTTCTTTATCTCTTCGTGGCTTTTTACACGTCTGCTGAGCCTCAAGAAGCAGAACAGAAAGACGGCTGCCGTCATCCCTGATCTACCAATAAGTCACCCACTTAGTCCATCCACACAGAACTACTGCATAAATGGCCTTTTGTCGTTTTTTTTGCCATTGCACAACGATTTAAACCATTCACAAGGTGCAACACACCTTGGCACCAACTCCAGCCATAAATAGTAACAGCTCAATTCTCAGGTAATTAAGCTATTCGGTTTTTTTTTTAAGGGTGCTTTATCTGCATCATTGCACAAACAGTGACAAAGACAGCTACTCACCGGATGCCGGCCTTGTGGATACATGTCGAGCCTTTTACACAAGGGAATCGATGTGTTTTTCTCCCCCCCACCTTTTTTTTTTTTTTGGTCGTAAATCCCAGAGAAGGTGCGGTAAATCACCGCCACCCCCTCCCCTGTAAACGCAGGATGGCGGCGGACAAAGCAAAGCCCTTTTCTTTTTTTTTTCTTTTTTTTCTGGGGCTGCCAGGCGCACTTTCAGCCCGGTGGATGTGTCACCTCCTCAGCCTGGCTTCGGACCTGAGCAAACAAAACAAAAAAAAACGGACCTGAATGGATCACGCAAACAAAACGCACACACAAAGCGACACCAATTTCACCTGAGTGACCCGACCGCGGAGTCGGTCACGTCAAAAATAACAACAACAACAATGATAATAAAGTCGATTTGGAAAACATTTCCCTAGATCTGACAGATTCTTTTACCAGCGGGTTGAGTGTGCAAAAAATAAAAAATAAGGGACGAATTCCCCCAAGCGTAAGAATAAATCCCAAAGTTTTAGTTCTGAATTCGCCCACAGGGACACGATGCTTCGCTTTTCTTATAAATGCACCGAGTTCTCCTTCACAATCAGAGAGAGAGAGAATCTACGGTGCTCCGGCGGTCCGAGGTGAGCAGAAAACAAGAAGTCCGCACTGCCACTCGCCTCGTTAGCGTCTCTCTCCTTTTTTTTTTTCTTTTTTTTTTCTTTTTTTTTTTACCTTTGTCTCGACTGATTCCTCCCTCCTCTGCACAGGTAAGAAATAGTATCCACACACTGCGGAATAGCGTCGACTTCCCACCGCCACTGACGACTTAAAAGAGCAAAACACACGTCGTCCCCGTGTTCGCTGCGCTTCGTCTTGCTCGGCCCGTTGAGAGCCCGTTAAAGCCCGGCGATTCCGAGGCGGAGAGCGAGCGTCTCTCCTTCCGTCCGGTCGGTCTGTCGGTCGGTCGCTGGACGAGTCCTCGACCGCAGACAACTTCAAAACAGACTAAGTTAGATCCCGCAGCAGTCCGCCGCTTCTCCGGTAGCTCCTGATAGTATGAACTGTCGAGTGAACCGGTTATTTTGTGTTAAAATATCGAGCGTTGTGAAATTCACCGCCAGCCAGCCGTTGGGTACCCAGTTCCTCTGCCGCGCGCTGTACCACACACAGACTGTGCACTGACACGAGGACCTCACTGCTGAGAGAGGGCCGCGCGCCGACCAATCAGGCTCCTCGACGGAGCTCAGCGCGAGCAACCAATCGCCGAGCGGCGTCCCCACGTGGGGGACGGAGGGAAAACAGAGGTCCTCATTGGACGAACGCAGTGACCTCACGCGGTCGCCATTTTGGATGTGAAGTGACATTCTGAGCGTTCAACAACTTGTTCAAAACAAAGGTAATAATTTATATGTTCGTCCATTTCAGCGAAGCAGAGCAAAACGCCGTCTACATCTATTAAACTCTGGTCACCCAAGGACGTCTGTGGTGTGAACGTCACCCCAAGAGATGTGGTTATTTAAGCAAATTAAATGGCAGGTGAACGTGTATAAATTAAAGCAACGTCACCCTAAAATAAATATTAGCATTGCAACGTGAAGGTAAAACTTTTACAAGAAAGAGACAGATATGCAAAGATAAAGAAAAACATGTTCGCTTGGCTATCAAACCAAAACACGCATGTATTAAAACCTCAAATTCGGAGAATATAAAAAAATAAAGACGCTTTATCTACAGCAGAGCGTCCTTTGAGTGACTTGAATTGATCGACCTATTTCTAACGAGACCTTAAGCGTGTACAAGCTTTCCTATCACCATCAATAGGAAGACTACAACACCTCCGTGCCTCCGCCTATCACGCGCCGCTCAACTCTGCAACACCCCACGTGGGGGGGAGGGGGGGGCCTCTCCGCGCTCTCCGTCCAATGGGGACCCGGCTGTCTTCTTGCGCCGCTCGCGATTGGCTGAGTGCTGGAGGCGCTGTCAGTCATGAGTCCCCGTTGTCAATTAAACCCACGTTGGGTACCGCGCTGACAAATGCCTGTGCTACTCTCCCTCCTGCCTGCGAACAGTGCCTGGAATGGCTGCTTAATTAGCTTCGAATGGCTTTTCCTTTCAGCTCAAACAATCTGTCACTACCATGTGGTAAAAAGAGCCCTGCATAAAACAAAAGCAGGAAAAAGCTAGTAGGGGCTTAAATATCAGTTTGATTCCCCCCCATCCCCCCCCCCACCACTATTCTTCATCCCCCCCTCCTCCTCCTCCTCACCCCCCATGAAAACATTTGCTGCAAAACAAAGCTTTTACCTCACTCAAACATTGGCTCCTTTCGCTCATCTGTTTCTGCCCTCAATTTCCTTTAAAACTACATTTTGTTTGTTTGTCTAGGAGTCTATTTAGGCTCCTCATATTTTGATTTAAGCGCTGGATTTCTGTGCGCCTTCGCGACATCCGTGGTTTCACTGGTTCATAAAGGCCGTTGTTAAATGTTGGGAGTTAATCTGGTGTAAGACACGTCGATTGTTTTATCTGACACGAACGCACACCTCTTAAGAATATGTTTTGCGAGTGAAAAACAAATCGCCTACTCTCGTCATCACAAACCCAAGCTGCAGATTAGAGGATTGTGCAAAATAAATCAAATATCATACAGCGAAAATCAAGATGCTAATAAATATATATATATATATATATATAACGCAATTGGATTCACTTTGGAACATTTTGTTCTTCCCAGACCAAAACACCGCTTTGTAATACTTCATCATTTTTATGAAGCACAATGAAGTGCGCAAAGCACTGCATTTTGAGCTGCAGCTAGCACGCTGCGTGCTTCGGCTGCTGCCTAGCAACAAATGGATCCCTCCTGCAGATGTGGCGACACCAGTTGGGATAATAACTCATGCACTGAGGGCATGTCGCAGGGTGACACGCTGGCTGGGAGACTTTAAGGAAGGGCTTCACATAAAACTTCTGCAAATGATTAATTGTTCCAGTAGCAGCCGCAATCACAGACTCTTAAGAGGCAACAGACACTTGAACGAGATGAAACTCGAGTCTGCTTTTGAACGTGCAAGTTTCCTCGGAGGACATGATGTCTGAAATGAACATTTCAGAATCGGTGCAATGTCAGGCATCTTAAGCACTGAAACAGACAGCGGGTGAAGGTTTACGTTTGTTATTCTGTGTTATGGGTGCATTTGGCAAAACATGGCAGGACTACAGGTGAGGCCTCAGCACTCAGCTTGTTAACAAGGTTCCACTAATTACATTTCCTGCTGTAATTTAGTCAACAGTTTCAATTTCCCCGCAGATTAAAAGATATCCACCTGCTTCATAGGCTCTTTTTCCTCTACTAGCACCCTTAAAGTGATTAACTAGCCAAGTGTGACTGTGCGCGCTAAACGAGTTAATGGTGTTAGGCCGCAGTTCTTTTTTTTTTCTCTCTCTCTCTCGCTTTCCAGTTCCTGAAATGAACAGTGGTACTAAAATCCAATATAGTTGAGCAATGGCTCAACGTTTTTCCCAATCGTTTGCACAGTTTCAACTTTTCGGCTCGCTTCTCTATAAGCAAAAATGACGGCGAGATCATTTGAGGAAGCCTGTGTCATGCTCGGAACCCACTTCTCAGATTAGCTTATTCGTTTTTGGGTTTTTTTTTTTTGCGTTTGCTAACGGTTTCCGTTGTCACTTTTGCAAGGACGAATCATTTCACTTTAATTTGAAAGTCAACTGAATCTCATCGTATATTTGAGCTCGTCATATATTGAGCCAAATGGGATTTTTGCATGCAAATCTTCACAACTGTGTGCAAGACATAGCATGCAAAAATAAATAAATAAATAAATAAATAACAAACAAAAAGAGAGTCAAGACCAGTTTACAAAAACCGAGACTGCAGATTGGAGTCCCACTAATGAATCAAAGGTGCAGGAGGTTTACTTCTCCTTTACTTTTACACTCCTCTCTATTTCAACAGAATCAGCGTGAAAGGCATTATTGCACGCACCGTTCAAGAGGAGCATTAACACACAAACACGGGACACGTATTCATAAGATCGGTGCCTCGGTGGGCAGAGGAAGGAGAGCCGCTCGATTTCCAACATCGTCGTCCATTCATCATATCTGTAGTCAAGTGGACTTGTAGTGTTGATTTAAGTGGAGCTGTTGGTCAGCGGCGCAGATATTTGACGGTTTGCTCCGCGCGGAGCTTCCTGGGATCGGTATGTGTAGGCCCCTGTGTAAGGATGTGGGTTATCTGGGAACTGGCAAACACGGCGACGGTCTCCGCAGGCCCCCATAGCCTCCGATTCAAGAACCGCATACAAACAGACGTTATCGTACGGCTTTCATCTGACACGTAGCCGGTCATGGATGCGACACACACGCGCACGCAAACACACGCATGTATTCACTCGAACGCAAACACACACACACACACACACACACACACACACACACACACACACACAAAGATTCACTTTTCATCCCACTCAATAGAGAGTGGCCTAGATTAAGCAACAACAAAGAAGTGGGCTTCACCGCTGGGAGAAGTGGGGCCGCTCCGCCCTTCTAGACCTCTGCACTGTTTATTTGCACTGGAAACCCAGACGCTGTGAAACTCCCACTCCGAGGCGCTGCACAAATATTGAGGCTATTTGCAGAGGTGCTTTTAATTCTTCGCAGAGCAATGATTGGTTCTTTGCACTCTCATCTCTGCAGAAGCTTCGTCAGTGGATTCCTTTGGCCTCCACTGCCTGCCTGCCCCCCTCCCCCCTCTCCACTCCCCCCCAACAACAACTTAAAGCAGCCATTAAATAAATATGATTGATGTATATTTTTAATAGGGTTAGTGGCCTCTAAAGAGTAAAAATCACATTAAATCTGCTTGTGATATCACATTCTCTGTGCAAATAAATAATCCAAACCACAATTTCGCTCAGTTATACTTTCTTCTTCTCATTTTGGAGAAGAAATAGGGGCCAAAAAACTCAGCCGAGGATTACCACTCGATGGATGGACGGATGGATGGATGGACGGATGGATGGACGGACGGATGGATGGATGGATGGATGGACAGACGGATGGATGGACGGATGGACGGATGGACGGATGGATGGATGGATGGATGGATGGATGGATGGATGGATGGATGGATGGATGGATGGATGGATGGATGGATGGATGGATGGATGGATGGATGGATGGATGGACGTATAATATCAAACATAGGTAGATGGATGGCTAATGTCGAAAGCAGACAAACCGATGAACGAACGAACGAATGGCTAACAACAAACGTGGATGGATGTCTCATCAAGACATTGAACATGTTTAAATCAGAGCCAGACTTTCTCAGTGTTTCCAGGCGGGGCAGGAATCCTTAACCAAATCACGCCACGCTCACTCGGATGGAGGACTCGGGTGTAAATCGTCTCTGCACTGCTAAAAACAAAAAACAAAAAAAAAAACACCAGTCCAGCCTGAAGACCCCGTTTTGGACGTTGCGGGCTGTAAGCAAGGGGTGAAATTGATTAATGCTGTTTTTTTTTTTTTTTTTTTCCTCTTTCTTTGAGAGTGACATCACCTTTGTGAGGCTGTTTATATTCCAGCATCCATGAGATTAATTACTTCATCCATTCAACTGCCGCCACTTCCAGCCATCCCAGTTGCTTTGAATTAGAGGAGCACAGCGCCCGGGGGCTGGATTTCCACCGCGGTGTGTTCAGTTGGACGGTCGCCGTGGCGTTCTGAAGCGCCCACTGACTCGGGATTATTGACATGCTTTCACAGGCGAGTTCAGGCCTTGAAAGGAGACATTCCTGGCCACAATGGGCCCAGTGTGTGTCGCGGGGAGGGGGCAGCGGACATGAATAGAGCCCTTAAGCATCACTGTGACTCGTCAGCCTCTAATCAATGCAAACAAGATGAAAGGACCTTATCAAAAGAGACAAACACAGACATGAGCAGTGCCTGATCAAAAAAAAAAAAAGGTGAAGGCCTTTTTTTGTGTGTAATCTCTGCATTAGCATGTGCTGTCGGCTGGTATGTGGGTAACGGGGCCTAGTCAAAGCTGAAAAGATACACCGTGAAAACAAAAACAAACAAACAAACAAACAAAACAACACATGTTTTTAACAGCACCAGGTCTTTTGGTTTAAGTTTGGTCTTTAAATGCTAAGTAATCATGTACTCTAACATCTTGACATGAAACATAATTGGAATACTTTCACAGCAGCGTTTTGTAAACGGCGCTCAGATGAAGTGTTATTGTGCCCCACGGCGCTGGAATGTGACGCGAGGCGTTCATAGGGTGTCAGAGTTTTTTTTGCCGTCCACCCTTGTTGACGCCGAGCGATTGAGCCCGCTCCACAGACCCCGTAATGGATTCGGAACGGCTCTGCTTCTTGCGCTGTTTGCGATTAATAAGCTCATTTAGAGAGCTCTCGTTGTGACCAGGTCTCCAGGCCGGCCCGGGCTAACGCTCTGTTAGGTGTTTTTTTTTTTTTTTTTTTTTTTTTTGTGTGATTACCATCCAAAGTGGCTGCCGCTGGAAAAGAAGGTCAACAGAGCGACCTGATCCTGTCCATCAGCCGGGAGAGCGAAAGAGGACCTCATGACGACGGAGAGACCTTCTCTGGCTTTTAACAAGCGAATGAGTGTTTTACACACACGCACACACACACACACACACACACATGGCCAATACGGGAGCCTTTTCCACAGCTGTGGTTGGAGCCGGTGTCTAACTGCGAACCAATCCTTTCTGTTTTGACCAGAGAAACCCTGGCTCCGGGCCACACCGACTCTTTCGATTTCCAGAGAATCGAGTTGCTTACATCCGGGCGCTGAGGTGGTTTCATGGAGAATAACTCGAGGCTTTAACCCATGCTCTGTGGTGGCGCACTTCTACGTGCATCTTGCCAGTCAGCGGCGGCCTCGGGAGTAAGTGGAACAATCTGGCAATCGCTGCTGGGTTGGGTTTTTTTTTTTTTTTTTTTGTGTGTGTGTGTGTATGTGTGTGTGGTGACGTTGCTATGGGAACAATAAGTGACGCTGGTCAATTGGCCGCCACCTACGTTTGCTGTTTTCGCCTGAAAACGTCGGCGCATTTGATTCTGACCGCGAATCGCTTCGCATCTCCGTGGAGACGTTTTTCACGCGCAACGTGACCGCTGATGACAGAGCGTAATTTTCCCATCAATTTTGTTTATAGTCTGCTGCAGGAAGACGTGCTCCAGCAAATCATACCTTCAAAAAAGAGGGCGCTTACGGGTGATAATCTACTGTATCTAAATAAATAAATAGAAGTTGACTGCCCCAACTGGGGATCAGAACCACAGCGCAAGATCAAATCTGTAGAAAACATACCACACGCCATAAATGTGACATTTCAGCACTTATATGACTATTTACGCCTGTGATGCAATGAAGTATTTAACGAGATTTGCAATAACGCAGTACATGTATGCTCAATGGTTTGTTAATGAGTACAAATTGGGCAGACTAACTGGTGAAAAGGCAAACTGACTCTTGGCCTACTATAAATTACAATGAACAAAGTGGTGGTTTGGTGGCGAAGTGCAAAGAATGCAAAGCTCTTTTACTGCCGTTTCTTGTCTGTGTTTCATTTGCTTTTTGGTTTTTCTCATGCTAAATCCAGTCACTAAACAACAACAAGCGCCAGAGGCTCTGTTGTGGCGGCTCTCTTTTGTGACTTTCCGACGCTATAATAACAGGGAACCTTTTAGTCTGGGAAGGATGAAATCAAGATGGATGGCCACCTCCAAACCCCGAAAAATGCCAGGTTTAAAGGTTTCGGAGTCAAACAGGACCCGGTGCGCATACGGCTCGGTCTTTGGAGAATTTCCGCAACGCAAACTTGAAATTCTGATGAGTTTATGTGAAGCTGCCTCGGGTGGAGACTGATAATACTTCATCTTTCTCTCACTAACTGTCAGACTGATTTAACGGCAGAGCAAGAGGAGGCAAAAGTTAACCTCCAAAGGAAGCACGGGTACATAAACCTTTCTGGCAGACCGCAGCCAATAAAATTACAACCTTCACTCTATTCCCAACTGGGACAGTGGTCACGATGTGGGTGGGCTGCTGAAAGCACAGATTAATAAATTTAGAACTATGTGGCTAAAGAAATGAGCCTCAGCGACATGTAGTATTTATACTCCAGGGATCAGAGAGTCATGGATTACTAATTAGAAGTTCAACCTAAAAAAAATTTAAAAAATGATAATCTAGAGTAGAAATAATCCTTATTGTCCCTCAGTGGGGTAATTCAGCACAGTGACAGGGAATCAGGGTATGCAGATTCACACAAAGGTAATAATATGAAAAACGTACCGAACAGGAGATTTGAAAACATTACTGTACAGTTATTCTCAATATATAGCTTCCTTTGATTCACAGAAATGAGCCGCTGAGTAGAAATTTAAGAAAATGTATATATGCGTGAATATTTGCAGATAAAAACCCCAACACATAATCTACAAAATCCGTACTGCTCAGCGGAAATAAGGCAATACTGAGTTTGCAGGGAGGAAGGATCTATGATGACGTTCCTTCGTGCACCGAGGATGCAGCAGTCTGTCGGCGGAGGCTGCTGCAGCTCTCCAGTTCTGCAGCAATTTAACTTGCAGGTCAGGAGGACATGTCCAACAGTAAAGAGCATATTTTGCGAAAAATAATTCAGTCTTGTTTATTTAAAATAGATTTTTAAGGGTACAAATACAGCAGACCACTTAAACCTGCCTAGTTTAATAGGCAGTTTTAGGCAAAAATATATTTATCAATGCACAGAGTGGAAACTTTCTTGGCACAACCACGGAAGCTAATGTGTAAGGGATTCCTTATTTCTGCTCTTAGGGTGCAGTCAATCAGCACCAAGGGAAATAATTGCGGTTCTGTTGATATCAACCAGCATTGCACTCAGTAATTCCAGCTTCCCAAGCTGCATTCTCTTTCTAATAGTTTAGATATGCATTACAAAGTCAACCACAAATAGGCAGATTTCCTGCAAACAAAAAAATCAGCAAATAGATGAATTCAC
Source organism: Poeciliopsis turneri (assembly GCA_922788865.1). NCBI lineage: Eukaryota > Metazoa > Chordata > Actinopteri > Cyprinodontiformes > Poeciliidae > Poeciliopsis > Poeciliopsis turneri. The sequence goes on along the minus strand of CAKLNU010001041.1, from coordinate 1,177,943 downwards.
AAGTGAAATAAGATTGTTCTTGAGCCCCTATAGGAATTCTGTTAAAAATAATTATTTCTACACATGTATTTCTCCCCAACTAAATGAATATTCTACATTTAAAGCCTGGGTTTATGTTACTGCGATGAAAAATGTGTTTTACTTTAAAGATTGATTGATTGATTGATTGATTGATTGATTTTTTTTACTCATCTTAAAGCTGTAACTTTAAGATGATAAAACAAAGGTTAGACTGCAACCCTGCAAATTGCAGGTTTATAAGTATCCGTGGTTTGCAGAGGAGCACTGCCTTGTTATTACAATGTAAACTGTCTATTAAAAAGAGGAAGAGGGATGTACAGAGTAGGTGAGAGCAGCCTGACATCTTACTGACATTTTAAATGTCTCCTCCACGTAATGATCTCATCAGCTGCTCAGCAGGAAACTAAAGAGCCGAGTTCATTATGGACCAGAGCAAAATGTGGTTTCCAAGGGAACAAGCACCTACATGCAGGACTGAAGACGAGATGAGGTTTTTGTATTCGTGTGTACCGCAGAGGGAACTGTGCAGAGTTCGTGCATGCCTATATCGAGTGTAGTACGCGGTGCACGGCGTCGTGTGCTCTTTTCGTTCGTGCAAACCCACTTCGGTTCTGAACTCAATCGAATGAGGTAAAATCACCTGGGGAGACTGTAGCCACGCCATTGATTTTATGGGTCATCAGATAACACCAGGGCTTGCTGAGCGCATGCCCTTCAGCACTAAGAAGGCTATCATTTAGCCAGATCGATAGCTCTAATTACCTCACTCCACCCACTGCAATAAATTCAGGACGGCACGCCGTCTTCCAAGGATCTGGAACACAATCAAACCACATCCGTGTTCCAGAGATCCGGGATAAACTTTTAAGCGTTTCCACATGAGCAACGACTGGCTCTTTCAGTCAAAGGTTTGCTGCATCTGATCCCTTCTGACTGTTCTATACGGTCTACAAAGGTTACGTGAAACAGCCTTTCAAGAAAAGCTATTGACAATGAGTGACACGCTTCAGAAATTGAGAAAAGCTTCAAAAGTGCCCGTTAGCTGCTGTCAGAATGAGAGCAGAAAAGCCAAACGCAGCACCACAGGATGTTTCTGAAGGCGGCCAATCAAATAAAAGCAGAGTGTGGTTTCCAAGATGTTGCATGACTTGAAACTTGTAACAGAAACTCACTGTGAGATAACAAAAAAGAAAGAAAGAAAAAAAAAAAAAAAAAAGCCCTGCCGCAGTCGCAAAACGTGGTTTGTGCTTTCTGAGACAGTTAGAAACAAAGAAGGCCAGAGAGCGCAAACGGAAGTCTGGGACTCGCCTTTGGGAGTTTCACCTTGACTTACAATCGCCTAGTTAAATTTTCCTCTCAGCACCACTTCTGCTTCATGTATCATTAACGCTGCACACGGCCAAACAGTGTCTCGCGTTAATATCTTCAAGCTGTCCACTTAGAAGTAATGCTGTTGTCAGTGTTTTGCCCTTGCTTGCCTCAGTCTCTCACCTCTAACATGCTGAGTGCTGCCGGCCCCCACTATCTGGTTTCTCCACACTCACAAGCGCTGCAGTGGACCACTTATCACCGACGCTGGCGAGCCGCCCACTGCCCATCACTTTTCTGACTTTCGCACAGTCTCTCTCATTCAGTGGGAGGAAACAGCTCAAGTGTGCAAATTCTTAAGCTGAGCAACGTGGCAAAAAACAAACAAAAAAAAAAACCCACAACAAAACACATCTTTGATAGATCAATTTAATTGTGTCAAGTGATGTTTTCATGCAACTCTGAAGGGAAATTAGTGACATGCAGGACGGTTTAACGTGAGGTGCAAAAACCCTTCCAGATTGCTTCAGGTTTTTGCTTTATCGTTTCAGATCAACAAATTTAAGATCAGACAGGTTTTTGAATGATGATTTTTGTTTTTTTTTAATTATTGTGGAATGGAGCCATTCACTGTTATGTGTATTAAAGCCGAAGAAATAGCTACTCATCTGCTTCCATCCGAATCGTGAAAGGTTGCGCTGCCGTAGCAACGAGGCAGTGAGTCTTAGCAGAAGCTGCTATAGGAGAAAGAATGACTAGATGCCACATTGAGCGTCTCAGCAGCGACACGTCGACATGTCCACCATATTGGGAAGGGCAAACTGTAAAGTGAACAAAGAAGATTATTTTTCTTTTTGCAGAAGAAGCAGTTGGCGGGTTACATTTCACAGAGAAATGCTAAAACATGCAGTTAGAGTAGCTATCATGTCTTTTTCATCTGTCATTATATTGAAGCTTTTTTGGCACATAGGAAGCATCTCATGTATACGATGGAAATCATGGCCAGTGTGGCTACTGATATGATATACTATTATTGTGCATTATGTTTTATCCAGCTGATTTAATTGTTCTAAGCTGATCAATGAAATATTGAAAAGTCTCAGTGTGGATCGTGTCGACCTTTGGTGAGGTGAAGCGGGCGGGCAGGTTCAAGTTTTCTTCTTATAGCTTTTTGTCTTAAAATATCGACTGACTACAACGTTTCTGTTTTCTCTAATTCGATTATTGCTCCAGTGCTGCGAGGAATAAGCAAGCAGTAAACAGACATTGGCAAGAAAATAGAAAATTCAGTTTGGCAATGAAAACAAAAATGCAATATGAAGAAAGAATCACTCCAATAAAAGTCAATGATGTGTTTTTTAATTGAAATAGCAATGTGATTCAAAGCTACATCGTGTCTGCTTATTCTAATAAGAGTTTGTCAGCAGATTATAAATGTTAATTTTACTGTCGCTTCATGACGCAAAAAAGGTAATAAATATCTAGAGATTTCTGCCCAAACCTCCTTTACTAGCAATGAAGAATGAATTAAAAAAAAGCGGAAATGAAACATTCTTTTTCTACAAAACATTAGATAAAAAGATAAATCTATTATTTTCTAAACTCCACAGCTTTGTGTGTTTTGTCATTATACAGTCAAATCTCATAAATGTTTGATAACATACAGAACAAATTTAGGGAAATACAGTTGGACACTTTAACTCATTTTTATTTAAAAAGAGCTTAAGATCTAGTGCAGTTATTGCACGATCAGCTGCCCTGACTAATCGTGACGAGAGTGAACCTTGAACCGCTCAAGCAGGAATCCCCTTCTGGCCAAAGACACCAAAGACAAATACATTTCTAAGTGTTTTTACGGGGCGTCTGAGTCCATTTGCAAAGGGTCTGACAAACTGCGCTGCCCCCATGCTGGCAGGCCCCCGCAATTCAGGCGCGCATCCAAACCCATCTAAACATGGCCAGCAGCTGGCCCCGGGGCCGGTGTAACTGTTTAGCTCATAATAGTCACTGATTAGAATACCAGTGGCGAGAAGTGAACCCAAAGCAGTTGTTGACAAGGGATATTAAGCAAAGTGGGGAGTCCAGCCACAGGGATTTGATGATGCCACCGGGGAAACATGTGCTGGCCCAACACGGAGGCTCTCTTTAACACCACGGCATCCAAACAGCTGATAACTCAATCCGAGTAGAGGGTTACGCCGCTTCGCCAGACACGAGAGAATCCGAGAGGGGGCCAGGCCCGGCGGCACCGGGGGCCATCGGGGGCCATCGGCCGCCCTCAGAGAGGCTGATCGTTAAGCTCCGTCGCTAAACGGGCAGAGAGTGGACTTACGGTACCATTCTTCCATGATGCTAATATCTCTCTTTGTAAGTAAAGTTTTTGGCTGATCCAATTTTTTTTCTTTTTTTTTTCTTTTCCCTTCCCTGCTGCTTCCACCTCAACCACAGCTCTGGGAACGTGACCTTTCCGGACGCGAGTGCCAAACCAAAACCTCGAATATTATTTTGTCTTAGTGGCTGCTTATTTCCACTTCATCTGATCTGACTAATCATGCTTCGCTGAGCGAGGAAACTCCTCAAAACCACATTTATTAGTCTGTTTTCACCTTCTAGGTAGCTGTATTTCAAGTTTAATGACGTGGGATTTTATATATATATGTATTTTTTATTTTTTTTTATTTCCCTAAAACTAAAACTGGAAGAAAGAAGATGAAAAAGTACAGTAGCGTTGAGCTGAGATTGGCTATATTTATTGAAGTAATGATAAAAATGACAAAGTGTTACAAATTCTTGGAAACTGACCCGTACTCCCAAAATCACAATCCCCTTTTCTGAAAATAAAACTGGAGATGAAGCATGCTGCTTCAGTGCAGCTGTTATTTTAAGCCATGCATTTTATTTTATTTTATTTTTTTATCAATGAACAGCACATTTGATCATATCTTTCAGTATGTTGAGAAAACAAGCATAAGTTAAGAGTTTATTGACAGCATGGGTAATCTTATGATTGACGGATTTTATCCAATAGGAATAAGTGATATGATAGCCGTCCAGTCGATCCATATTGTTCCGATATGGACTTTAGTAAACATTGCTTTTTTATTCTTCTATGGAAAATTAGATTTAAATTAAAAAGGGCGGGAAAAAAATCATTTTATCCACCAATACAGAGAGCAGCACAGTGTCATAGTTATGGCTTCTGACCGATGATATAACAAATTAAAGCGAATGCTTTTATGCAATTGAAATACAACTCGGCTATTTCAAGACAAAAGCAGGGCTTAAGTTTTCTACTGGTTTTAATAAGTAAACACACATGAAAACTGCTTTGCTCTTCACACCCAGCTATTAAGGTAAGGGGCAAGAACATCGTTCCAATGCATGTTTGGCTCTTCCTCTGTTGCGTTCTGAATTTTATCTCGGCTAGACTCGGGCAACGCTGTTTACAATCCCAGCCTGTGCTTTCGATCTCTTATCACTCCTGAGCAGCGCTCCAAACCGAGGTTACACAAACGTTTCAAACGGGATTGATCAAAGCTAACAAACGTCAGCACTTGCAGATAAATAGCTCTGCCGTGAACCCAGCTCCGCATCAAGTATCGATTCACGGACCTGTAGCTTTATGCTGCGATATTAAAGCAAATAGAATATGAGGGGATGGGGCTCTTGTGTTCTTCAAACGCAAACCTCACTTTTGGTGAATGTCGAAGCTTATATTTTGACTTGATGAAGCAGATTAAAAGCAGAGGTTCAGCGTTTTTTTAAACTTCCCTGCAACATTTTAAGCGGTTACTCACAAAAGAGAGGCTATTTTTGAATGTGACTTTAGTTTTAATCTGAATATCTTCAGTGCACTTAAAAAAAACTGAAAGCAGACATCCTGATCAACAGAGCAGAGAACAGCATGGACACCAGCTTTTCAAAGAAACAACACATAAATTGTCCGCTGGCACTGATTGAGGGCGAAAGGTTTTTGCACACTCTAGAAAAAAATGTTTGGTCGATGGCGCGCGATCACAGAAAATCAATACGATCACGTCGTCAAAACGGTGCAAATCATCCGAACGGTTGGATTTCAGAGGTGAAGCTTTTCTTGCGGTCAGAACAAGAAGCTGTTTAAAAGCTAAACTGAAAGCTGAAAATAAACCAAGTGACTCGTCAGCAAAATGTTCATGTCTAAAAACAAACCCCCCCAAAAACACTGTAAAGTACCTATTTATTTAAAAGAATCCATTTTTATAAACATAATGAAAAAAAAGAAAGGTTGAAAATTATTGATGCCCTTCTTAATAATCAGCAACGAGTCCTTTGATTAGATCAAAGCTATTTCATTCATTTTTAAGTCTTTGAGGTTGGAAGGTCCTCTCGCCGTCGCCCTCATCTTCAGCCCTTTCCGCAGATTCTCAATCAGATCCAGTCAGGAATCGGGCTGGCTCACTCTAAACCTCCATCTCCCCCCGGGGTATGAATAATTACGGCCTCAACAGTACTTGCACATCATGCCTTTATCTACACCAGTTTATCTTTATTATGTTTTTCAGACAATTTAAATGACTAAACCAAGCGGAGTGGAAAGACCGGAGAGAGAAAAAGAAAAAAAAAAAAATCCTATTTCTTCAGACATTAAAGTATTAACGAGGTTTTTGTTCTTTGGGGAAATTGAATGCAACTCGTTTCGTCGTTGACAGAGTTATTAGCACCTCCACCCCCCCCTCCATGTCTGACTGTGGTTTGCTACAAACTACCATCTCAGTGTAATGAGTTGTTCATAATTTGTCACCATTCTGTTTCTTTTGGCACTACAGCCTCCTCCTGCTCTGCTTTGTTGTCCACTCCGCTGCACTGCCCCCCCCCCAACACCGCCCCCCTCAAAAAAAAAAAAGCTTTTAGAGACATTTACTTCAGAGAGGAGAAGCAGTGTGGAAAAGACGCACAGAGGACGACATGTCTTTTACTTGCATTATTCATGCAGAAAAATGCACTTACTTTGAGCCTTTTCGATGCTAATATTATGTTAATGAAAGGAACTGGGCAAGATGCAACGCTCCTCATTAAAGGAGGAACACGCTGTTAATGCACCTTGCAGCCGTTTCACGTCAGTTTGATGGTAATGGTTCATCTGGGCCTGGTCTGAGGTCAGGGATGCTCCACGGAGGCATACACTTTATTGTTTCTTGTCCACATTTTTCACAATGACAACGTTTCGGCTAACGTGCAGAAGCAACAGAGCAATACCCTCCCCAAGCCCCCACTAGATGGTTGACGGTATGCTTCACAATTTTACAGTCGAAATAAAGCAAAAACATCCTCGAGTATGCAGAACAGATCGAGTGCTTTTCTCGATGTGGGTCGTGGCTTCGTCGATGCAGATCAGGGCAGATGGAGATGCGTCCTGCAGCGAGGTTTACGCTCGCTCTGACGTAGCAAATGCGTCACTCTTGACTGGTCAAATGAAAGACTTTCTGTTTCTGCTCAGAGTAAAAAAAACAAAAAACAAACACAAAACATCAGAGCGACGGCACTGTCTGCAACGATCCATCGCTGCCATCAGACAGGTCTGTGCTCATCAAAAGACACGACAGGGGTTGAAAGCAGAGGTTTTCGATCCCAGACGCAGAAGAAAACACGCACTTCTTTATCCAGAGAAATGTGGTTCGGGTTTAGGATTCTCAACGCATTTGTTTTTACTTCTTTTTTATGTAACCAGAGCTCAACAACAGACATAAATGAAAAATAAACTAACTTAAGTTCACTCAGTATTTCTGTCTCATAACTTGATTGAAACATTTAAGTTACATTTATGTCCATCGCAACCAAGTCATGACTTTCCACCAGTTTAATGAAAAATTAAACTGGTGGAAAGTTTAATTTCCACCAGTTCCACCTTGCTTACCTCCCAACCAAATGAAAGCCAAGCAAGCCAACAGTTTCGGCTGCGACCAAAAGGTTCTCGAGTATCTGAACCGTGATGCCCAAGCCAACAACTTCAGTGCTACGATCCTGCCACTTAAACACAAAGATCAGTATGGACAGTGTTTCTAGTGGAGGAGGGCTTCCACTTTTTGTGCAGCGCACACAACTCCAAATTGCACATTGACCGGTTGCTGAGACACTCAGTTAATCAGGAAAAACTGTGCTGCTTTTCGGTCAATACTAGAGGCAGAAAAGTATTATGGTTCCGTTAATGGTGGAATAAGTTTTGTTTGTTTGTTTGTTTGTTTTTTGGCTGAGATCTAGTTATGTTTGAACAGTCTTGAAGGTCTTAATGATTACGAAGCAATTTGATCTTTAAAGCGGATGAGTAGTTTGGTAATCAAATGCTTGTGGGTTTGCAGAAATGGCCTGTGAGACTGTCTGGTCGTACTGTCTTGAAGAGTTCAAGACAGCACGCGTCCAGTGCAAGGTGGAGGTCACACGTGTGCAGCGAAGTTTCTGACCAGTCTGCAGCCAAACACACACACACACACACACAAAAAAGAGTCTTCTTCCAAAGGGTGGAGCGCCGCCAACCACAGACTGAAGGAAAACAAACATGAAGTGACGTCAGGAAGCAGGTCATCCGGGGATATTTGAGGGAGTCACGTATCACCGCATGTACCTTGCTGTTTTACTGGCTGAAAACTGACAAACACTTTGGCGTTAATGTTATTAATGAAGAAGTAGCTGGAAGCAGCGAAGCAGCAGCTCCCCTGTTTGCTGATCTGCGTGAATCTAATTCCCAGACCAACATTCCCAGTACGCCAGTCTCTGACCTTCATTCCTATGTTTACCTGAGAAATATTGTTTTCTTTTTTTCACTTTTACATCCAGCTGAACTGCATGAACTCATCGGTAGCAATCGGCTCAATAAACCTGCCTAGTGGCTTCATTACCCTGCCGTGTCATAGTGGTTATTCCATAAGAACCTGATCTAAAGTTAACAATGTTGCAACGATTGCAATAGGCAGTAATATTTTTTCCTGTCTGTCTTTTCACTTACAGCCTCAGATACTTCCAGCAGAAAGCAGAGAAAATGATAGCATCAACACAGACTGTTTCTAAAGAGGACTGACTGTTTCACTCTTAGTTTTTATGTGTTACTTTGCAAAGGTTTGCACTGTGATTTTTACATTTCCTGTTTTTGGGAGGATTTAAAGAATGTTATTTAAAGATCGTCACCAATTTGTTGAGCTTCAATCCCTGATCATGTTTTGTGTGTTAATGAAATATTGGCTGATTTTTGCAGGAAAAATCACCATCATAAACTTTTATTTACATTTTAAGTGATTTTATTTCAAATCTTTTTTCATAATTTTTTTTGTTTTGTTTTTTATTGCATTTTACAAGTCAGTTTGTGCAAAACTTAACAATTTTATCCCTAAATTAAAAAAACATATATATATTAATAACTTTAGGTATAAAGTATTGTCCTTAAAGGCACTCTCAACTCGCACTCCTTTGCATCTTCTCGCATCATTTTAGTGCAACTTCTAGCACAAGACTTGATAAAAGGTGACATATTTACCTTGATATGTCACCTTGAAAGAATTAAATATTGTCATGCAATATTAATACCAATTAGATGGTCAGAACTTCGAATTAAACAACAAGAGCGTCTACTGAACTTAAATTTGAAGCATTTAAAAATTCTCTGCTCGTTTCCTGATGACAAAATTCTAAATTCAACGCAAACGTGTTCCAGAGGATTTGCACAATTATAGCCAGTTTATTGCCCTCTCTAAGCAGGTCTAAATGATTTCTGCTTTGCTTTCAGAAGAACTCAACTGTTGCACAAGCGTTGAAATACTTAAAAGCTGTATTTACACTGCCATAGGCCCGCCATGAGTACATGAATCATTAAAGTCATTCTGTGAAGTTTAATACAGTAGCTGATTTATGTATTCCATGTAAACAGACTTAAAGCCTCTTTATGCAGGAAGTGTAATTACTCATTCACATCTCCTGTTCAGAAGCAAACAGCTGGAAGCGCAGCCTCGTGCAACAAGAGTTCCTGCCTGTGGAACAAGCTCCATCTCCAAACATCAGCAGATTTGTCTTTGAAGTGGTTAAATAAAGATCAAGGCTCTTTTTTTATTCTCTGGAATTATCATTTTAGGCCCGCTTTTAAAGAGTCTGCCATTTCCATACACACAAAATGAATTCAGAGCCAAATATCTGATTTGACTTCATTGCATGCGGGGAGGACGACGGACGGATTTTGTTTTCGTGAGCCACTCCGCATAATAATTGTTACCGGTTATTTCGAATAGGTTTACTTTTGTCACCGACGTTCGAAATGTGTCAGGACAACGTAATGAGAATGTGAGAGATATTATCACACATCAACAAAGATCTCTTTGTTTAGCCAAGTTTCAAACGTTCGTTGAAAAGTATTGAAAGTGATTCAGTTTCTTTTTTTAATTAATTGGCGTCATTTATGAATCCCTCCTTGAAACTTTTAGAGATCCTTTGCTTTGCATTATGCAGCTTTGGTCTCACTGCTCTTATAAAATAATCAGAAATGAAAATGTTCTGTTTCTCTGCTTGAATTATTAAAGAGGTCATGCTGGAAAACAGCCTGGAAAAGACCACGAACAATGTTTGATTCTATTTACCTCCAGATTTGCATCGTTTGGTTCTGATACCAGGAAACAATCTGAATTATGAAACAGGGTGAGCGTTCCTGCTGTGGGGTTAGATGACTCTTTGCTTTCTCCAGGGCAACTTGGGTTTCTGCTCCGGTTCTGTCGGATCTCTGTTCTCTGCTTCTCAGCCAGCGTCAGTCTAGAGTCAGTTTCAAGACTAAAATCAATCTTGGAAGATTTTGATTGGCTTTCTCTTCTTGAATCTGTCTTTCTTAGTTGATCAGCCCATGGATCTCTAGCTCTACTCTCTCACAAACTCAAGAGTTTACCAGGTTTCAGTAAGGCAAGAAGAATAGATTATTCAAGAGCTTACATCCGTGCAGATTTCCACAAACACCCACATTTCTATCATCGGAGTTCGGAAATGCTCGAGTGAGGCTCCGAAATTCTGTCGGCCGCTGCCTGATCTGGATTCAGCGTGCTTTGGCCTCGAATCTTGTGTTTACTTCATGCCTAATCATGTGCAGCTGTGCTGCGGCTCGCTCCAGCCAATAAAGCTCATCATGTTCACCTGCTCTTGCCTCTGCTTCAGCTCGCCGTGTCCTCGCAGCCTCTGCCAGAATGACTCCGTTTTCCTCTGCAGTCCAGGCTTCGTGTTTAGGTTGACGTCTTTGACCATGTCTCTGATTCGGTTCCTTGCCCGTCTTGGCGGCGATTTTGACCTCATCTCCCTTTCATAGTTTTGCCCTCAACTGGCGTGTATGGTTTGGACGTCAGTTTAGCTAAAGACATTTGGACTTCAGACTGTGTCCTTATTTGAATCAATAATTTCTGAACTGGACTGCATCAGACTGGAGCTACGGTTACATCCAGGACAATTAACACAAACGTTATGTGTGCAACTTGAATCGCTACTAACTTGCTGCATCTGTTTCCCCTCTGAGTTTCATCATCCTGTGTTTCTACAAAGTAAAGGGGTGTCAGTCGAAGTGATCTTACCTTCAAAGTTGGCAGATTTATGCTCCCACGTCATGACCATAAGCCCCATGACTACCAACCTCACTGAGCTCCTCAAATGTCCTCCAGCCTCTGCCTCTAAGAATTGAGCTCTACCAAGGTAATCTTAATTGAAAGTTTATTCACTATCACAGCCAGTAAGTGATTGCTTCAAGAGATTAATCAATGCTTAAACCTTAATAAGTGCTAGAGAGACTCTAAGTTCAGGAAGCAATAGCTTGTGGTTTTCCCCAGACCAAGGGTCTTCAAAAGTCCTCAAAGGCCAGCGCTGCGACTTATAGATGTGTCTTTGCTTCGACTTGCCTGAGTCCAATAATGAGGTCATTAGCAGCACTCTGGTGACCTCGACTGCATGCTGGTGAGGTGATTCAGCCATTTGATTGAGGAGTGTTGGACCAGAGACGCATCAAAATTGCAGGAAGCCAAACCTGGAGGCCTAGAGTTGAAGACCCCTCTTTAATGCTGCTTATTAAAGTATATTGCTACTTTTTTGTGCATTATGTTGGAGATTACATGTCAAGCTTTGAGGAACCACCTGTTAGCTCTTACCACTAGAATACCGGGAGTCTGATAAATTGTGACGATTTCATAAGTGAACTTGAAAAAAAAAAGAGAGAGAGAGAGAGAGAAAAAAAATCAACCGTTTATGCATGAATCTGGGGAATTTTTCAAACACTTAACCAAGATTTATGCCCAGACATATTTCACAGGACTCATTAATATATTCACCTCACAACAACCGTGACTGGCTGCAGGTTCACCCGGGAGGCAGGGTTCACGGAGAAAAAGCAGAGCTATTGAAAACCGCTTCACTGTATCGCTTCATTCCTCACGTTCACCTGGAGTCTTAGGCTGAGTGGGAACACGCTCAGGGAAGCAGAGACTCTTATCAGAGTGCACACACACGCTCGCTGTGAATGAGTATTAACAGGTAACTATGTGGGTTGTAGTTGTAAAAACCACAGCGGTGAATCCTCCGGACAGATGAAGTCGCTTCGGCAGCCATGACAGCATTTCTAGAAAAAAAAAAAATATATCTATATATATATCTATATATATAGCTATATATGTCTATATATATAGATATATATATAGCTCTTGCATGAAACCATCTTTTGATAGAAATGCGTAAACACGCATTTATAGCTTAGCATTCATATGGTTAGCATTCATTGCATCTGTGCACAATGAAAACATGTCGGGTAAAAGCATGTTGGCTCTTTGCCTGCAAACAGAAAGCTTAAAGGCCTGCAGTCGAAATATGTTCTGCCACTGCACTGTTTTGTTGCTCCTAAATGAATATGCAAAGGAGGTCGTTCAGTTAAATCAGGAGCACAGAGCTGTCAAGTAGAGGAGATTGTTGCTAGAGGGGCCTCAGTAAAATTACAATTAAGCTGTCACAGCCAGAGTCAAGAACACCCTCTTCAAGCTACTCTCTCATTAATTGGGATTTGGGGAGTACCTGGGTCTCCTTGGCAGCGAGGTTCAAGTGGTTGTTAGTGGATGACAGAATAACTACTTGAGCCGTCGCATCTCCCAGGCCAGGCGAAGACGGGATTGTTACGAAAACGTGATCAACAGCCTCTCAGGGGTCACAAAGCAGAGCTCTGGCATCTTCAGGAGTGTGTAGTCTAGTTCACGCTTTTTTTGTGGCACCGCTCTCAAATATGTTTTAAAAACGGACTAAAGTGCCTCTTCAATAGCAAGACAGGCTCTCTCAATCAAAAAAGCAACACACGCAGAGCCACGCCTCACCCAGGGTCAGGCTGCGTTGAAGTGGCTCTTCCAGCTGAGGCCTTCAAAAAGTACAAAGCTTCCCTTAGGTTTACGTTTGAGCACTGGAAGTGCAGACATGATGTATTTGCACCTAAGACTTAGATATGGCAGCATCCTCACAACGAAAGATGTCAGCATAAAGATGTTTGTCTGAACCATGTTTCCCCATGTAAGATCATTTGACCTGCAGATAGTGATTTTAGCTGATTTCTGTTAAAACAGCACTGAAATCGCTTTTTCTGGCCTTTGCTCTATGAGACGTCATGAGAAAGTCGTCTCTGCAAAACAGGACGGTATCAAACAAAGACAAATAGGCTGTATTGTACTGACCGGGTCTATTAACAGTGATCTTCCTGTGTACTCCGTTGAGCCTTTGCGTTATCTTATTGAAAGCAGTGCTCTCTCTCTCTCTCTCACCGTCTGCATGAACCGCTGAACGTATTTCCTTTAGGTAGCTTCCTACATCCTTGCTTCCTCTGACTTTACTTTAAATGTCTCTCTGCTGCCGAAAAGGCTACTTCAACTCCAAATAGCCTGTTTACCAGATACGAATCCGTCAACGAGCAGAAACAGACTGAATATTTTCATTTCCAGTCAATGAACAGGTAGAGCCGATCAGACTGAAAATTGGAGCACGAAGCGATTCGTGAGGCGATTCCTTCTGTATGCATGTGATGTATTTTGTTTCGCGTTAAATCAATTCTTGTTGCTTGAAGTGCATCAGCTTTCTGGCGCTTTGGGAGAGAAAAAAAAAAAACCCCAAACAAACCAAAAAAACCCCCCACAAAAAACAAATATGACCAAGTTCGTACTTCGGTTCGAGCCCATGTTCGAGATTTTCAGAAAAAAGAAAAAAAAGGATAAAAGGGCATAGCAAAGCTCACACACACCAAAGGGCGCAGTTTAATATTCAGCGAGGAGGGGAGCAATTGAAGAGCGACTTTCTGTTTCTGCCAGGAAGAGACAGCGGCTACAAAAGCCGAGGGTGAGAGAGGTTACTACCTTTCGATCTGCGTTAAAGCCCATCATCTGCCTTAAGTCATTTAGACGCGCGCCCGACGACAGCGGTTAATGAGATTAAAGCAGTGGGACCGAGCTGAGGGGGAGCCATCTGAAGTGGGCGGATAAAACCGGGGGCTTTGCTGTATCATATCTGAGGGAGAACAGGATCCACTGCCAGCGTGGAGCCCCGCTGCGATCCAGGAACATTCAAGAGTTCAACATCACGAGGAGACGGGGGTGAAAACATAATGTTAGAATTAGGCGTAGTACACGAGGATAAAGATATCCCCAGGTGCGCCGATACACGTCTGGTCTCCAACTCTGGTATTTGAGATATAGATCTCAAGGACTGCTGATTCTGGGGTTTTAGACGCGTCCCGGCTCCAAAAACACCTGCAGGAAAACATGGAGCAGCTGAGTCCCAAATTAACTCTGAAAATAAATAATGATGGGTTTAGCGGGATCTTCTGTGAAGGACCCTTGAAATAAAGTCATCTAAATGAGTTGCACACACAATGTTTATCACTCAGTGGCAAACTCCAAGCACTTCAACTACTCGGATGAACGTGTCGTTGAAAACAAACTTAAGAGTTACTTATCGTTTAGTTAAATCATTTAAAATGATTTAAAATGACGAAGTTGACGGTTTTATACCAAAATTCGTTTTGTGCTTGGTTGATGATGAAAACACATCGAGTCTGATCAGAAACTTTTAGTGAGAAACATTTGGACTTCGGGCGCTAAACAGAGCCAATCTGTGAACAAACAACCTGAGCTTACTGGGTCGGATAGGGTCAGCGGATTCTGCTGCCGAGGATCTTGTCGTTTGGACTCAAAACGATGCGGGAGAGCGAAAAAACAAAAAAACAAAACGACAACTGTGAGACCAAAACACGGGAAGGACAATGACGATAACGACAAAAACAAGTACGAACTACTGAACATTTCACCTCATTAAACAAATTAAGCGTCAGAGCATCAGCTGCCGTCGTTTCTAACTCTAAAAGCCATTCTGACGACATGTAAAAGTAATATTTATCAGATGAACTTAGAGCAGTGGCTATTATAGCAGAGCTCCCATTGAGCTTTCGTCTTGGGAACCCAAAGCTCCTTGTAGCAACAGCTTCTCACGTCGATCGGTTCTTCTCTACTGTACTTGGGGGAAGAAAACAAAGCAGATGTGTCTCTGGAGGCATTTCTCTGACACACATCTCTGAGCTCCGGCTCTTCAACCTCGCTTAAAAAAGAAAAAGAAATAAAAAAAAAATCTCTTTTTGACTACTTGACTGTTCCTCTACTTGTTTTTGCCACACAGAGCTGCAACCCCCGACCCCCTCTAGGCAACAAGGCTTCACACAAACACCCTCAGCGCTTGGCAGCTGACACGGGGCCCGCGGTGGAAAAGCTCGGGCTGCTTTACCAGCGTGACGTTTGGAAAGAGCCTCTTGTTCCCGCTGCTGCACAGCCAATGAAGTGGAAGGAGCAAAAATGATTAATAATAAATAAGTTAGCATGACATGGACCAAATCATTTCTTGATTGTCCAAATTTCATGGCCTTTCAGGAAGTTAAAAATATTCTAATTTCCTTTTCACATGTGGACTTTTAGCCCGTTCCTCCCTATCAAACAGTGTGCTGTGCATGAAGTGATCAGTCTGCATTGCAGCCACAAATGTATTGCTTTTTTGTTTGTTTGTTTGTTTGTTTGTTTTTTGTGGCCGTGACCAAGCAAAGTAGTGCATAATTGAGAAACGGAAGAAAATTTGTATATTTGTGTGTTTTTTTTTCTGTTTTTTTTTTTATGTAGCACAAATGAAATTCTGGAAGGTGTGGCATTTCTATACATTTAGCTCACAAAGTCAAAACTGTATTAAGCCAGCTTTATTTGCCACGATGTCACCATCGGGTTTCCACATCCAACAGATTAGATTTTTATCCATTCTTCTTCCCCAGAATAGCTCAACCTTAATGAGAGTGTCTGAACTCAGAAGAGCTCAAATCCTGCAACAGCAGCAGCACAGAGACGAGGCTGAATACGTGCTACTCCTTTCAAGTGTTTAATTGTATTATTTTTTTCTTTCACTTCCTAATGAACTTTGGTCTGTCTCCAATAAAATACGTGGAACTTTGTGGTTTTAAAGCTGACAGAATGCCAAAAAGGTGCAAAAGGTGTGAATACTGCAGGTGCCTATGGAGTATTATAGGACATTACACAATCATAAACTTCTACAAGTTCAAGGCGAGACAGTGAAAGAGAGAAAAGCCAATCAGCATGAATGAGTTTAACTTGGTGAGAGTCGTTTTTTTCTGCTTTGTTTGTCTTAACGAGGACACAAAGTTCAGATCCCTCCAGAGCTTAAATGATGTGTTTCCACCCATAGATTTCGCTCATAAACAACTTGCCGATGGTGGCATTCGCCAAGCAAACAAGATCATGTGGGAACCAAAAGAAGGCTGGAAATAATCTCCGTGACTGACGAGATTCGTTTACTTTCTATTAAGACATCATGCTGCGTTGCTCTTGTTGAATTTATTCGCCGAAACGTCTCGTATTTCGATCAATCTTCTGGACGCTCCCAGCGCCCGAAAAGTCGTGGCTTCGAGAAAAACACCGGCCATCTGTGCTCCACATTTTCTGCAGAGGCTGTAAAAGCATCAACAGTATCGAGGAGATTTCCCTCAAGCGCCCGGAGCAGCTCCGTTATGAAAGGGCCGCTTCGAGGAGCGCAGGCTCGCTCTGGACGCGATTCAGAAGACGGTTTTGACTAAAAGCAGCAGCTGACGAGACGGACAAAGCCAAGTTTCCGCGCTGGCTCCGTTCACCGCGGCCCGACTCTTTCACAACGCGACTGGCTCAACGAGCGCGAGCGCAGTTGGACGAGGAGCTGATTACATTTACAGCTGAGTGACAATGCACCAGGAGAGGAAATGAAGTCATGAAAGTTTACCCTCTGCAATTTTATAAATCATTACTCTGAAACGCAACCGGGGTCAGATTTGCTGGCGGGGAGCTGAGCAGGCCAGGCCCGAACATCGCGTTTCGGGAAACTAAACAGCACGTTTGTGTTACCAGGGACTGAAATAAGCAATGCAGCTGAATTCCCTTAAATGGCGGCTCGTTTTATAGGCGATACATGGAACAGAATGATGAACTATTGTTCTAAATACAGGGTGTCTACGCATGTCCAATGTCAAAATTACAGCAGGCTTTAGAATGAAACTTTAAAACACCATAAAACATCAAAGGTATCAATGCAAAATTTCACAATAAATGTACGGCTCATTTACTTTATATGTGCAACCGGTAAAGATGGAGGGATTGAATACATCCAGACATTTTATTCACTCTTTTCTTTCCATAACTCGTCTAACCCCGTTTTAACCAGACTCATCCTGGAGCGTCTGCTTCAGAACTCACAGCAAAAAAAAATACACAATTTTTGTGCTTGCAGAAAAAAAACAAAAAAACTACAGATTGGTTTTTGTAACAATGTATCTTAAGAGTTATCACTCACTCAAATAGTTTGTTGCAACATAGCCTACAGAAAAGTTCAGTGCGTACATTAATGTTTTTAAACTGAAACTGCACAAAAAGGGACAGATTGGATAAAAGCTTTATTCTTTAAATGTGCAGCAGACCTTCAGCAACAAAAGTTCATTCAGACATAAATAAGCCTGCAATCCCAATTCAGAGTTTCTTTTTTAGCTCTTTACACAATCCTCAAGATGCTCAGAGTATTTGTTTTTTCCAACGTTGCAGAAAAAGGTTGGCCTTTGGGTAAATATTGGGTGACCTTCTGTAGGAATAGGAACATCGGTGCCTTCAAAATACCGAGGAGTAACAAAATAAATCATTTGGAATACTTTCTATCAATCCAATGTGTTTTACTCTTGCAAAATTGGGGAAACTCAAAAATTCTAAATCTCTCGTTCTGGGAGCCTCCGAAGCGTTTAGGCGCGTGGAAAACGTGTCCGACGCTTCCAAGTTCGGCACACGTGCAGTCTGACTGCCGACGCTTGACGTTTTGCTCATGAGTCCGGTTTGTGTTCAAATTCTATGTGGAAGCGCGTCGGGAGCGCCTCGGCTCTAGCCGTTGTTTTCGGTAGCACGCGTTGGCTGCTCTTGATGCTACAAACGCTCAAAACACTCCAAACGGTTCAAGTCTCGACGCGCGAAATGCGACAGAGCGGCGTTTTTCTAACTTAGCGAGCATGTTTTCTCTCAAGGTCCAAAGACGTCCATGTAGAGTTACTTGGTTGTTTGTCCCATGTGACTGTCGACATGTCAAGGATGTATTAGACTTTTGACCACTGAGGCACTGGCCTCCCCTTTGACCTCAAAAAGGGTTAAATGGGTATAAAAATATGGATGAATCTCAAGTTGATCACAACAACAACAAAAAAAGTACCAGAATTATGCACAGAACTTCAACAAATTCATTAAATTTGAAATCTTCTTTGCTTTATTTCTGCTGAAGAAATGAAGCTCTCATAATTCTCTGGCACAAGTTCATCTATTGTCAACAGTGGAAAATTAGAAAGCCGGAGCAGCCCACCATTCTCCTCCGAAAAATCAACCGAACTGAGACTTCCAATTCAGCCAATGGTCATGTTTCATATGGAAGTTGATTAGTTTGGTTTGTTTTGTCTTGACCGTCACACTCCTCCCTCTCTCTCTCTCCTTTCAGATGAGCGTGTCACAGCGCTTTCCCGCCATGAGTCCGATGAGATCTGTCGTTCTCTCTGTCATTCACCTCCTCCTTCCATCTCTTTCCCCCTCCGGACTCCCTCCATCACTCGTCCGAGTGAGAAAGTGGTGTGACATTGATGTGATGGGGCTACACAGACTGTCAAGATGGATCGCTACCCTGGGAGATATTCCAAACACACGCGCACACGCCGGGCGTGTGACGTCCGGGCGCGCAGACTGAATCCCGTGCGCCCGCCTTCGCACACAGTCGCACACATGCGTGACCGTACAATCACAGAGCCTGCTGCATGCGCACACACGGTCCAGTGAGCTCCTGGGCCTGTCAGCTGAAGGTCGCTCAATCTGACACTGTGTTCCAGTTGGAAGCAGGCCCAGGGAGGCATCATGGCTTCACCGCCTGCACACCGACTTCAGACACACACACACACACACACACCTGAGCGCTTTCACTCTCTCCCACTCGCACATGCTAGCTTCTCATCTTTAAACTCCTCTATTTCTGTCACTGCCACTTAAAGAATGCTTCGAAAAGGTTTTCGCATGCAAACATGAGGTCGGGCTGACTGAACGAAGGAGAGTAGAGTTAGTAAACGCGCGTAAATAACCGCGAGGACGCGAACACGCTCGTCCTTTCGAGGCACGAGCGTGACGGCCACAAACGCCGACCTAGGTGAAGGGTGACACCTGACGTTTGCCGCTGTGGAACTGTCACAGATCAACATGCTGTTCTTCATACAAAGAAACCTCCATGCTCTGTAAACCGCACGCAGACACAGAGCAGTCAAGGATGATCAGTGTGAATCGCTGCCAAGCAGAGCTTCCTCTCCCCTCCTGACATGCAGCCGTACACAACCGAAGACGAGGACGCAGAGGCCTAACCCCACAGGACAGCATGTCAGGCAAAGATCTGAGAACACATTTTCGACTTGGCTGAGCAATCGAGCAGCCCGGGTGCCGGGGGGGGGGGGGGGGCCCCCGCTGGGTTGCCGGTCTCGGCCCACACCTCCGCCGTCTGCCCCTCCTTCAGCAGCGAGCAGCACCGAGGAGGTCAGCCAGACGGAGCCGAATCTGTACTCCGTCGGCGCGTCTGCTTACAAGACCCCGATTGCTGTCTTTCGTGTGTTGTCTGCGGAGCGGCGTTATGACGATTCGATTCAAAAGAAAGTTGGGGTTTCGCTCTGTGGGAAAGCCGACCGTCGATGCCGCGCTCCGCGCTTCAACAGCGTCCCGCCTGAGACCCTCCCGCGCCTGCCAGTTTGGCTCAAAACCCTTTTTTTTTTTTTTTTTTTTTTGCTAACGCTGCTTTTACGCGTGCCAACTTTACTTTCAGAGACGCTTTATGAAATAAAAGTGATCTAGATATAAAGGTCACCTACTCTTTTATCTCGTAATTTTCCAAGGAGCTGGCTGCCTCGATTGTAAGAATGGAAAGTAAAAGTGATGAGTGGAGTGGTGTGATAAACCAGGGAACGACGGGGGTGAACAAGCTCCGGATTCCACCCGCTCCAGAACTTTCTTTTGGATTTAGAGGCGTGACAGAACATTGCAATGCTTCAGAAAGTGTTGCTTTTTATACCTGTGGTGTGTCCCGAAAATGTTAACCCGTCCAAAAAGTAGTCCCTGACTTTACATCATCTTATGTACATTGGAGGGATGAGTGCACTTCAGGTTCTAGGGTCTTATTAATATCACAAAATGAATTAAAAGGAAAGCTGTGTGTATCCTTTTTTAATTCATTTTGTGGTAATAAAAACAGATTTAATGTTCCCAAGAACTACTTTTAAGCAAGGCTCTGCTGCAGTACATACTGACCAGCATCTCTTAATGCTCAGCAAGCAAACAGAATGTGTGTGCGCATAAGAGAGACCTCGGCACCTCTGATTTTTCGCACTACAAAGTTTTTTCTACAACTCTCGTTCGAGTCACAAGGCACAAAAACAGTTCACACTCACACACGTGTTAATTTGCACAACAGGCAATGCCACTTTCAGTGCAAACTTGTCGCTGTGCATTACAGTAACCACGAAAATCGAGTCTGTTAATTGTACCGTCAGAGAGGAAAGCTTTACTTTGGCTGTGCAGTTCAGCAGCCGGGGAGGAGAGACTGCAGAAGTTGAAACTCTCCCGTTTCGGTGTCCGTCTGTCGCGGAGCGGACGGCGCAGTTTGGATATTTAAAAAGGAAATGAAAGTAAGCCGGGTCGTAAACAGGCCTGACAGAATTGGTTTCGAATGAAAAGTCTGAGCTCTTGAACATCCAACTGCAGCTGCATCTCTGCGAACCGAGCAGCCAGTCAGCGCGTCCTCTCCATCGCCAATGAGGACAGGCTCATTACCCAAAAACATAAACATCAAAGTTTTTAATTTTTTATTTTATTTTATTTTTTCTCCCCAGCATTTATGATCGATTAGCTCCGCATTAGCAGAAGGGCTAATTAGGCCCCCAGAGTGAGGGCCCCTGTTAGCACGAACTTGTCACCGTGCCACGGAGAGGAGCTCGCGTTTCCGTCCCCTCAGCCTGGAGCCAGGTGGCCTTTGTTTGTGAGCTGCAGACGCTCTCAACAGCACTTTTTCCCTCTGAAGACCTCTCTGCTCTCTGTGCTCCACTTAAAACCTCGAGTCTGAAAGCCGCAGGGGAGATGAAACACACACAGACAGAGGAAGTGGTGGGGGAGGTCACTCTAGTGCAGAGACAGTTTATGGTACGACGCGCGCGCGCGCGCACACACACACACGCACGCACGTACGCACGCTGCGTCACAGACGGCGCTGTGTCAAAACACAACAGACTCAGGATGCCTCAGCCGCCACCAGCGCCGCGTTTGTGAATGCGCATGCAAATGTGCGCATTAGCACCGTGAGAGAGAGAGAGAGAGAGAGAGAGAGAGAGAGAGAGAGTCAGCAGCTCATGGTTCCTTGTCGTTATTTTTAACCAACACGGCGGTGGCTGAATGGGGAAGTGCATCTGTCTGGTTCAGCGTCTGTCTTAAGGCTCACGGATCATCTCGAGCTCTGAGAGAGAGAGAGAGAGAGAGAGAAAGTGCCGCGCTGTGTTCAACAAGGTTTCCTATAAAGTCAAGCGTGTTGCTCTGCGAACACGTCCATAGGTGAACAGCAGGTGAAATGCTAGTCTGCTAATGAGCAGTGTGCACGAGCTCCCCTCTCCCTCCCCCCTCCCACACTAACACGCACGCGCGTCCTGAGAGATGAGGTGAGAGGAGTAATTAGAATCCCATCCATTAACACAAGCGGCCGCGGAGGAGGACGAGCAGCAGGTGTGTGTGTGTGTGTGTGTGTGTGAGAGAGAGACCGTGTGTGGGTGGGTGTCCTGGTGGGGCGGGGCTGCGCACCGGCGATGCGCGCGAAGACTTGGCTATACGCTAACGAGGGCGCGCACGGGGTGACCCTCAAAGTACGGGACGCATCTGTTACAGGAGCTCGGCGGCAGGTGTGAACACGGTTACAGAGAGCGAGGAAAGCCATGTTCAAAGACGCGTTTGTTTACACATTCGGAGGCAACGAGGCGCAGAGGAGGGGAAGAAAAAAAAAAAAAAAAAAAAAAAGCTCACACTGCTTTCTCTACGCAGGCAGTGAGGGGTCGGTAGCGTCTCGCAGCCAGAGCTCTTTAAATAAATCACGTCCAGCTTAGCACGCCATCTTTTAAAAGGCGCTGTTGCGAGAACGCAGCAGTAAAACGACGCCGCAAAGATTTTATTCCTCAAATGTTAAGGATGTTGAATATGACAGTGGTAATATGCAAAGTAGCCGTGTTGATTCGCTATACGATCAAAGACGCTGATTTAGAGCTTCGGAGCTCTTCAGCTTCAGTGTGTAAAATGCAATGGTTCTTGTTTGTAGCGCACGCTAACTAGGTAGGAATAAGCCTCAGTTTTCATCTCGTTTGCTGTGTTGCAAGCCTCGTGTTTCAGAAGTAGCTAGTGTCAAATAAAGGAAATTAAAATGCACAAAGGCGAGCGCAATTCTTGGTTACTTCACAAAGGATCTGGGTAATAGCAGGCAGTTTTTCAGTGGATTCATGAAGGTTTATTTTTCTTAAAATGGAGCGTCTGTTCAGATACACGCTGGATAGATGCACCTTGTGGACATAAAGGGAGGTTCAGTGGTGAGAGCCTTCAATGATCCTTCAGTATTATAAAGTATCATATCGTAATCTAGTGAATAAATATTGGTCTCGCTTTGCCGTGTCAGAGGTTCGCATCCAGTCGTCATCGGTATAAATGTCAAAGGAATTTTGGTCGTCTGATTATTTATTTTATAAAAATCATAAATCATCAGAAATGAATGAGGCCCAAATTATTATTATTTTATTTCATCAACGTTCTGAAGTGGCCCAGTCAGAATTGACCGTTTAGTTCAACTTTTACTTTTTGCAAGCGCTGAGTTGACGTCACCAAATGCAAAAACGGTCTGTTGTGTAATTGTAGACCGTTGACGTCTGTTAACACAGTCACTGAGATGTTTTAAACTGCTAACGTCAGTGAAAACAGATGGTGAAAATGTAAACACAGCAGGGTGTCTCAACGCGTCGGACAATGATGCTACAAAACCTTTCAAAACTTGTCTGGTTTGGTTCGAGCCAAGTTGGGTGTGTCTCCGTTCCTCTCGTTTGGGCAGGAACGTGGAAACAAGAGGACCATAAAGCACACGAGAGCTGAGGTCCACGCCTGACAATGTCATTCTGCGCATGACTCTGTATTCCCTCTTCCACAAGTCCACCTATATGATTGATTGCAGTCTGTTGCCAATGAAATTGCTTCCCGGCAATACGCAGTTTGTGCCATTTTTGAGGTGGTTCCCAAAACCAAGGAAACTAACCAGTTTAATAAGAAGACTGATCAAATAACCATTGAGAAAAAGGCCAAAATCTTTCTAGTGGCTACAAAATCTATGTTTGAGGTGCAACTGCATTAGGGACATGTAATTAAATATTATTTTGTAATACAAAATAAGGACTGTGTGTATGACTTTCTACTTGGCTGAATGAAAGGAAATAACACATTTTGTATGTAGGCTGAAAAATCACTGACATTGAACAACGAATGTTTATTAAACCCTGAAGAAACAAGTGTTTAAATATAAAACTCAAACGTTCCACATTTTGTTTGTTTTGTCTTGATTCGCCCTGGTACCTTTGACATTTGAAACAATACAACACTGTCACTGTCGAGCCACTATTTAATTTAATCGTGTGAATTTAGATTTCCGAACCTTTCCGTCTCAAAACTTTCAACATTGCTTGCATTGCGTCCTGCATGAGAAATGACACCGTCTGTCTTCTTCATCCGAACAGGGTGTGTGTCTGAGGAAATCCAGTCAAACTGATCTTCAATTAGCCCCTGGGGAAGGCTGGATGAGAACACAAGAGTGATGCAACATGTAAATGCCACCTGATGGGATTTTCTTTACTCTCCTTATAATGAGATCCCATTAGCTTAGATTTTCCCACAGGATTTGGAAGCAGTAATTTGGAGGATTACTGCTCCCTTGATGAGGTCAGGAGGTTTGTAGGATGGAAGTCTTGCCAGAAAAGTTTCTTTTTCTTTCTTTCTCTTTTTTTTTTTTTCTTTCCATATTGCCGGCCCCGCCATGGCGACACCCGTGGGAAAAAACCCCACCTGAGTGACTTCACGTGCGAACGCATGCTTCCAACCTGGAGATGTCTGTCAACTCCTCTGAAGACCACAGAGAGCTGAGAGGGTCTGATCGTGTGAGAGAGACAGAGAGAAAACGAGTGAAAGGAAAAGCAAGTGAGTGCGCGAGTATGCTATATACAAACCACAGCTTTGCTCCGTGCTGTAATTTACGCTGCCGCCAAAACCGCCGCTGCTTCTGCTGCTGCGGCAGAGGTTCAGCTCCACCGGCTGCTTCGCTGGCTGAGGCGGGTCGGTGCTTGTAGACGGGGGCTGTGTTAACCCTCTGACTGTTTGTTTATCTTGCAGCCAGAACCGACCATTAAAAGTGGGCCCTCAGTCAGAAGCACAAAAACAGACGCTTGTCATGTTCGAGGGCTGTAATTGTAGCTCTCGCGTGATGTTTTTATTTTCCCTCTGACCTCTTTGGATAAACTCAAGAAGCCACTTAACACTGGGTTTGGCTTGCCAGAGCCCAGAAAGAGAATTACGCGACATGCAGTGAAAGGAGACGCGTCGGTCTTCCTCCCCGCCCCCCTTTTTAATTCATGGGAGCGCTTGATGTCACTTCTCACTGTACTTCTTGCCTCAACTTCAGACGTGTCGCTTTATCACCACATCTTAGCGCACTGCCCCTGTCAACAAGCTAAAATCAGCACCCTGTTGAATGCTGCCACACAGGATGCTAATGCTTTGTTTACTGTGAGAAAGGCCATCTTTAAATTAACCTCGCGCAGATTGCCACGTGCACATAACAGACCGGCTCCACATGTGCAGGGACCAAAACGCAGCTCACACTACGACATCCCTCCAACATAAACCGAGCGTATTCTGCCTCACGTCTTTGAAATGTTGACAACAACAAAATAAAAAAGGCTGGAGGTTTCAAACTTGTGGTTCTCTCTTACAAAGTTGAAAAAAAAAAAAAAAAAGCGCTGCCTATCTTTCCTTTCCTTCCTTCCTCTTTATCTGCATCGTTATCTGCTTAGTGTCATGATGAAATATGTCATTACAGTTGCATAAAAGCTGGTGCTTTGTCTTTTAACCGCTGCGAGCCAGAAAAAAAGAAAAGAAAAAAAAACGACAGAAACATTAGCATAAGAGAGAAACAAAGGAATTCAAGAGAAGAAAGAGAAGAAATTGGCTTGGTTTCCATTTTCAGTGTGACAGACGTAATTGACAATTTTCAGCAAGGCCAGGGGAGTTTCATCTGGTGCAGCCGAGGAATTAAGCAAGATTAAAGGTTAAGACGGGCTAATTGCTTCAGTAAGACACCCAGACAGGTTCAATACTGTTGTTACTCCGACCCACAATCTAACAGAGAAGATTGTAATTATAAAACTGCAGCTCACAGAAGCTGCAAGGAAAATAAATATTTCACCAAAATAACTGGCTGAGAGTTAAAGCCAGTTACATCACTTCAGGTTTAAGAACTAGCCTAAGATGTCAAAATAATATGTGGAATTTATCATTAGAGGTGCATCTCACTACAGAAACATTCATTTATTGCCTGAGTATGAAAAATGGAAAAAAACAAACAACAACTTTGGAAATCAGGCAAAGGTGTTATTATTCTCAAAAACTGAAAGCAAATGGTGCATTGTGCAAGTTATAACATCTCTAAAATGTCTACCATACTGTCCGACAGTCTCTAGTTCCTGAGATAGTATGCATTATCTCACTAAAATAATAAGTGGTCACTTATAAAAATGCCCCCTAAATTCAAAAAGTGCAACCTTGTCAGTGATAGTAGTTTATGTAATGAGACTTAAGAACTGGTTCATTCTTCTCATTCCTCCTTATCCTCAAATACAATATCAAGGTTTCTCTTTGACGGCATGACAAACACATCTGAACTTCACCTGCAACCTGAAAACATAATCTCACAACCGAGCCCAACATCTAGCTTCACTGTACAATTTGGAGGTGTGCGCATCTCCTCAGTCAGAGCCCTACTCCACAAGGAGAGCTCCACACTAGTCCCTTACATTACTCAGATTTGTACAACTCTTGACTTGGAGAGATTTTGCAAGTGGAAGCGTTAAGTACAACAGGCCTGATCGGTAACATTTGGAGGCTGATAACTGTTAATGCACTGCACCGTTTCTCACGCCACGTGTCATGGCTAAGCCTCCTGTGCCGCCACCTGGCTTGTCCATAGAGGACACAGATGGATATCACGGTTATTGACCGCAATCGTTTCATCGGGAAAGTTTTGTGCGCTTAGGAACTCTCACTCGCCCAGAAAACCTCTCAACGATCGCAGACGATCCTCCTGGAGGATCTCTGTCGGAGAAGTGATGCTGGATGCTAAAGCCGGGGGAATTAATGCACATATTTGATGAAGCATTCTTTCTCTCTTCTGCAATGTTTAAAATGACACTATCTTGACTATTTGAGCACATACCCACACAGCAATCTTTGCCTGTTAGTGACAGTAGTGCATTCACAACTGACCTCTAGTGAATTATACACAAAGTGACCCTGGACAAAATATTTAGCTTGTTTCAATCAAAACTCCTCAGGTGCTGGAGAGATTAGCTCAAATCTCCTGTAAGATTTGAGCTAATCTTACAAAAGAATGAAGAACTTCATTACTGCTTCTTTCATAAAAGAGAGAAATTTGGTCGTAATCCATTTGTTCGGCCCAGCAAAACCAGTTGGGATTTCTGTGATTGTTTAGCTGATCTTTGGGTTGATTTATTGACGCTTCCAGTCACGTTGTACCGCATTCACTCTAAACCTTGAAAAGCTCGGTTTTCTATAACAAAGCCCTGAATGTTAATAGGTTACTGTTCTGATTGCTCATCTCTGAAAAGTGATCTAAAGTGCCGACACTCATTTTCTTCTTTCTGCCACATATTACTGAAATGTAGTTGTTTTGTTGTGTGTGTTTGGGTTTTATTCAAACAGCTTTCCGCCTAATCTCTGTGCTGCCGTCTTCTAGCCTCTTTCAAGACGTAATTCATGAAAGCCGCAGTCGTTATATGACTCATGGTGTTTTAAATACCAATCACTTGACAGAGCTCCCAGTCACTGTTTATTTATTTTCAACCTAAAAATGAAATGTGGCATGTGCTAGGAAAGCTGTTCTTCCTGTCCCCAGCTGCTAAATTCATGTTTTTGATGCTTGGCTCATTTAATTACCAACTAATTTAGGGATCTCGTCGCCGTTTAGCACCTGCCTGGTCTGCTTTTGGGTGAGGTAAATTTGTATTTGTCTTAGATTCCCCTATTAGGGGAAAAGTGGCTTTAAAATGTGTTGCTTTTGTCCAGATGTTGGAAGAAGGGTTTGAGTCTGACTTGTTATTCATAGCGAATTAAGAGATTGAGCATTATTATAGAGAAGCTGGTTCACTTTTAGATATCCTGGTTTATCATGTACACCAATAAATCCAAACCAAATCGAGATATTCCCATAAGGCCATTTCACCCAGCCATGCCGGGCACTACTTCCTCTTTGAAGGCAGTCGTTTCTTTCCACTGTCACCACATGCTTTAGCATTTTCACATTGTGTGATCATCTAACTTTGACTGTTTTAATCACTATCAAATTGTATTGTGTGCAGCTGAATTTGAACCTGTGTAAATGATTGGATGAGATAATTTGACTCTGTGCTCGTTGAGGGGCAGCATTTAAAGACGAGCTGTTGGGACAGCGGTGGAAACTCATCGTCCTTTTCGCAGGTCGGCACGTAAAACGCGAGGGGAAGGTGTCCAGTCAAATCCAAGTCACTTTAGAGGAATGCTATTTTTTTTTTTTTTTAAATAACGGCTTATCTCGTTTTAGAGCTGTGAGTCGGCATCATTGTTCAGTCACCAGGGTGCCGTTGTGTTCAGTGTGTGACAGGCACACTGTCACACTCTGACAGTGTGGCTGGTAGATGGGCAGACGCATAGGGAGTGGTGCCACTGAAAAGCCGCAGTGGCATAAACGATGAGCTGTCAAAGCCAAAGGGTAAATTGCTGTGGAATAAATATATGCTATGTGTGGTGGAGGCCTAGCCAGGTCATTGTGGTGGGTGTATTGTGTGGATGGAGGAAGCCACAATGGTGAAGCAAGTCTCTGCGTGTGTGTGTGTGAGTGTGTGTGTCGAGGTGTGTGTGTGCGTGTGTGTGTGTGTGTGTGTCTGTGTGTGTGTGTATCCATACAGCTCTGTGTCGTGCCAGTGGAAAGTGAGAGCAATCCACAGATGTTAATAGCCTGAGCTGCGCTTTGAAACGTCCTTTGAGTGCTTGTTGTTCTGGAAGCTCAGAAGTTTTCTTCACCGACTCGGGTTTTCACAGGTCCTCATCTGCGGTAAGCTCCACTCATCAGTGAACCGGGAGACCGGGATAAAGGAGAAGAAAGGCCCGGATTTGCCTCTCAGCGGCATCGAATAAATAGCGGCCCCTTTTGGTGTCCCACACCGACCACATTTAGAGCGGCCCTTGTTAAACCTCCACCCTGTTCTCGGGCCGGTTTAGATCTCCTGACCACCCAGTGACTGAACACAGAGGCTCAGCGAGCTGGCGAAGGCGAGGTGGTTGTCTGAATGAGACCGCAGGCCGATTTGGATGGCTGTTCCAGCCTCCTTAGTAGACATTCGCTAAGGTTTCATTACAGGCTTGGGAGCTCAGGGCTGGACCACACTGTGTGCATGTGAATCTCTGTTTATCTGCAGTCAGTTTATATATAAATATGCACTCATTTAGTAAAGCGTGCAGGCTTTTTCCTAGCCTGTGCCTTTTAGATTTGCTCTGATGCAAATGTACTCGTAGCTTCATTTATTACGCAGTTAAATGCAATTTTGAAATTAGGGAACAGTTAATGGTTCGTGAATCGCGTCGTCACTTGAGTCTAGTTAAAGCTTTCACGTAGCTTTAACTAGAGCTGGGCAATGAAGCTATTAGATTTCATTTGTGAAAAATCAGAATTTTTCTTGGTTTTCCATAATCTGGAGTGACGTCAGCACGCCCAGGGCAGCCATCTTGTTTGACGAGTCTGTTTTAAAGCTTCTGTTTATTTGGACTTTGAATTCAGGTCAACGCTACGACAGATTATTTTCTTTTTTTAATTACAAGAATAAAGTCATATTACCACCAGAATAAAGATGTATTACTAAGAGAATAAAGAAGCAATTTTATAAAAATTCCAACACAAACAAAAAAAACTTGGCAACACTTTATTTGAAGACTATCATAAACATGACATAACACCTGTTAAGACCTTTAAGAAGTCTTTATGAATATCTGTGACTGTTTCATGAAGTGTCATTCTCTAAATAGGGAAACTTCTAATGTAAAGTTGACACTTTTAATGGACTTTTTGTGCAACTTTTAGTACAACTTTGCTTTAAAAGTCACTATTTCCCAAATGACACTTCATGACAACAGCCACAAACATCCATAAAGACTCCTTCATGTTCATGACGGATGTTATGCCATATATAAGACAGTGTCATGTTAGTCTTATGCACAACACTTGCCAAGTAAAGTGCTACTAAAAAGGTAAAATGAGGAAATTTGAGCATCTTGTGAAGTTGTAGTTTAGATTATTATTATTTTTTTTCCAGTAATGGAACAACTTAGTCGATTTTGAAGAAAGACCTTCAGAAACTGACACGGTCACATCAAATCCTGATGACTGAACTGTTTCTCAGAACGACTTTTCTCATAATCGTAAGACTTTTTACATGTAAAATTTTGCCTTTTTCTGTTGATATTATGACCATATTCTAGTAATTAAACATTTCTTGCAGCTTTGTCCTATTGTACAATTTACTGAAGGAATGATTGAAATAAAAGCCACTTTATGAAAATGGTTTCTGCCATTTGTGATTTCTTTTTCAGAAAACAAAGCAATCAAAAGAAATCATTAAAACAAGATTTGGTATGACAAAAGAGAGAAGCCAAATCGCCCAGCTCTAGCTTTAACTTCTTCCTTTTTAAGGACAGAGTCCAGACCTGGCATTAAATCACTGTTCTTGTACCAGGAAAAAAAAAAAAAAAACCTGAGTCTCTCAAAGAAAATTCATGATGCGCCACCTGACTGCTTCCTTCACTGTACAAAAACCAGAGCGCGCCGTCAGACCCCAGGGGCCAAGTGTCGATTTAAATGAGGCCGCGTCGGGCCCTGATGTAGAAACCCGGCGTCCGCACACTGACGAGATGATACATTATTCACACGTCGGACACAAATGCATGTACATACATACATGTGAAGTGGATGCAAATAGCAGGAGGTGGCGAGTCACTTGCCAAGGATGACCTCCAAACGCAGGGTGGGCGGGGGCAGTGTGGCTGTGCGTGGTTAGAGTTTCAAATTCGGCCCGGGTGTCACTCAGTGGAAATGAATTTGCTGCAGGCGTCTTGAGGGACAAGGAAAAGAAGCCCTCCTTCCACCTTCATCAGTTTTTGGAAAGTAACCGAGTCCCAGCAGTTTTGAGTATGTTTTGAAGCACTTCGTGCAGCGCAAAGATTTGCGCGAGTCACACCGCACTCCAGTAAAGACTTCAATTCACACTGGACTTTCAGCCTTATTTACCAAAAGTATTTTAATGAAAACTTATTGGCAAATTTTGAGACTAATCGACTCTCAGCTATGTTTTTCACTTACTGGAGATGGGACAAAATATCCTCCACCCTTTGAGATGCCGCGACTCACATTTGAAATAATTGAAAAGAAGTTATTTAAAAAAATGCTCATCGCCTCTTATAGGATTTACAACCTAACTTTTTAATTTGTAGTGTGCAGATAAAATAAACTGTCGATTAAATGTGTGATTCCTGCAAACTTTGTAGATTAAAAATGTCCAGACACACAGTGGCTGTCCAAAACATGACCCATTTTAAAAATTTAAACCTGTCTCTACTTCCCATATTTGCTTCCAGTGTTTTCGCTTTTTGGTCATATTTGCACTTTTTAGCTCATGAAGCTTTTTAATGCAGATACGACCAAATGCAGAAGTGGTTTTCAGATGATGATTGCATTTATTGAGAGGAAAAAAAGCGTTCCAAAAAAACTTGAACCCTGTGTGAAACATTGATTGCTTGCTAAACCTAATAATTTTTGTGCCGCCTTTGGCGACAGCAAGTGCCATCAAGGGTCAGTAAAACCAGGCAGTAAGTCTTTCACATTGCTGTGGGCAAACTACCTTTCTGAAGAGCTGTTTTTATTTAGCCACAATGGAGAGGTCTTAAGCATAAACTCTGACTTACAGCCAGGTCAGACTTTGACTAGAAAAATCTTTTTATTAAATTTGAAGCCATTCTGTAGCGGAGGTCATGAACCGATGGCCAGATTTGATCCTTTAGACTATTCTGGAAGAGAGCAGCGATCATGGGTTAATTTGACACATCATGCAACAGACTTTTGCTCAATTAGACCAAGAAATATTTTCCAAAACGCCGTAGAGCTCATCGGGATGTTTAAGAAAATCTCAGACGAGCCTTGGGATTCTTTCTCTCGGCTGCTTTTCACTGTGGCGCTCTCACATGGATGTAATTTATGTCCAATGTTTCTGATATTGGGTAACAAACACTGACCCTCACTGAGCGAACGAGGCCTGCAGCGCCGCAGCAGATGCTGTTTTGGGTTCTCCTGTGACCTCTCGGGTGAGTCGTCGATGACCTCTTGAGTAATTTTGGTGAGCAGGAGTGGGAAGGTCCAGCTCGGCTCCCTCCACGTTTCCCCCATTTGTACCTATTGTGGTTCTCTGGAGTGCCAAAGCCTTTCTCTCGATCTGAAGATGACGTGTTGCTTTCTGAGATCTTTCAGCCCGTTTTATGTCATGTACTAATTTTCTTTATTTCTACAAGCCAATCAGAAATGGGTGTTGCTGGAGAAATTAAACTTAGCTTTCTAACTATGGCTAATCACAGTTAATTTAACAAGAAGGGTAATTTTTTTTCCCCCCACATTGGGCCTGGTTGACTTGGATATCCTATCACTTTTAATTGCTAAAAAAGCCAAATTAGAAAATTAGCCTTTTTACTCCTCTAAAGTTAGTCTGCTGATCTGAATCGCTTGACTCATCCAAACACTTTTCCAATGACTGTTGCCGTCTTCATTGTCGTGTTCCTCAAAACTGGACTCATTTATCTATATTTCTTTCATCCCCGCGTCCTCCCCCTCGGTTTCCCAGGGGAGAAGTAATGGGATGATGGGTGGGTGGGCAGTCAACAGGACTTCTACCATGCAGCGGCGGCGGCCTCTCCCGCCTCCCACCACCTACCGAAGCAATCCATCTCCATAAGTACAGAGTGGGAGACCGCAGCCCTCCTCAGCGTTTCCTAGACCAACATCCATCAACATAAACAATGCGCTTCGAAAAATGCACACCCAACGCAGCCCAAGCAGGAGCACAGAACGCAGCGAGGACGCGGACCCGAGAAACAATCGGCAGGGATACGCCGCGCGGCTCATGTAATTCATCATTATCGGCTGCCTTCTTTTAATTTGCAGCCAGCTGCCAACGTAACAAAAACAACACGAGCAGAAATAGACCGAAAGGCTCACAGCACATCCAACTACTCCCACATCGGCTCACAGTCCAAACCTTTGCAACCACTTTGTAACCACTTCACCTCGCCAGACACCCACACTTGAACCGGGATGATCTGCTCTTCTTTTTTCAGAGTCACTCTCTCCGTCTCCCTCAGAAAGGCCCACGTACAATTTGTCCTTGTAAAGCACATCTGACGGCAAGCCAGAAATCAATGTCTAAAAGCAGACGGGCCCTCTTGTCTCGGAAAGCCGCAGCCTGGGCTCAACAATGCGGCTTTAAATCACAAAATTATTGGGTTTTATGAGCGTGATCTATGTGAAAATAATTGCTAATGTTCCAAGAGTAACCAGTGGAGAGGCGGGTAATGGGGCAATTTATACATTCTGATTGTAATACATGGAAAGCTTCCAGGCCATCTCCTCACAGTTTTACGGCTGCTCATAAAAACAGGCCAAGCAGCCCAACAGTTGCTGTGATTAAAATCAATACTGCTCCAGGATTATTGCAGCTTCTGCTGCCGCTCGTTTGTTACACAAGGAGGGCGGCTTCACGCTGGAAATCAGCAACGCAAATGAGGGAAATTTGGGATGAATAAAGTTCGACTTTGCATCCAGTTTATTTGATTTGAATTTGGGTTCTAATATCTGAAGCCTGGTCTGTGGAACAAACTGAGCGAAAGTCTACTTCGACGAGATTCGAATGCGTGTCTAATAAACGTGCACAGATGTAGAATAACCACCACCTGACAGTGAGTTCTCCGAGACCGAGTTTATACACCATGCGAACGTCCTGCTTCAGTCCTCACTCTTAATGGTCACTGCTGACAAAAAAAACAAAAAAACGCTGGACGTCCGTTATAGACGACGACGCTTCAGATACTCTATGACCTAACACAGAAAGGATGATTTCCCTCGAGGGTCATCTATAACGATGCGTGAAAGCTCATGTTCAAATTAGGCTTCGGCTTTTAGCTGGAACAACTAGCGGCCTTCACTCAACCGCCTCAATTCACCTGAAATTATATCTGTCGGCTCTGCTGCACATGCTGGACGTGAATCTCTTGTTCCAGCAGATCTCAAAGGATGGCTCGAGTTATAAACGACTCGAGTCAGGGCAGAAATAAATTAGTTAAGGACACAGAAATGCACATGGTTCCTTTATTGCATTTCACAGTTTTTTCGAAACGTCAGAACAGCCAGTGCCACGACTCCCAGTGATTCTAACTCAATTTCAACATGGGGTTTGAAAACTGGCAAGTCTGGCAACTTGAACTCGTTCTTTTTATTGGCATTTTTCTTTTCCTCTCTTCTCATTGATTGTATAAAATATGTCAGCATAGTCCGAATAAACAGGGTAAATCGTGTCCATCATGTTAGCTGCTGACTGTAATCCCAACCTCATCCTACGCTGGATGTGGGCACTATTGATTCTGCTGTGTTTGCATAAACTATTGATTCAGGTATTAAAGCTGCGTGTGGGAATTGCTGCATAGTGCAGTGACGCTACTTCTTCATATCCGTTTTAAGCCATTTTGCGAGTCCATAAATATTTTTAAACGGCCATCTTTGTAGTCCATATCCACATTCAAACCGCTACTGGTGACCAGCCAGTACATTATTAATCAAGTATAGTTTTCTAAGTTTACAAAAGGTCAAATGAAATGTTACTTTATTAAAATATTGTTGCTGTGCAACATTGTTTTTTAAACATACTAACATATTACTACTCAGTAAAGTGCCTGTTGTGAATTGGCAGTGTATGAATAAACCGGGTACATCTTCTGTTACTTTGTTTTAGTCGTACATGTTTTGGTGACACTGTGTGGGTAATTTGCATATTTTAGCGCAACCTAAGCTTAATTAGTCAAAGGTTCATTTGGATTCGTTCCAAATTTCTAAACACAAACCTGTTTTTTTCTTCCTAAATTCACAGTTTGCACTGAACTGATGGAGAGGCTGGTGCCCAGACTTGGCAATTTTAGATCTAAATCACTAATTTTGTAAATAATTGCCTCAGGAACGTTTTTAATACTTACTCATTAAAGCCATTGTTCCACAACAAGGGAAATGTACAGAGATAATTCTGCACTCCTTGTTTGTAACAAGCTTTTATTTAGACCATTCCCTTTCTAACATGTAGAGCCAGTCTGCACATTTCTCCCTAAGGCTCAATTAGGCATTTTCTGTCATAACACTGTGCAAAAACCTGGAAATGTTCTGTTTTTTTTTTTGTTTTTTGTTTTTTTAAGGATCAAACGTGTGATTCTGAGAGATGGTCGGGTGAAAATCCCGGAAGAGCAGCGGTTTCTTAAATACTCGGATCAGTTTGTCTGTAAACATGGAGGTCACTTCAAGCTGCATGTTGATGTTCAGGTTGACCTTTTGACCTAAAGTCTCGGTTTAGTGCCACCGGACGCTCTGTTTGCGTTCGGAAGCAGGTCGACTTGACGAGCGGACGCCACGTCTGACCCGCAATCCAGCAGAGAAAGCATCGTTTCAAAGTAAAATAAAACGATTTCAGTCAATCGCAAGGGCCCCGAAGCTCCTCCCTCCTTTCCAGCTCTTGAACAATTTTTAACCACTTCTGGGTTTCAACCATGTGATCTGAGGTTAGGCTGCTGAGCAGAGTGTGTCCTGCACAGATACCACCTGCCGTGTGACTCTGCTGCACAGAGAGATGCACAACCGAGAGTAAAACGAGGCGTTTCACCCCTCTGACAACATCGTTTCCTCTTTTGAGCAGCGCTCGCCTGCTCTCCCTCGGTCCAGTCAGCAGGTCACCACAGGCGGCCTATTCTCTTTCTCCATGGCCCTCACAAGGGAGACCGGCACGTAACTTTCCACTGCACCTCAAAAAGTGGGTTGTTTGGGTGGTTTTTCTACGTGGTCATGTCCACAACAACCAAAACTCTCATTTAAAGGCGATTATATATGAGCTCTTTGAATGTGCTGTTTCTTTTCTTTTTAGCAAAACATTTGCAGATATGCTTTTCTCTTTTCCAGCAGACTGAGCTGAACTGCTGTGCTACAGATGAGCCCTGCAGACACACGATTGATTGATTTGAGTGGGTAGGTCTTCGGGAGGCGCTTCCATTTATCCTTCACATGCATCAGCTGGTTTCGACGAATCCATTCTTAAAATATCTCATGCACTCACACACACTCACACTCACACACACACACCCTACGCAGACAGTCGCGCTCAGCTTAGCCTCCGAAAACAAAAAAGCCAGAGTTTCCTCACATTTAGCTGCCTCTGTGTGTCAGAGGTGCAACATGTGCAGAGCGTCAGAAAGAAGAAGTCGGAACAAGCCGCAGATGCATTAGGTTCCAGTGTGGTTAATAAAAGCTTCGGGGTGATGGTTTGAGGCAGCGTCTAATTCAGTCCACATTCAGTTAGAGGGAAGCCGCAGTGCCTGTGGGTGGTCCGGGGCCTCCGCGCTGCCATTTTGTCTTCTGATGTCACATGTTTGGATTTTGAAGCTCAATTTGCTCTGCGCGCTGCAGCGAGTAAAAGATACGTGAAAAGGATCCACGGACCCAGAGGAGAGGGAGGAGGGTGTGGGGGGCAGAGGGGCTGCAGGGTGGGAGTCTAAATGTACCCAGCTCTCTCGAATTGAAACCAGATGAGCAGGGCCTTGGCTTTTGGGGATGTTTACGCTTTTATCGATACAAAAACTGAGAGCGTAACAAGACAAATAACACGACCGCAGAAACGAGACACCGGGAGCCCGCGGCCCGCTCTGCGCATCGACGAAAGCGCAGTCATTTGATCCGCCCCCAGAGAAATTCAATAAAGGCGCAGAGATCTCAATCTGAAGCCTCTCGGCTCCACCGCTCTCTCCGATGCAACGCCGTGATTTTGACGTCGTCCCGACCTGATAAAGCCGGTGGCGACGAGCGATCCGTCGAACGCGTCGACGTGAGATCGCCGTTGTGGGTTTGCGGGCGAAAAACGACGCACCGTCTGCAAAAAATAAAAATAAAAAATAGACGGGAAACGTTCGTGCGCACGCGCGCCCGTCACACGCGCACGGTTTTACACTCGCCCTCCCCACCCGGCTTCCGTTTTAAACATTTCATATGGTGTGTCGACTTTGCACACTGGTGCACATTTACATACCCACAGATGTGTGTGTGTATGTGTGTGAGCGCTAAACACACATAGTTTCCAACCCACTTTTGTTCTCCGTCTTGATAGCGGCGTATTGTAGGTCACAGTTATGCAATTGTGTAGAGGTAGCCTATTTTCTTTCACTCACTTTGCTCCCCCCCCTCCCCCCCCCTCACCGCCCCCCACCTCCTTTTGACACCTTATTATCCGCGCTCTTCCTTTTACTTTAAATGGAGAATCAGACGATGAATTTATCCTAAACAACCTTAACGCACGGTTCACTTCTTACAGGTGGAAACCTGTGCATTTTTTTTTTTTTATTGACTGAGGAATTAAGAAGAAAAAAAAAACAAACTAAACTTTTGCTTCCATGTCTTGTTTGAGTTGCACATTTGATTTCAGTTTAAAGCTCCTGTTAATCACAGACGTCTCTCAGTCCAGTCATCTTTCTGGTCGCATCCTGACGTGATCAATGATCAATGACCGTTTATTTATTTATTTTATTTTATTTTATTATTATTTTTTTTTTTTAATTTTTTTAATTTTTTATTTTATATTATATATATATATATATATATATATATATATATATATATTTGCTCGCAGCTCTTTATCTGTGGTCAAGAACAACTTCCGGTCCACGTCAGCCAGACGAGAACAGCCAGTCTGGCTGTCGGCTCACATCACTGACCACACGCAGACACGCCTCCACCCCGCATGCGCGTATGATCGACTATCAGATGGAAGCAGTGTGTGCGAGCCGATTTGTATGCTTCTTTTTTTTTTTTTTTGTTTGTTTTTTTTCCCCTTTTCTGAGCACGTGTCTATGTGTGAAAGCTTTGACACTTTGCACCGAGGCAGGCAAAACCTGCAGCAGCACTTTAGCAGTGGGGAGATAAGGCCCGAGTCATCTGCCCTCCATTTCTTTTGACTTTATCAGTGAGATTCAACCCCGGCGGTGCTGCGCCATGTACAGATGAGAGATAAGGGCAGCTTATAGGTCAAAGGAGGGCAGACTAGACCTGTTCCTGGCACATGTCTGAGAAACGTGTTCAAGACGTTGGGGAAACCAGAAGACACACACACACACACACACTCGTCGAGGCACTTTTGCTTAGACTTGTCGATACCGACAAGTGGGGTGTGGGTTTAAAAAAGAGAGCAACCTTGAGGCCCAAAGTGTCGTTTTTTTTGTAAGTTGCAGAGGAGAATATGATGGAACATTTGGCGTGTCTGCGCAGGTTCGGGTCGCAGTCCCTGTGTGAGAGGAAGGCGAGAGTTTACGGGAGTGAACGCGACCCCGACCTTTCTCCACGTCTGCAGCTGGTTCTCCTTTGCATCAGCGTGATTTGGGCTAGCTCAGGGAGTTTCATTCGTATCCTGCTTCTTTCTGAATTGTGGCGAGGGGAAAGTAAAAAAAAAAAAAAAAAACAACCACAGTGAAAATCGGCTCACCAGTTGCCATGACAACCCATCATACCCAGTAACCCGTGGAAAGAAGAAAAAAAAAGAAGAGAGAGAGAGAGAGAGAGAGAGAAAATCGCACAGAGAGAAGCACTCTGTCGGCCATGGTTTGAGGGCACAGGCAAATCTTGTTTACAGAGCAGAGACTCGCTGAGACGCACACAGAAACTGACAATCTGCACGGAAACAATCTATCCACTTCACCGCAAGAGAACCTTCAAGCAGCTCTGTCGGCACATCCTGTGTAGATGTGAGCCACTGGAGAATACAGTAACCCACAACTGCATGCGGTGTTACAGTTCCTACGTCACATATCCGGACCGAAACAAGCTCTGTAATGCAATGGGAAACTTCAAGAAAGATAAAAAAAAAAAAGAGAGAGAGCGACAGAGAGAGAGAGAGAGAGAGAGAGAGAGAAAAGAAAACGGGGCCGATAAGAACACCTCATTTAACAGTTGCACACAAGAGGCTGCAAAGTGCGCGCTTCCCTCTTTGAGATTGTTCCGGGAGATGTGTGTTTGCAGCACAAATTGTTCTGGTGCAAAAGCGGGAGGAGGAGGTAGAAGGAGAGCGTCGGGTTAAGAAGGGCTGCTACTTGTGGTTTTTGGGTTTGTGGGCTTTTGTATAAGATATAACGGTTCAGTTTCCTTGTCAGCAAATTTAGGCCATGTAAGCCACTGCTGGGGTTTGTGACAGCAGACACACAGAGAAATGAAAGGGCAGGTTTTTACTGCTTTTTACATAGAAGTAATACTTTCATATTTTTGCCTGTGCCACAGAAAGCAGAATGAAACCATGCTGCACGTCATAAATCTTTAATGAGGATATGAAAGGAGCATTGTTAGTGGTTAAAAAGTATTACATGAACAAGGTAAGTAAGTCACAGTAGTGGAAACAGAGAGGTAGGGGCGTCAGTATTTTTGCTTAAAAGCACTAACACCAGGGGGTTAAACTCCTGACATTCAAGCTGTCAGGTAAGTTCGGCGTTTCCATTGTCACACAGCAAGATGATGCTCGCTCCAAACAATGGCCTCATTGTGGGAACGGGTGTCGTTCCCCTGAGAATACTCTAGTCTTTAAATCGAGCATGCTGGAGTTGACACTAAACAACCTCCAGGTTAAAATAAATGCTAAACATTAAATGGTTTGTATTTGATCGAGTCCATTCACAAGCTACTGGATCGTAGCTTGCCAAGAAACGGGGAACCATTCGGGTCTATGTTACCGCACAAAAATGTTCTCATTGTTATTTCTTGTTATTTAGTTTTGTGTTTAGATTCACTGTGAATTACAATCCCGTGCGTCTCTTAGAGCGGCACAGCGACGGTTCAGCTGCCGCGGTATAAATTAGCAGCTCTCTGAGGTTGCCGTGTCAGTCGGTGTGAACGGCGCTCCCACACTCGCAGACTGTGGCAACGTTTCAGTCAGTTGCAATTTCAAAGAAAAAAAAAAAAAGTTTTTCACTCAAAGAAACAAATACAATTTCCAAAAGATCGAATCCAATCCGATTTGATCGGTTTACTCGACGGAACGAGGCGGCAGGACGGGGAAGGCTTTCTCTGCGTAGAGCTAATAATCTCATCCCGTTCTGTCTTGTTTCTTCCTTAAAAAGGAATATTTCAAACGCAGACGATGCAGCAGGACCTTCAATGTTCTTGTCCAAGCATCGCCACAGATGCGGAATGAAACGGTCGCTGTCAAGACGCGAAAAGTCATCCAGCCCCCCATTAGAGCGCAGGATGATTTTAAATTTTCTACCTCCGTACCAATCTGTCTCACTGCAGATCGGTGGGGTCTTTGAGGAAGCTTCGCCGCTAGCAGTGACATTGTCCTTTTTGTGTGTCAGCTGTGATGGATCGCTGCTCTTTAAGGGAGGCTTCACGTTCACGTCCACTTTCACCTTCAAATTCAGACATACTTCAAGAGGTTCTCAAACTTACAGACCTGAACAAATTTGTTGGAAGTCCAGGTGAAGATGTGTAAAATGGTTCTGGATTAGCATAATCTGACCTGGGATCATTTAGAATATTCTAGAATGTATTTCGTGGACATTCCTCAGGTCGTGAACAAAGTTCCCTTTTTTTAGAAAAAAAGACTGTTTTAGCAAGAGTC
Source organism: Poeciliopsis turneri (assembly GCA_922788865.1). Classification (NCBI taxonomy): domain Eukaryota; kingdom Metazoa; phylum Chordata; class Actinopteri; order Cyprinodontiformes; family Poeciliidae; genus Poeciliopsis; species Poeciliopsis turneri. The sequence continues at coordinate 1,137,718 of CAKLNU010001041.1, read as the reverse complement.
CAGACTGGTTTGGGTCATCAGAAGGCTTTCGCGCATTTTCTTTGCTTTGCATCAAATCCAACTGAGCACTTATTGCAGAGAAGCTCAAGCTCATGTTACCAAACTCTTCAGTGTAGAAGACGACACATATTTATGTTTGCCCTTTCGCTCATTTACGAAAAAAAAAAAAAGAAAAAAAAGGTGTAACTTTCCCCCCAATATTCTCGCGCTATGCTAGCTGCATCGTTACAGCAGGAAACATGTATTCGAAAGTTTAATACTCTTGCTAAACTTACCCATGTCCAATATGTTGTAACATGTGCATTTCAACGATTTAGAATTGAAAACAAAGGTTTGAAACGTGGATTTAGAAAACAGTTTCCCAATATATAACGGACAATGTGAAGAGAGACGTGAACAGCTGTTACCTCCGTCTGTCCAAATCCTGATTCATTCAGAAATCCACCATCAGCAGATTTGAATCGTCTTATGTAAATACAAGATGGGTAAATATTACATTTGAACAATGTTTGAATGAGATTTTATATGATGAAAAGATAAAGGTTCATTTAAAATAATGATCAAATGTTCATGTGGTTAATTAGACCTAAACACAGTCCAGGTCTGGGATTCTAACCTACAGCGTTGAAGGGTCAAAGGTAACCCAGACATTGTGACGCTGATGGGAAAATGTTTATTTCGGGATTTGAGTGGTGACTTGTGAAAAGCTGCAGATCATGGATTAAAAGCTTCCTTTATCGCTGGTCAACCTCAAAACATAAGTTAGTTCAGTTACACAAATAATTTGGTTTTCTAAATTATTCGTCACTTTCTCCCTGAAGATTACGCTTCTGGAATAAGAATGAAATATTTATTTATCATCAAGCTTTTACGCACATATGATCTCTTTGACTGTGATTAGACTTCTGGCATTTCTACCTCAAAGATTAGTAACAAACTGAAGACCTCCAAGCAGTTCGGTGCAGATCCTGCGACTGCAGCGTCTCGTGTGATCAAACAAAACGAAGCTTTCGCGCTCAAACAGCTCATGATCCACCAACTCTAAATTACTCTGACAAAAGACACACGAAATACTAAAATCTCCCAACGTGCGTCCTTTATCCTTTATTTTTTTTAATACTTTCTCTGCACTGAGGTTTTGTTTTGTTGATGCAGTCCAGCTGCTTCGTTTCGCACTCAGGTGAAATGAAGCATGCGCAGTCGGCTGGAGATTTAAAAGCTTTGCACACGCGTGTTGGCAAACAACCGCTATCTGCACGACAGTTGACAGGAGGACAAAGTGTGGCCCAGAATCGCATTCCTCCCGATAAGAAGCGCACAAACAGAGGATGACAAACTGTATACAAGCTCCCTGTAACTGCCAGCAAAATCTGCAAATTAAAATGTAAAGCCGATCTAAGCAGCACCTTGATGAAATCCCGTATTAAGCCGAGCGGGGAGTCGGCACGCCGCTGGAGGGAATGAGAGTGAAGCCGAGCCAACGGGGAGTTCTGCCTCCTATCTCGTCTCTCTTTTGCACCACTATCATTACCTCGCCTGTCACTCCCCACACGATTTCCTCCCATTTCTCTCTTTGCTTTTCCTCCCTTCCTCCTATTTTTAGAACTTTTTCTCATCTCTTTCGCATCCCCTCCTGCCCATTTTCCCTCCTCAGTCCTCCTTCCCTCAGGTTGCTTCCTCTCTCTCTCTCTCTTTCTCTCTTTCTCTCTATCTGTAGGTTCCACATCTGGCAGCTTTCAGCTCCAGACTCGGCCTGGCTGGCTGGGAGAAAAAGAGTGAGATAATCGGGCTAATCCCCCCGTCATCCCAGAGGCTATCACGCTACTCTATAACCCCCTAATCCCTCTAATTCCCTCACACTCTGCAGTCAGCCTCGCTGTCAGACACATCGGGATCCTTATCGCCAGGCGAGAGCTGCAGGCGTCGTGTGCATTTATGTTTGCGTGCGCGCGTTTAGGTCTCTGCCGCTTCCCCTTTAATCAGCGGAGGACGTGTGAGGCCTCGTAGCCACGCTGACCTGACCTGACCTGAGCGTTTGACGAACTCTGGCAAACGAACAAACAAACCTTATCCACGCTAAAAACGAGGAAGACGGGAGATAAACGCCCCTCGCTTTGTGCTCTTGATGCTTCCAATTAAAGCGCTGTGTGACAGCGTTATCCTCCCACAATCCTCCCTGTCCTCCTCCTCCTCCTCCTCCTCTTCCTCTCCGTCTTTCTTTTCTTTCCCAGCGAAGAATGGCCGCAGACGCGCTGGAGTGCAGCAACAAAGAGCCGAGTACCCGCAAGTGGCTCGATCGATGAAACACATTTCGCACACAGATTCGCTGGCGGTGGAAGGACGGATCCGGTCGGCCATGATCGCTCCACAGCTGCCTGGCGTGTTGCCAGCAGTTGATCACATCATCACATATGTATTGATCGAAGGAGCGAAGGACTGGGAGCGCATGAAGAGGTCCTTCACCTTCACACGGCTGGGATGCTTTTCAGCTCTTGTTGTCTGTTGCAAAGAAAACCCTAAAAGAAATAAAAATAAGACAATAAAACAGCAGAACTGTGGGTTCCTCCAGCTGCGATCATCAACGTCACCGCTGAGCGCGCCCTTCAGAATCTGTTCGAAACCAGGGGTGAGCCAGAGGTCAGCAGCTGATTTTATTCTTGCGGCTCGTAGCAGGGCGCAGTGTGTGTGATTGTGTGTGTGTGATTGTGTGTGTGTGATTGTGTGAGCGTGTGCTATTGATCAACGCTGTGCTTTTAATACGTCTGCAGCTGCCAGTGCACTGCACCGGCTGAATTTACACCGCCGCATTTCTGTCAGTGGGTGCAAGCATCTATTATGGAGCCAAGACATGTTATCATGAAGGATATTATCGGACGTCTTTTTAAAATTATGAGTCACACTACAGTGAGAAACTTTAAGAGGGGCAGTAAGAGGTAAAACCTGCATAAATACGCACTTTACCAACTGCTTGGTCATGACTGGAATAATGTTGCTCGAACCTCATTGGGGGAAACGACCAGGGTCAGGGGGAAACCTTACATTCAGTGTTTTTTGTTGTTGTTTTGTTTTGGTTTTTTTAAATTTAGACTGGATCATTTCCAAAGATTGGTAAATTAGAAAACTTGGAGAAGTACAGGGTCCTTGACGTTGTATAAGCAAATAATTCCCATATTCGGGCTGAAGAGATGAAATACCTAAGCGCAACACAACTCTAGGTAAAGTTTGCAAAGCAGCCAATCCAGGAGCATCACTTGTTTTTTGATTAGCTCGTTAGCTGCACAAGAAAAGCAGCCAGGCAGCTCACCTTTCTTACGCAGCCGATTGCTGCAGTCTTATCTACACAAATAAGACTGTAGATGTGTTAATTAATTCATATTAAGCCATATTTGGAGGTTGAACTGTTAAAATAGCTCCAAGCGTTTTTAGAGAGAGTGTCAAGCAGTCACAGATTTGAGTTGTTTGCAGGCAGCCGTGATCTGCAGCCTCCTGCACATACAGGGGGACTCACTTTCCTTCCCTCTCAGGGTTTAGCTGTTTTTTGTTTGTTTTTTTTTCTAACGATGTAGATCCATCAGCTGAGAAACAAAGCCCTGGTACGAAGACATAGAGAGTTACCATCCACCAACTGGAACGGCTCCGAAAATGTACAGCGTCGGATGTTTTGAATAGTAAAGAAAAAAAAGAAAATCAGCTATGGAGTTGACCTGTCTGTCTCTGTGTCAGCAGTGCAACATTGAGGATTTCTCCACTCATATGAGGTTATTAAACCTAAAGCTTCCTTAAAGTCAAGTTTAATTTGAGGCTCTGAACTGCAAATCACAAAAACCTGAGCGACCAGAGAGAAAACCAGGCGGCAGATCCGTGGTCCCGGTGAGACGAGTCAGAGAATGACCCAACATTTCCTTCATGCTCTACAGGACGAAACAGAGGTGATCATTTTTACGATTTTGCAACGAATCGCTGTATCTGCAGCATCAAAATCATGCAACAGGGGAGTATTCATGTCAAACATCGGGGATTGTGACATTAGAAGTGATCAAAATGTAACATTTGCTCTCATTTTCCTCCACCAGCATCAGCATCTGGGTCACTCAGCTCTACGCCGTGAACACAAAGAGCAGGAAGGAAGTGTCTGTGCAACAAGTCAACGCACGGAGACTTTCAGCAGTCCTACACGTGCAACATTGTACATATGGATATTGTGATGATAATCATTCGCTATATTGTGCTGCTCTACATAAAACCCATCTGCTTAGAAGACGACTGAGCTCGTTTCCCGTCGTCGTTTCCAAACGGGACGTGTGAGTCTACGAAACAAAAGCGAGGGAAGGAGTGAAATGAAAACCTTTAGTCCTCCTCGCCTCTTTCATCCTCCTTTTCATTCAGTGTCAACAGTGCAGTGTGGCATCTGATGACACTTCCGCCCACTCCTGACAACTCTGTGGGGTTGTGGCAGGGATGTGAGCGCTGCCTGGCACAGCGGCTAAAGCTGGAGATTGAGCAGAGCTCTCGCGAGTGAGACAGCTCATCAAGCTGGGGAACCAGCCAAGTGGAGTGTGACAAATCTCCATTTACCATCAGCGCACAGGGGCAGGGGTAAAATTAGAAACTCTGCCGCTTCTAACTCCCCGCTGCTAATTCCATTTCGTGCAAATTAATAAGTGTTTTTGTCCTCCTCCCCGTGCTCCACCCTCCCCTCACCCCCTCCCTCGTCTGCTCTCCTTGACGAATTGCATTAGCTCAAGGAGGGGGGGAAAAAAAAAAAAAAAAAAAAAAGGCAGCACATACACTAGTAATGAGACATTGTTAGGCAAATCCCAAGTCAGTTCTAGCGTTCTTTATGGAGTAAATGCCTGATTATAAGCTTTGGAAGTGCATCTGTGTTTACAAGGGATCCAGAAGACGCTCTGCCGCTGGCTGCGGGGGAAGATGCAACTTGCCTCGTCCTGCTGATGTCCTTTTGTCTTCATCACTACGATTTTCTCTCAGACAAGGAATCACTCCTGACAATTTATAATGAATAATGACCCAGAGTGAAACCGAAGCGCTGATGGATGCGGTGGGATTTTAATGGTCTACTGGTGAATCTGGATGGACTGCGTTCACAGATGAAATGTCCTCAGAAAATTCAGATGCGTGTCAGCTATGAGTATTATTATTCATATATATATATTTATATATGAGGATGTTTAAACCAAAAGTTTGATGTAGTTTTTGAAATCGTCTCGTCTCTGATAAATAAATGATCAAATTGGGGGAAACAGAAGCTTTTCTAAAAAAAAAACAACTTATTTCTTAAAATGAAGCATCATTGATGTTTCTCCTTCCTCTGCTTGTGAGACAACTCATCATTTTCTTCATTTGTGGAGTCTTTACCCTCCATCCTGTTGAACGACGGGTCTGTTATTGCAGTCAGCACGGTCACAGAAACCAACACAGACGTCTGTGGCTTGTCCCGACGAAGTCGGCCGATGTAAATACTTGGTTTCTAATTCAGTCTGAAAACGGATCCGAAGGCACGACTTCACCATCAGACCGACAACGGACAGCTTACAGGTTATCCTCCCAATGCGACACTAAAACACAAAAACAGAGATTTAGGATTATAAAAGTGGAGACGGTCACCGTTTCAGCGTCGCCTCCCGTCCACGTCGCAGCGGCGCACTCGAACGCATCTCCCTAATAAGCCAGTGATTAGCACCCTGCATTGGAGAGAAAACATTTTGGATCAATAGAGCAGCAGAGAGGATCGATACGCCGCTCTGCTGAGGGTCTGAGGCTGCTGCCTCCCATCAGGCTCCTCTGGCGGCTCCAGCAGTCGAGCAGCAAGTTTCGTGGTGAAATAAGCGTCGCCGTTCTATTGGACGGCATCACGAGTTAAAGTGAGGTCACTAATGAAGACTAGCAGGAATTGGGTTCTGTTTCATTACACAGTTGTATGCACAAAGCGAAAGAAGGGCCGTTCCTGATGAAGTAAAACGTCAAGGGGGGAAGAACTCAAGGACTCCAGACAAACTGGAACCGACTGGAAAACGGAGGAAATGAGGCGGCAAAACAGAACGACTCTAATAGAGAGATATAGGCTCAGAGTTTTCTCAAAATATGAACTATTTTATGTTGGCTATTCCTCTTGAAACGTTTTGTGGAAGCCGATCGTTTTCGCAGCTTTCGTCGACGGTTTCCGGCCTCCTGCGTTGGCAGCTTCCTCCCACCGACACTGCTTTTTTTGAAAGAGCAGCACTTCATCTACTGATTTGCCTTTCATTGTGTGGGGGGGGAGAAAAAAAAAACAAAACAAAAAAAAAACACTTCTCATATTAGCGACCGCAAGACGGAGGCAGGAAGTGGAAAAGACAAGACGTGCACGACTTGTCATTGGTCTGTCACCATAGAGCAAGCAACAGTGCTGATTTTCACTGATAAGCTGCACACAAACATTTCCTGTGAAGACGAGCATCGCAGAACAATCACCCTTTGTTTTTGTCGTTGCCGTCACGTTTTTATGCCAGAGATCATGAGAGGGGTCGGCGTCATCAGGCGACACTTTGAGCTCCGGAGGTGTTTTTTTTTTTTTCTCTCTTTCTCATCTTTAACATAAAGTGCCTTGACAGAGTGTTCACACCACTTCCACTTTTCTCACATTGAATTCAAAGCGAGGCGGTGCATAACAAGCAGAAGGGGAAGGAAATGGAAACTCGGATTTTATGTTTTTTTTTCTAAAAAGAGAGAGTTGGGACGTCTTCGTCAGCTTCTTGCATTTTTCTCCTCCGCTCTCCTTTCCTGAGCAGTTCAGGCTCAGTCAGAAATCTGAGCTGCAGTTTTTGATTCTTGCTACCGGTTTCAGGTCTGGACTCCCGTCTGGTGACCTTTCACCCCAGGCTCAAGTCAATCCAGGCGGCCTTCCTGGGCATCAACCCCATGGGATGATGCTGCCACCTCCGTGTTTCAACATAGGGAGCTGCGGTTTCCACTTTTGGCTGCATAAAGTTCTGCATGTAAAAGGTCAAAAGTTTAAGTGCGGTCCAGTCCAATCAAAGCTCATTCCTCCACATGTCAGCTGTGTTCCCTCGGTTTGGCTAACGAGTTTTTAATGACGTTCTTCCTCCCAAAAATCAGCATTCATGAAGTGCATCACTGCTGCTTGTCTTGTCAGATTCTCCCACCTGAGCTATGAGCTTCCGCAGCTCCTCCAGGGCGACCACGACCTTTTCGGCTGTTCTGTTTGCCCCGCATCTTTGATCAGACTAAAAGCACAGAGGCGCGTAAACGCTCAGCCGTATGAATAACAAAAGCTCCCCTGAGCTCCATTTCCTCACAAATTAGTCTCACATCTTGGCTTTGCGAGTAAATTGGCTGGAAGACCTTGAGCTCGTTCGTTTCCGTGCGCCACTTTGGCGCTTCGCTCCCACCCCCGGGCTCTGCGGCGGGCGTCACCGGGCAGCAGAGGCCCCGATCGCCCGACCGAAGGGGGAAACCCATCTCTGGGCGCCTTAATAATTCAACACGAGTTTTATTTGCAATCACAATATCAGTGCTCGCTGAGCCGTTTGAAGACTATCCCTCAGGCCTCAATACTTATTAAAGACAGAAATTATATATTCATAACACAAGATATTGCTGCTTGTTTATTTATAGCTCCATTCCATTTTCAGGGGTGTTTTGTCGGTGGATAGCTTTCCCCACCTATACGCCTTGAGCCACATATACCTCTGCCTCTGCACCCCCACCGGCCTGAGAAACACGCGCACAGAGAGGACAGGGATGACTAAATTGAAAGCGCGCATTTTCCATTATTTTCAGGTTCGACCACCGCAAAGCTATTTCCTTGTTTGCTTGTGCCCAGACTTTGCAATGAGGATGATGTCTCTTTCGCTTACCGGCTTGCGGGGAGCATGTTTAGCTCAGCTGCTGTCAAGGGACTGCAGAAAGAGACAGAGAGAGAGAGAGAGGGAGAGAGAGAGCGAAAGCTGGTCCAACATTGTTCATGTTATCCTGGGCTCCCAAGGACAAGATATGATTACAGCCAGACTGCACACACAAGCAACAGCAGCTCACTTCAGTGCTGGGTGTCATTTCTTTGTCCCTTTAATTCTGTGTTTGGCTAAAAGATTGCAAAAGTGACCCTCCTGCTGTAGCGAAATCAGTCAATCCTGGCAAACGTTCTGCACCGGCGAGACGTGGCAAATAATCAACAAGCAGAAACTCCGACGGAGGAAGAAAAAGAAGCAGAAGAAGAAATGACTTTCACACTTTTAGCAGAAAAGACACTCTCTCCATTTGTTTTCTTAAAAGCTGTTGTCACAGCACATTTGCTCCCGCTTGGCGCTCGATATCCACATAAACGCAGTGAAATATTTGTTGTTCGCGGTCGTGGGCAGAAGGGTGAAAACAAGTCCCATCTCCAGCAACCGCGCTCCTCCTGAAACGCATTGGTCTGACCCGAAGAGCAGAGTTTTGAAGTTGGCCGAGCGCTGACGAGCCAATCAGCAGAGGTCAGCGGGTTTAGGGGGAGGTAAGGACACCGGAGCGGGACTTAATCTTCTTCGTCCTCTGAGTGAAGGATTTTGGATGAATAAGCAGGCACTGGAAAGCTATTACCTTCCCACCCTCTAAGGTCTGACGCTGGCCAAGGGCAGAAGGGGTCTGGAGGGATGCCAAGCACACCTGCCGGCACACTCACACTCACGCTGGAGCCAGAAGTTGCCTCCTGCCTCTCTGACACTTTGATAGGCATCTGATATAACCTCACTCTGCTCCTTTGCCTCTCCTCTCCTGCTCACTCCTTCTTCCGAGAGCAAATCAAAGTAATGGGTGTGCAGCTGTGGCCCCGCGTCCTTTGTCGGATAGCCGATATAATTGCCCGTCCCTCTGCTGCTTAATGGAGACGGTGTGCACGTCTGACGTCTGCTGAAGTGCACTAATTCCAGACGCGGCCCGACTGTGTTTACGACGATGAAAACTTTTAACATTTATGGTTAATTGAGCCGCGGTTTACGGATGACCGCGTTGCACGGACTAACCCATGCGAAAGTCTTGACTCTCAGAGGGAACAACGTGTCGGAAAGGACGCCGCAGGTTAGGAGAGAGTAATCATCGTGGTGGAGAGAGACGCGCTCTTTAAAAAAAAACATAAAAAATGGTAAAAGAAATGCTGAATTTGAAAAGGCGCAGAGTTTGATTTGTGCTTCAAATTGCGAGGGAAAAAAAAAAAAAGAGGATTTCAAAATCTGAAAGGCAGTGAAAAAAAAAACAAAACAAAAAGCAATAGATCCAGCGTGAAAACCAGGACCAGCCTCAACTTGTTAATGTCGGATCAAACCGAGAACGAACACATTTTAAAAATATCTCAATTACCAAGAACAACAGTCTTGGACTATACCACAGAAAAGAAAACACAGCGACGCTGAAGGGTTTCATAATACTGCCCGTAAAACCTAAAAAGACACAACTGCTCAAATTTCAAAATGAGTTCAACATTAAAAGATGCTCAACCTTCAACCTTAGTTTAAAATCCGGTGATGTGGGTTAGGAAAGCAAAGCAGGGATAACACAGTTTAGTCAACAACTTGATCTTCAGTGAGGAAGAGGTTAGTCTCTGAGTCACTTCAGACTGCTGTTGGTAACAAGTCTGACAGGCTGGTATGATTCAGATCTTTTTTACAGAAAATGCCCCGACTGAAGCGCGACGAAACCCTCGAGAAAAATGTACAATTCATTCATACGTTTGAATCTTGAGGAGTCGACCTGTTTGCTGGAGGACAGCGAGCATTTCAGGTCAGGAAGGACTGGAAGATGTTGAGAATCTGCCAAAGCAAGTTGAGCGAGACATTGTCTGCAGCTCTGCTCTCCTGCAGATGCATCGGTTTTATTTTCCATTTTGTCTAAACTGCCTTTCAAAACGGTGAGCTTTGCCTCGCCGGTGTCGACGGCTCACATTTTGGGGCGTTTTCACACCTGGTGTGCGTCGCCTGGCGACAAAAACACAAACGACAATCATCGTTCCCGCAAAGTGAAAAGTCGCACACACGACTTCCAAGATGTCCTCAGGTAACCCTGCCAGAAAGCACCAGTTGAAATAACAGCAAGAAGATTCAACCCTCCATGTTTTCCGCCGCTCAGCGACACAGGATCTACTTCCTCTGTTTACGTTTTGACGCTCCTGCTGTGGACACAGCCGACCAATGAACACACTCAACGTTCTGGTAGCGGTTAGTAGCGACAGGATTCGGTTGGATTGGTTTCTTTTTGAAGAGAAGCAGAATCAGAGGAAGACGTGGGCAAAAGTAAACAAACTGCAGGTGTGAAAACATCCTTGAACAGGAATACCAGCTGAAGACCGAAGCAGACCTGGAGCACGTCAGGTTTTATAGGAACAATTTAATGAAATTAAGAAAAAAAAAAAAAAAAAGTCTAATCCAAAGTGTTATTTGGCATAAATGTACCAAATCTACCAGGGACTTAAAAAAAAATCCTAGCAACACTGCATCCACGAACGAGTCGGATCAGATCGCGCCAAACGAAACCTGTTCATGTTCGCAGCTTCACTTGGAAGCAGGAGGAACATGAAGTGACTCATCAGCAGACGGTCAGTGCGGCTCTGTGTCCCTGTGATTCCTGAACGATCCTCGCTGGGAAACAGCAGGTCTCTCCTCCTCTATTTATTTTATTTTCCCTCTTCTGACCTGCTCTCTGTTTTCACTGGGTATTTTTTTTTTTTTTTTTTTGCGTCACCCATGAAATATAGTAGTTTCACGGTTGCAAAAAAAGTCATTACAATAAAACAAACAAACAAAGACAAAAAAAACAAAAAAACAAAAAAAAAAAAACCCGGAGCCTCTGTGGAGAGTCTGAATGCAACCTGGCGGGCCTGGGAGTCAGAAAACGGGACTGTTTTGTCGTTCTTCTGTCTTCCCTTATTGAAAAACTTGCAGCCTTTCTAGTCTCTGTTCCCTGATTGCACATTTCAGCTGAACACATAAGACGTCAGGCTACTTGAATCCTGGAGTATGTTAGTGGATGCCTGCGATCACACGAGCTAAACTGTGCGCTCAAAGTGAAGCAAATTCCACAGGAATCCAACTTATTGCCATCAAACAAGCGCTCATTGAATAAGAGAGCGAGAAAAAAAAACAGATAGAAAGAATGAATGGATCAACAATGTTGCCAAACCAATAACGTCTATAATTAGGTATAGATAGCGGAGAAGGTTCTGCGAGCGCGCCTCCTATCTGGGAGCAATTAAAGCCGAGGCAGACAAATCACTGTGTCAGAGGTTTGATTGAGGAGCGGGCCAAAAGCACAGCTGTTGACATTGTGGCTTTCAGGCTGAGCGCCTTTAACTCCGCTGACAAAATAGTTTTATCAGCCACTTTTGTTTGTTTTATAGATTTTGCCACTTAGTATCACTTGACACGCTCCGATGGCAGATGTTTGTGATTAGGCGGCAAATTTATGTGCAATGAAGTCATTAGCAGCCGTAAGCCTGGGAAATTAGATGTGGAAAATGGATGTCGCAAAGGCGTTTAGTTCATTCAACAAACCGGCTCTCTGGTCACTCTCTGCAAATCCCTGGAAAAAAAACACACACACACACACACACACACACACACACAAAAACGAAACAATCTAAACCTCGTAAACCGGCTCGCATTGTGCGAGATCAAACCGTTCTCTTTAAAATAAACGCGCATGTTCGTTTTCATCGGCAGGTCAAGCCACTTGCAGGGACTGTGACGTCATTCGCAGAGAATCTATGGCCTTAGGGTCGACCCGGGCGGATGCAGCTGAAAAAGCTTTGTGCGTCTTGTGAAGCCGGGCTCCTTAAACCTTTACTGTTGACTCTGCAAGTGAAAAAAAAAAAAAAAAAGACGGAAAAACATCAACCTATTTCGCAGAAGTGCATACCGAGATGCCGGTACTGTGCAGTGATGTATGACTGATTGTTTACGCCACAAAGCTGGAAGCAGGTGGCAATAAAAGTCTGCAGCAGCATTGGTGCATAGGGTGGATATTAAACGTGCATGATGCACCCTGCATGCACCCTGCTTGTGACTCCAGGTTTTTGTGGGGTGAAATCAAGATGCGCTGGATCCTCGGTTTTCTGTGAAAAGCTGAAGTCCATAAATCCTTGAGGCATCTTCTAAAACCACCCAGAGCTGCCCATTTTAACAGTTCAAATTCTACATATACCTTAATCTGCATTAATGGCACTATCGCAGAAATCAACACCTACCCCTTTTCTTATCTTATTAAGGGTGCAGCCAATCAGCAACGGGGTAAGTAGGTGCAGCTCCAGGATTGGCTGCTTTGCAAATACAAATACAAATCAATAGTATTAGCATTTTGTCTTGATATTTCCGCTTCCAAAGATGCACTTTGTTTTGAATATTTAAGATCTGTGCAAAAAAGCATAAATAACTTGTGGTCACGTTTTGCAGAAAATATGTGGACCTGCAAATACTGGACCCCAAATAGGCCGGGCCCAATGAGGGTCCCCTCAGAATGTTTTACCCTAAAGTGATGTCCAAGCTGTAAAACTAAACTAATCTGTTGGAAGGATCATAAGAAATAAAGGCAGGTTGTATGGTCAGGTTGCATAAGTCTTTTTAAATAGCAAGTTGAAGCGTCTCTTTTCACACCATGACGATAAAGACCCTGATCAATACTTTGATAAAATGTGGATGTTCCACACCTGATGGAAAAAAGTCAACAGCATCACTGAAGGAGCTGCAGGGATTTCTGGGTAGTTCTGGTTTTGTCCATCCATCCATCCATCCATTTTCCGTCACCCTTCTCCCTAACGGGGTCGGGAGTTGCTGGTGCCTATCTCCAGCTGCGTTCCGGGCGAGAGGCGGGGTCACCCTGGACAGGTCGCCAGTCTGTCGCAGGGCAACACAGAGAGACAAACAGGACAAACAACCATGCACACACACACTCACACCTAGGGAGAATTTGGGAAGGCCAATTAACCTGACAGTCATGTTTTTGGACTGTGGGAGGAAGCCGGAGAACCCGGAGAGAACCCACGCATGCACAGGGAGAACATGCAAACTCCGTGCAGAAAGACCCCGGGCCGGGAATCGAACCCAGGACCTTCTTGCTGCAAGGCAACAGCGCTACCCACTGCGCCACTGTGCAGCCCCTAGTTCTGGTTTTGTCATACATGCGAAAAATGTCTGAGGGAAAAACATGATGTGAAGCGCAAAAAAAGCCATTTTTAAATATGACTGTCCTTTTAACAGACAGAGACTTAATTCTTCCAAAAAAAAAAACAAAACATTAAAATAAAGTTATAATCTGATGAAGACAACCTTTAACTTCCAAAATAAATATTTAACACAAAAACATAAAAATCAAAGGAAGTCCTCAGTGAAACACAGTGGCGACAGCATCATGATCTGCAGTTATTTTTGTGTCAACTTGGACATATATATTTTTTATCAAAAAAAAAAACAAAAAACACACCTTTTAAACGGTACGTCTGCTAGAAACCTGGAGATGAAGACCGATTTTATCTTTCAGCCCTTGCGACTCTCGACATTCGTCGAATTCAACAAAGGAAGATCCCTGTTTGATCGCTGGAGCTCATGCGGTCCTTCAGTAGAATGTTAATCATCAGAGTTCCTCAAAGTTTTTTGCTTCACAATCCCATATGTAATAAATCAGAAAGCTTTCATTACATGTCCTGCCTTAATGCTGCATGCTGGAGCACCGTCAGGACTCACAGGGACGCCTTATGAAGCCGAGCCTTTAATAAGAGCTGTGCTTTATCCTTTATCGTGTGCAGTGACAAGTGAAAATCAAGAGGAAAGAGAAATAAAAGAATTCTGCGAGACCCACCGACTCAATAAAGTGAGAATACGTCTCATGTTGACAAAAGGTTTGTGCTGCGTCGACTGCCTGTTTGCACTGAGTTCAGTGACTCATTTACAGTAAGTCCTGCTACATGTCAACCCAACTGCAGTCGGAGTTACTGAAAACACCTGTAGGCGTGTGCAGAAACGTCGCTTCAGCTGGAGGCACGAGAGCAGATTTAAACCAGAGCAGAACACACTAAAGTGCAAACACTCGCCTGTTCCCTGTGATCCAGGCAACAGGCCTATTAATGAAACGCTGCACAGCGTCAAAAAAAAAAACGTTGCACTGAGAACACTGTGCATCTTTCTAACTCAACTTTGTTTGACAGCAAATAAACCGAGCTGGAGGTTTGTTTGGGAGGCCTGGAGGGAAAAAAAAGATTCAGCTGACGGGCGTCTCCACCGGTGGTCTTCCTTCCTGCTGTTTACGGCTGACGATGGAAGCTGAAACAAAACAGGTGGTTCTCAGATTTGGAGACGCCGCGCGATGCAGAGCGTCTGCTGACTGCTGCACAGAGAAACAAATACCTGCTAATGAATGCGGCAGAGCCTCGAGTCTGAGCTGGCGGTTCCCAGCGCCCGGCCTTTTAAAGATGACAAACGCAGACCTTCTCTTCCAAGAGCTGCACTTCAAACATATCCTCTGTAGACAAATGTCATAAAATTAGAACGTTAAATATATATATGTATATATATATATATATTTTAAAAAAGCAGAAGTTAGGACAACTACAGTATATTCAAAGTTTTCTGTAAAGAATAGAAAAAACAATTCAATAAATTGCACTATGATAATCTCATTGGCGTAGCAATCCGTTTCCTTTCCTTCAACAAATAAAAGAAGAAGAACATGTGAATCAGAGGATTCTTGAAAGACAGTTGTGCAAAAGTTAAAAGCCACACAGATACAAATAGATACCGAGTGTGCTGCTGAAGGATACACACAAAAACGGAGCCCGACGTGAAGCTTTGTGCATTTTAATATTAATAACTAACAAGAGACATTAAATTTAATAAGGAATTTACATTTCAAATGGAGGGCACGCGTCTACAAACTGCTGCCTCCCATTTCCTCTGTCAGTGTTAAACATGTTAGTATAAATAAACCTCACTGCAGAACTGTAGCAATCTTCAGGCATTCTGCCTAATTAATCCCTATATGATATTTTCTTACACATCCCTTGAAGATTTGTTCATGTTAATATTTCATGAAGAGGGTTTTGCAGGATCTGGGTGACGTTTATGGATTAATTAGCTGAGATCGGGGTGTCTAGACTGGCACGCCAGCTTCTTTTGATTTTAAATCTGCCTTCCATATGTGCGTCCGTCTCCCTGCGTCCTCCCAGGAAGCAAATAGAAAACCACTTATTTCCCTCACTCTGAATTCCCGTTCCATAAGCAGAGGAGATACATTTCGAATAATAATTGAATCTCATGCAGGTTTCAACGTCCAACTTTTACGTAAACTGGTGTCATCAAAATT
The DNA here is from genome assembly GCA_922788865.1 of Poeciliopsis turneri. Classification (NCBI taxonomy): domain Eukaryota; kingdom Metazoa; phylum Chordata; class Actinopteri; order Cyprinodontiformes; family Poeciliidae; genus Poeciliopsis; species Poeciliopsis turneri. The sequence goes on along the minus strand of CAKLNU010001041.1, from coordinate 1,122,379 downwards.
AAAACAACTCAGTATTGAAGTGTGGGACAGCGGGAAAAAACGCAGCGACGTTTGTGAATGTTCCAATGACGATAGGACTCACATTGAAAAAATCTAATCAATATATATGAGCAGCGTTAATGTCGTTCTGCTTTTGGTTCACAGACTCCAGAGGAGCAGTTCTGCCAGCGACGAGACAAAAATAAACACATCTTTATTTCAATCTCATCAAGGTTTTATTGAAAACATTGCACCTGTTTGGTGCCTGTTTGGGTATTGAAACAACATAGCTGTAGGTTTTTCTTGACTTTTCCACCTTTATTCTCTTTGTCTGAAACTTAATTTGCAGATTAGTCACGAAATATATGACAGCATAGAGACTTAAAAAGTTATTTATTGTAGACGAAGCATCGCGTACAAAGATATTGTGATTATCATATATTAGTGATATATCACACACCCCTAGTTTTTATAGCTTTACGATATAAATTCACTCCAAACATTCAAAATGTTTTCGACGTATATCTGGTGTTTTTTTCTGAGACTTTAGAAACTGATTTTGTGCAAAAAAAACAAAACCAAAAAGATAATAATCAAAACCAACATCCATCCATCCATCCATTTTCCGTCACCCTTCTCCCTAACGGGGTCGGGAGTTGCTGGTGCCTATCTCCAGCTGCGTTCCGGGCGAGAGGCGGGGTTCACCCTGGACAGGTCGCCAGTCTGTCGCAGGGCAACACAGAGACAAACAGGACAAACAACCATACACACTCACACCTAGGGAGAATCTGGAAAGCCCAATTAGCCTGACAGTCATGTTTTTGGACTGTGGGAGGAAGCCGGAGAACCCGGAGAGAACCCACGCATGCACAGGGAGAACATGCAAACTCAGTGCAGAAAGACCCCGGGCCGGGAATCGAACCCAGGACCTTCTTGCTGCAAGGCAACAGCGCTACCCACTGCGCCACTGTGCAGCCCTCAAAACCAACAACTTTTTCCTATTGTAATTATTTCTAAGTCTTGGTTCATTATGTTCACAGCTTCAATCGGGGTCACGGTTACGGTACTCCAGACTTCGGTGTGATCAGTAGTTTTAAATTGAAGCCATCGATTCTTCCTGGAGGAATTTCCGCAGACACGAAGCGAGGCCGCTCATTGTTCCAGGTCTCATAGCCTCTGTATCACCACTTCTTTGATCAACAGCATGATGGATTATAAAGGTGAAGCTGTGCCTGCCGGCACATGCTGCTCTCATCAGAAACGCGGTGAGCTCAACTCAGAGCACTTCTGGTTACAATAAAAGAGGTTTAGGGCTACTTCTAAAATTACAGACATCATGTGGCAATTATCAGTTTCCTGACGTGCAAAGAAAGCCTTCAGAGAAAAAGACCCAAAAGAGGAAAAAGCCCCACAAAGGCTGATTATTTGTGTCCGCGCAGATCGAGACAAACAGCTGACAATAAAAGGTGATTTGAGTTTGAGGTGATTCGTCCAGGAAGGTCAAACGAAACCAGACGATGACGTTCAGAGAGTCGTTCACTGGGCTTATCTTCACAGAGGTGATTCAGCGTCAAATCCGCCTCAGTGCGTACGGATCGCAGCGTCGATGCACAAAGGAAGCAGGCTGTTGAATATGCAACAAGGTCATGATGCAAAAATAAAACTGCGACCGACTCCTTCATTAGTCTTGAAAAACATCTTGTTATTGTGCATCAAAGCCACGAAGGAGCGCTCAAACATCAAAGTAAGGATTTACTGGAAATGTCTCAGACGCAATATGTTCTGTTGTCTTGTGTATTACATGTGGTTTCTTCTTCTTTTGTCTTTTTTTTCTTACAACCCAGCTTTATTATTATTATTTTTTTTTTAAGCCATGACAATAAAATGTCATCAATTTAGAAGGAAAAGAAAACGTGAGATAATGATCAGTTAATTTTCCGTCTGTGAATATACACTAGAAAGGATTAAATATGGCTGCTGCCCATAACTCTGACCATACAACTGGAGTAAACTTATTTGTGGTTCTGACAGGTTATTTCACACTAAACTAAAGGCTCACACAGAAGTTCCTATGCAAAGACAAAAATGTTGTCAGCTTGCAGTCGCTCAGCCTGATCCAATTAGCACAACTAGCAGAGAATGAGCAAATCCCTCCGGCTTTCCAATTTACAACAACTTCCAACGAAATGCTCTGCTCAAGTGTGACGTCACAAACGTATCTGAGCCTCCATTTCCAAGTCAAAAGCAGCATTAGTCACTCCAAGACCTAATTCTGGTGGTAAAATACTTTTTTTTTTCTTTCAGTAGTGCCTCCTAGTGTTTGTAAAGAGAATTACTCTGCTTTCTTTCTTTTTCTTTTTTTTTTTTTTTTTCTTTGTTCTTTTTTGAAATAAAAAAAATAAATAAAATAAAAAATTAGGATCATTCTTATTTATGTGTAAATCATCATCTTCTTGGTTTATTCTAATTTACCTCGTTGACATCGCGTTTGGTCTGAGGCGCTTTAAGACGCGCCTTAGACATGCGGAGGGAGTCTGGGATGAATTGACATGACATTTGTCCAAACCGTGAACAGATTGTTGCGAGAACAAAACATGAACACACGCTTAAGTTACTCAAACTTGAACTAAGCTTTAAATATTTGAGTCAGTTTGTGAATAATCCACTTGATCAGCAGTGAAGGCGTAAAGCGCCTCGTGTTGCGAAACTACCTCTACAGTTTCGCAATAATTTCTGTAACTATTTTCCAAAAGACTTAAAAGTAAAACATGTGCAATCATTTCTCAAATCAAATTCGAGCTTCAGCTGTGGTCACAGATGCGTGTAGCTGAAAAGAGACGACATTCAGACGTGATCTTTGAGCATCTTTTAATGTTCAAGAAGTCAAATCTCCTGCAGAAAGTGGATCCGGGTCACAGCAGCAGCTCTGCCCTACAGGCAGGAACCACATTTATACCAGTGCAATATAAAATCCAGTTATTCTGCCTGCAGTCTAAACTGTGTTGGTAGATTCATGCTGCGACATTTAGTGCTAACTTACCCGAATGTAGGTGTTTTTTTTTTCTTTATTCAGATTTTTTATTTATTTCATTTTTTTTAATGGTGGAATTGCTTTCAAACTTCGCATATTGTACGGCTGACTTGGGGACGTTGCAAACGATGAAAAGTAGAGCATTCTCTTAAATGTGTTCATATAATGATTATACGTAATGATGCTGGAATAGAGAGGCAACTGTGGGACATGAAGGAGGAAAAAAATAAATAAATAAAATAAGAACATAAAAAGAAAATAAATAAAAAAAAATCTGCATTCGGAATGTAGGAGAGCCAGGAGGGAAAAATAGCAGCTCAGGGGGCAAAGAAAGCATAAACACAGGAAATTATTCATAGAGTGAATGTTATGTTATTCGCTGTCTTGGCAAAAACACTGAACGAACACAAGCGAGCACTCACAGGCACGCAAGCTGGTACACAGCTGCTTTGGTTTTTGCACAGGGTTTGGGAGGCTCGTCTCTGGAGTGCGGTGCAGTCTTCCACTCTGCTCAATATTGCATGAGTCTCCACTAAAGTTCAACCTTGCCTTTTGTTTTAGTTAAGCGACAAAATAAATAGAGCATGGCCGCAGGATCGCAGGCACAATTAAATAAACGGCAGCGCGGGGTTTTAGGAGACGTTGTCGTGCTAATCGCTTCCTGCTCTGACAGTGCTGTTCTGCGGTCCAATTAAATCACAGCCATTTGTTGAAATGGGAGCAAGGAGGAGGAGGGGCGAAGAGGGGGGGGATTAGTGTATGCAGATGTTCAACATGGGCATTGAACATTGCTTCGCTGTTAAACGGAAAAAAAATGTCTGTGCAGCAGAAAAAAAAAAGAAAACAAAAATTTTATTTGAAAATATGAAAAAGCAGTTGATGCAATACAGAAGATTTGATTTATTTGGATCGTGACCAGACAGTCAAATTTCATCCCAGAAACCAGAGAATGATTTGTCTGTTAAGATCTGGATGACAAAACCCAGGAGTAGCCGAGATCCCGGCTGTGTGGGTCAACATGCCACGCTTATGAGTTTCCCTGAACTCGCACAGATGTCATAGCACCTCCAAAACAAACGCGCCCTATTATTTGTGATGGCAGTGCGTCAAACAGGCGATAAGCTTCAAAACCGTATCTGACACATGGCGAAAAGGGCAAAGGTCACAGCCGTTCGCTGATGAAGAACACGTCAGGTGGGATTTTAAGTGACTCTTGTTTGTACCAGACGGGCTGGCCCGAGTATTTTCACAAACTGGTGATTTTTTTAAACATTTATGAGACGTTCTGAGTGTCCAGTCCACCCCGTGCATCTGACACGTCTTCAAACTATTTGAAAACAGCCACTAGATTTGTCCTCATATAAAACTCTTAGTTTCGACGGGGAGCTGCAGAGCATAATGTGAAATGATGTCTGCCTGGCAAAGTGTCTGGGTCAGAGCGAACAGAGCTTTATCTTATCTAAATTGCACCAATTCAGCTCAAAGCCAGTTGAACATTTACAGCCAGATGATAAAAGCTAACACTAACAAACACTTACCCTGGAACAGACATTTTATTTTATTTTTATATGGAAAACAGAGCACAATAATAAAAAAAAAAAAGGAATGACTTTACCAGGAAAAGTTTCGATGACAAAAAACATAATATGCCTAAAGATAATGGCAGCGATGGATCTGTGAAGAGACACGGTGAGCTTTCTATGGGAAATATAAACAAAAATCACTCAACGTTTTGGCCACAGCGACTCAGTAAATTACTCTATTTGGGTAAAAAAAATATATAATAAAACAGTAGCACTAAAACCCTGAATCAGAAATACATTCATTGGCATAGAAAAACCCAGATATTACAAATCGCTAAAGGCAGCAATAAGTCATCAATCGATCTATCCAAGAAAAAGACGAAGCTAAACGTGGAGGCAATAAGCCTAAAGGACTTTTTATGCACATGGGCAAATGCAGCAGTAGCTCCCCACATGATTGTATCTGTGAAAGAATGTCAGCTGAGAACAGAATCAATGAGCCAAAAGTGTCTCATAAACAAAGAAAACTGACAGAAACACAAAGTTAATAGCAGCAATAACAGCAAACGATGCGTAAAAGGCATCTTTGCAGAAGGAAAAAGGTTCTGAATATGGAAACCATGTGGGGAAGACTTTCGAAGAAGTGGCCAAAACCAGCGAGAAAATAAAATAGTCTGTTAATTTAGCTGCGTTTCAAAAAGACAACAAACTGTCAGGATTTTTAAAAAGATTTCTCATTGCCAAGTTACTGGTAAAAGCAAAGAGAGCTTCACAAAAACAGTTGTAGATTACAACAAATAAAAAATAAAATAAAATCGTCAATGGTTGCAGCTGAACTTGTAAATGTTCCAGTCAGAGCCACTGGAGCTATAATTCAGGCGGATGGGGGGAGAACCCGTCCATGGCTGGCTTCACCTTAGACCAGCCATGGACGGGCGCCTCTTTAAAACGTTTCTGACAGGAGAGCCTAAAGAGTCATCAGAAGCAGGAACCAAGGAGCGACTGTATAGATCTTTAATAAAAAACAACAACATGGAAATAGAAGTTCATCATATGAACACATGAGGTGATGCACTCAACCTCAGCAGCCTTTCTGCGCACTCACTGTGCAGGGCGCCGGAACGGCCCGGCCCGGAAAGAACCGCCCAGAAGTGAAAGGCATTACAGGTCGGAAACGTCGTGGTGCCGGACGGTTTGTAGCGCATTATGATGGCAAAAACTAGAAGCGGTATGAACGGAGAAATGCACCGGAACGTTTGGGATGACGATCTGAAGATGAAGCGGATTTGGATTTCCAAGCAAGACGATCGTCCCGAAGTCATCAACTGGTTTCAAAGAAAGAAAATAAAACTGGGTGGAATGGCCAAGTCAATCATCTCTCTTCAATCCAATTGATCATCTATGTGAAGAAGCAAAAGCATGACACACGTCAGATTTACACGTTTGAACTCTCTCTCTCTCTCTACATGTCCTGAAGTTATGACTTGTTGACGAGAGAGGACAGTAAACCCTAATCACTCTTCTATTGATATATATATATATATATATATATATATATATATGACTGGATAGCTCAATAGATAAGGCATCAGTATATCACCCGAGAGGGCGGGGTTCGAATCCAGTCTGGGTCCTTAGGCAAGACCCTTCAAGTTACTGCCTACCTCATACCATGAGAGATACTAAGTTGCATAACATGCCGGCTCAGACGTCGCCCGGCCAAACAAGGTCTGCGTCAGGTGTTGGGGAACCAGAGCACCTTGATGACAAATGGGCTACTGGAGCAAGACGGAGATGGGCGAGAGATGAAAATGTGGATCTGTTGGAATGCTACTACTCAAGTAACCCTAGTCAGAGAGGTTACATGCAAAGACTGGGGAAGGAATGGTTACTTCGACATCCCCAGTCAACACTAAGTGCTAAACAACTAGTAGCTCAGTGTTCCAACATCCGCAAACGGCAACTGCTATCACAACTTGAGATTGACGAGATACAACACAAATGCTACAGCAAAAGGGAGGAACCTGGATGTCAGAACTGTGGGGACTTAACTACAAGTCCCCACCCAGTGAGGGGATACACGGCCCCAGTGAGCTGACCTGAAAGAGAGAATCATGACCCGAATGACAACCAGGCCTCCCCGGCGCCAATTACAACGGCTGAGTGAAGTACCATCAGAAAGTCTCATTGAGAATGTGAATGCAGAAACCAATGAGCTGATCTACAACTCAGTATCAGTGATCCTTGAGATACTTGGCTATAAGAGCAACCATGAGACCCAATACCCACCATGGAAAAGACGGTTAGAGGCTAAAATCAAGGTAACAAGGAGGGAAGTGAGCCAACTGTCAGAGCTCCACAAGGGTACAATGAAAAGACAAGTACCCAGAAAGTACAGGCAGATGCCCATACCTGAAGCACTCGAAACTGCCAAACAGAGGCTCCAAGCCTTGGCCAGCCGCCTAAAGAGATACACAAGGGAGAATGAATCCAGAAGGATTAATCGGCTCTTCTCCACTCAACCAGCTAAGGTGTACTCTCAATGGCAGGGTAATAACAACAGAGCAGACCCACCAAGGCTGGAGACTGAACAATACTGGAAAGGCATATGGGAAAGGGAGGCGTCCCACAACAGCAATGCACAGTGGTTGATCTCTCTACGAGAGGACCATAGCAACCTCCCTGAGCAAGCTCCATCACTGTGACAGATGTCCAAGAAAGAGTCTCAGGTATGAAAAACTGGACAGCACCAGGGCCTGACATGATCCATGCCTACTGGCTAAAGAAACTCACTGCCCTCCATGAGCGACTGGCAGGCCAAATGAACCAGCTGCTACAAAGTGGGACTCACCCTGAATGGTTAACTGAAGGGCGGACAATCCTAATCCAGAAGGATCCATCAAAGGGTCCAGTCCCACCCAACTACCGACCAATAACCTGCCTCTCCACAACCTGGAAGCTCGTGTCAGGCATCATAGCGGCCAAGATAAGCAAACACATGGATAAGCACATGAGCATGGCACAGAAAGGTATCGGTGTAAATAGCAGAGGAGCCAAACACCAACTCCTCGTAGACCGCACAGTTGCCCGAGACTGCAAAACCCGACACACCAACCCTGTGCGTGGCTTGGATTGATTACAAGAAAGCGTATGACTCAATGCCGCATACTTGGATCATTGAATGCTTAGAGATGTATAACATCAACAGGACTCTGAGAGCCTTCATTGCAAACTCAATGAGGCTGTGGAAAACCACCCTTGAAGCCAACTGCAAACCACTTGCACAAGTGTCCATCAAATGTGGCATATACCAAGGAGATGCTCTGTCCCCCCGCTACTGTTCTGCATAGGCCTGAACCCCCTCAGCCAAATTATCAACAAGACTGGCTACGGATACCGACTCAAAAATGGGGCCAACATCAGTCACCTTCTACATGGATGACATCAAGCTGTACGCCAAGAGTGAGCGAGACATCGACTCACTGATCCACACCACCAGGATCTACAGCACGGACATTGGGATGTCATTCGGACTAGAGAAGTGTGGTCGGCTGATTACAAAGAGGGGGGAAGGTGATCCGCACAGAAGGGGTCTCACTCCCTGAAGGAACAATAGCAGACATAGAGGACAGTTACAAGTACCTAGGTATACCACAAGCAAATGGCAACCTCGATGAGGCCACAAGGAAAGGAGCCGCAGCTAAATACCTCCAACGAATAAGGCAAGTCCTGAGAAGCCAGCTCAATGGCAAGAACAAAATTCGTGCGATAAACAGCTATGCCCTGCCAGTAATCAGATACCCTGCTGGAATAATTAGCTGGCCAAAGGAGGAGATAAAAAGCCACAGATATTAAGACTGGAAAGCTACTAACAATGCATGGAGGGTTCCATCCCAAATCCAGCACCCTGAGACTGTACACGAGCCGCAAGGAAGGAGGCAGAGGACTAGTGAGTGTGAGAACCACTGTCCAGGACGAAACAACTAAGATCCATAAATACATCAGGGACAAAGCCTCAACAGACAATGTGCTCAGTGAATGTCTCAGACAACAGGGAACGGAGGTTGAAGTGCCAGAGATACCATCATGGGAGGACAAGCCCCCTACATGGGATGTACCACCAGCAAATAACCGAAGTGGCTGATATCAGTAAATCCTACCAATGGCTGGAAAAAGCTGGGCTCAAGGACAGCACAGAGGCCCTCATCATGGCCGCCCAGGAACAGGCCCTAAACACCAGAGCAATAGAGGCCCAGATCTACCACACCAGACAAGACCCAAGGTGTAGGTTGTGTAAGGAGGCTCCCTGAGACAGTCCAGCACATAACAGGTGGGTGCAAGATACTGGCCGGGAAAGCATACGTGGAACGACGTAACCAAGTGGCAGGCATAGTGTACAGAAACATGTGTGCAGAATATGGACTGGAAACCCCGAGATCAGTGGGAAACACCCCCAAAGGTGGTGGAGAATGCCAGAGCTAAGATCCTGTGGGACTTCCAGATCCAGACAGACAGAATGGTAATGGCGAACCAACCAGACATTGTCATAGTGGATAAACAACAGAGGAAAGCTGTTGTGGTAGATGTAGCAATACCAAGCGATTGCAACATCAGGAAAAAAGGAGCACGAGAAACTGGAGAAATACCAGGGCCTTAGGGAGGAACTGGAGAGGGCCTGGAAGGTGAAGACCACAGTGGTACCTGTGGTCATCGGGCCCCTCGGGCAGTCACCCCCAAACTGGAGCAGTGGCTACAACAGATCCCCGGAACAACCTCAGTCCTCTCAGTCCAGAAATGTGCCGTCCTTGGCACAGCCACGATACTGCGAAGGACCCTCAAGCTCCCAGGCCTCTGGTAGAGGACCCGAGCTCAGAGGGGATAAGAACCACCCGCGGTGGGTGAGAAGGGAATTTTATATATATATATATATATATATATATATATATATATATATATATATATATATATATATATAAAATCGTCTCCACTATTTGATTGTATTTGCTTAAAAACCAATGCAACAAGTAGATAATTATGGCTATAATTAAGCTGCAAATGCACACACGCGCACACACACACACACACACACACACACAAGAACTGCCACATGAGCACCTTTGAAACAATGAGTGCTCAATTCATTAGCATCTGTTGTAAGCGTATTAATCATCTAACTGGCAATTAGCAAGCTGTTATCATTGGTGGCTGGTATGCAAATATATTCTTGGGTTAATTTCTTCCTCAGATAATAAAAGAAACATTATGAATATGAGCCCCGTCTCTATGTAAATGATCTATGCCGTTAATTGCTCTGCAGCGGTTCAGCTTGGATCTGCGCGTGGCGGCGTGATGGCTCGGCGCTCGGGTTGTGTGCCAGGTTGCCGAGGAAATGAAACTGGTGGGCATCGCACTGCAGCCTGCATGACAATTTATGGGCTGTTCGAATGCCTCTCGCCAGCCCTTCTGTCAAACAGATAATAAACCTTGGCTGGCAGAGGTGAGCCCGGAGGGACTGGCCATGTGTGAAAGAGTGGGGGAGTAAAAGCAATAAGTGGAAGAAGAAGAAGAAGAAGTGGGGGGCGGAGGGGGGAAACTATGTATTTCTAGACCCCATATGTGCCAACAACAGAAACAAAAAAAACAAAAAAAACAAATAAAAACAGCAGCATAACACCCAGAAGAGCTCTGGATAAATAGTAAAAAAAACAACCTGGCAAAAAAATAATAATACAAACCATGCCAACCCATGGAAATATCTCCCTTTTTGTGTGTGTGTGTCCTCTATTATAAATGAGTTCTCACAGGACATGTCCAACGCCGTGGTGATACTAACAGGATATCAAGCCATGCTGAGAGGATTTTCTGGCAATCTACTGCCGAATTCGCAGCACAACAACACTAATGACACTCGGGCCTGACATCCATCACGGCAATGTTCATAAAGCCTTTGCCAACATGCAGCTTCCCTTCGGCCCTCGGCGCTAATCTATGCGGCGCAGGCACAGAGAAACCATTACAGCTCTGAATACAAGATGAGCCTCAAAACTAATACTTCTCTCCACACCGGGGGGACGTTTCAGAACGAGAGGCAATATAATTGAGGCCAGGAGGCAGATTGTGATCTACTGACATTAGGCGAGGGCTCTTAATCTGACAGTTGTCCCCTCAGAGAAAGCTGACAGACAGCTGGGCGGGTTACCGCCGCCTTCCGCGTGGACGCATGCCACACAGTCCAGACTGCAGTAGTCGCGCCGCCCACCCGCTTCCTTTGGTTAAGTTTTCTGTCTGCACAGCAGGGCAGCATCAGGAGGGGGTTTCGCTGGGCCCAGCATGCAGGCTTCCTTCGACAGGACTGTTGTGGTAGAAGAATAACATAAATAAATCTGTGTCTTTTCAAGCCTCGCAGAAAGTGGCATGAAGAAGTATTCCTATTTTATACATTTCTCACGTTTTGTCATGTGACAATCACTTCAGTTGGGGTTTTTTTTTTTTATGGGACAGGCCATCAAAAAGGCTGTAATTCCTGTAATTACGGCTTTACGTTTTTTGGGATACATCTCGTTCGGCTTTACACGTTTCAAATCAAATGTTTTCCCATTAATCCTTAGAAAGTAGCTCAACCTCAGACAGGATGGAGAGAAGATGTGAACATCAGTTTTAAATCTTTAGCAACGTTTTTTTTGTTTGTTTTTAATTTGACAGAGACTTGGACTTAGCCACGTGAATATATTTGTTTAAATTTTCCCTTTCTTGCTCTGCCTGTCTGTTTACGGTCATCCTGCAGAGAGCTGAACCCTGTTAGCTGAAGCTAAAGCTGTTTGTGACCCGAGTTTTCTCCTTGCGTTAACAGACGCTTCACTCACCACCATGTTTTATCGTCAGAGTGATGCGCAGTGGTTGTTTTCGATTTGTAAGTCGGCCAAAATTGTCCATTTTTTATTTCTGTCTCATCTCTCCTCATTTATACAAATGTTTAGTCGACTTTGTGGATGAAGTTGAGGCAAAACTAATCAAAGTTGTGAAAATATATCAAAATATATATTACTGTATGAGGTCATATGAATAACCGCTTCTCATAATCGAGGAATTATCCGCAGCACTTGCAGGAAAATGTAAGAAAATGTCACAAAACGAAGACGCTGCAGAGAAACTGACGTTTTACCAGCCAGCTAAAGTATTTAAGTCGTGTTTTCTGCACTAGTTCACAAAGACACGGTGCGTTCAAGGCTCCGACGCCCGCTGCTTCACATATGAGGAAAAAAGAGACACTCTCACATTAACCTGATAGTGCACTGGCAAGTCACATGCTGGATGGCTTTACCATTTAAGTGTTCCCAAACGGCAGCCATTTTTTGTTTTTTCCCCACTGTTTTGAGCCAGTCTGTGATGTTTGGCCCAGTCGTCAGCAGCGCACAGCCCTTGTATATTTAAATATGCGTGACTACAGGGCGTGTTATCCCCCTACATGTTCCCTCGCCTGATTTATTGACGCTCGTGACACAAGGAGGCGATAGGAGATAGCGTAGCAGGAATCCAATGCGCCACAACTGATGTGAAAAGCAGCCCAGCATCTAAAACCATTTGCAGTTGCACTCCCGGCGCCCCCCCGGTGATTTAAAGAGGCACACTTCAGAGGGCCTCGGCGCCTGGCAGAGAAACGCGGTCACATTACATTAAAACCAAAGAAATGCAAATAAACGGTGGCCCAATGGAATCAAACCAAGCGCATCGCTGTTTTGAGATTTCGTTCCCAAAGCGAGACCCTTCAGAGTCGGTTATTGAGTTTCGTTTAGCACGCGCCTTACGCCTGCGCGTCGCCCCGCGTCTTCGAGTGAAATTTTACGGCGCGCAATTCTTGGATTAAAAAAAAAGGGAGGCTAATTCGTGGCAACCGCGTCGACGGAGGCCTCGACGACTCCTGTCAAAGTCCTCCACTGTGCGATCAATGTCCGGTTTGAGTAACGCCGGGCCCATTAGAGCCAACCGAGAGACAGAGGAACAGCGTCGTCTGTTGTGGGAAATGATTTCTTAACATAGCAGCAGAGGCTGGAAGGAGTGCTTACCAGAGCACAATCCACTGGAATCAATATCAACGCTCAGGCTATATTGTTTCAAATGAGGGAAAAAGTGCGGCCATGATAAAAAGGGCTCAATATTGTTGTCTGGGCCACTCCTGAGACGCTGAGTCAGGAGTAAGTAATGCAGTGCTGGAGGGGGAGACGGAGAGGTGGAGGTGTGAAGGGATAAACAACGTGGGTAAGCTTCATCCACTTGAAGGTCAGTAAACAGATCTGCTTACAAACAGCACAGAGTTCATCTTTCATTTCTGTCATGACTCTAATCGGAATATTTTAGTAGATTAGCCAATAAAGCCAGTAATATCCCAGCTTTAAAGAATCACACAGATACTACATGACCAATTTCTATACATTTGTCTATGCACCACATGTATTTTCACTAAGCCTCCGTTCTATTGTATGCATTTAAAAGCATATTTTGAGCCAAAAATATCTGTTTTCTTTGTTAAGTGAAATCCACTGTTTTGGTTTGTTGTACCACAAGTCTCATTTGCAACAACAGTCATGTCTTTAAGATTTTTTTTTTTTTTTGCAAACGATGAGATTTTAGTTTGATTTATTCCTCCCTGTACAAACTGAGCAAAACAATTAGTTCCAAATCAGACATACGTTTCAGACGAACTGCTTTCTTTTCATGGTTTTTATTTAGTCATTTGGGCACCGAGGGTTTCGTAGCAGTGGAGATTAAGACTCCAGGTTCAGAAAATGTTCTGTTTTGTTGACTTCCGATGAAAATGTAAGCGGAGTCAAGAAAATTAAACAAAGTAAAAAAAAAAGGGGGGGGGGAGTTGACTATAAGTTATGACGAACACGGGTACAAAGATCTGAGCATGAACCCAATGTCCACAATGGGTGACATACTGACCACTGAAAAGGCTCCATAAAACCCCATGTCTCCACTGAACCAGTGGTTTCCATTTCATGACATCGATGCATTTTGTTGGTTTAGGAATCGGGGAAATGAGTTGAAAACAAGAACTTAAATAAAACAACTTCTTTTCCAGTTTCTGCTGATTTTTTCTCTTTTTTTTTCTAAATCTCTCTTATGGACAACCAAGTTCATCATACAGGCAAACAGACCAAACACAATCCACCCTGTGACCTATTGCACTGTGCCCCCCTCATCCTGGACTAAACCAGCCTGTGTATCTTTTTGAGCCTCTGCCTGGAGTCGAGCTCGCCTCATCAGTATGTATGTACCTTCTTCATCCCCTGCAACAACAGAGGCAACAGGATGAAAAAACGAGTGGGATCCCTTAATAAAACAGGGCTGGATGAAACCTTGTGAAGCCGCATTCCCTTCATTCTGGAACTGATATTTGTTGAGCACAGGCAGCAGACTCTTCAAAGGCAGCGAACATTCCTGCAGGCCTTCTCAGATCTGAGCCTGGGCTGCACTCACTGCACCCAGTATACACACACTCACACACACACTCACACACACATGCACGCGCCTGGCTATATTTGTGGGGACTTTCCATTGATTTCCATTCATTTCTTCAGCCTAAACCTTACCCTTACCCCTGACCTAACCCCAGGCATTGCATACCGAACCCTAATCCTAACCCTAACCAGAACTCAATTCCCACCGAAGTCCTAAATATAACCCCTGACCCAAAAACAGCATTTCCCCTTGTGGAGACCAGGCTTCGTCCCCACAAAGTAGTGGAAAATGGTCCCCACAAGGTATTACCAACATGCACACGCACACACACCGAATCCTTTAGATGATAGTTGAAATCTCCACTTTCCTAAAATAATGGCTTAGGTCATTTTTTTGCAAAAAGATTTTTTTCCCCTCAAACTAACTTTTGGCAAAATATTAGTTACCTGTTATATTAGGAAGGTGACAAAATGATACTCTGATAGTTTTGGTCTCTTCCAAGTGAAAAGAGTGAGATTTTAAGAAAAAATAAATAAAAACAATATACTAAATTTTGTTTGGCTGTATAAACAACCTGCATGTTTCACAATGTTCATTTTCTTGCTGGCTGATTTCGATTCAGCTGACTTCGTCCGTCTCGACCTCTCCGCCCCCCAGCAGTCCTGGCAGCGCAGGAACTGCTCTGTACTCACAGAAACCCTGAACTGAGAAAAACCATCTTGCTCTGACCAAACGGGTCAGAGCAAGATGGGACGACTCAGATTCGGTTGCAATAAATGTTTTTATTTGCATCATACACTTTGCTGAGTTTGGCAGACTTTGTTTCCTCTCAAGTTTTTGTTTTGTTTTACCTCCATGCGGGACCAACTTTACCTTTGTTCATGTTTTTTGGGGGTTTTTTTTCAATGCAAGTTAAGTTCGGGCTGGACACAAGTTTTACTTTGCATCCAGCCCAACTCCGGGTCCAAAGCGATCGACCACCAAAACATCCAGCCGACAGAACCAGAACCATCCAGACTTGGTGACTTTCCAGCCAAACAATGGATCTCAGCCACGGTGAGAGGGAGAGGATTTCTGGAAGTGCACAATCAGTTCTCAGCGGCTCCATATCAGACCAGAGCAGGCGCTGGGGATTGATTGGAAATCTGGACCGAAAAGGTCTGACAGTATTTTGTGGTGATAAAATGTATTTGGAAACAAATTGCACTCTTTTTGGCAACAGAATGAACGGCTGGGACTGTGTGTGCTCATAAAACAAAATCAAAACAAACAACAACAAAAAAATAAATAAATCAGCGCAAACAATTTACGGATTATCAAGAAGGTTACTTCAGGACCCCGGTTACATTGAAGAATGAGCTTCCAGCACGATACACTGTAACAAATTTGATTCGATATTTTATTTATTGCTGCTGCCGTAGAGACGAAAACAGCAAAAGTAACAACCTGGACGATAAATTTTAGGCTTTGGGGGGGGGGGAATCAACATTTCCAGTGTATTATTGTCACAACAAATCACAATTCTTATGACAGTAACAAAAGTTTCACAACAATAATTTCCTGTCTCGAGAGACATTTCTCTGGTGGGACGGTCAGATGCTGGAAGCGTCAGATCACTGCCGGCTATTTCAAGTCTGAATTAGCAACTTTCTTTAAACTCAACTTGCGACGTAACATGGTGAATGTAGCACCGGCTCATGATATATGAAACTTTCAATTTCCCATTCACAGATCTCTGTGTAGTTCATGTCGTAGTTTGTTTCTGTCCCTTTAAATTTAATTAAAAAATGCCAGTAATTACAATTACAAGTCACCCAATGATAATAACAAATAATAATCCCCTCAAAAGTTTGAAACCCCAACCTTGGTGCCATGGAGGAATACATTATTATTCGTCTATGTTTAAATATATTTGACTGGAGTCTCTGCTTTGTTTGATGAAGGGCATAATTCATTCTAGGTCAATATTTGTGTTTGCGATTTATGGTCAAAAGGCTGTTGGATCATTTTCCTCCCCTTTAAATCATCGTCGCTATAAACATCAGACAATATTGTGATAAATTTTCAAGTTCATCCCCACGCTGCCAGGTGAAGGCGAACAAATCGCGTTCCGGAAGACGGATCCAAAACCTCAGAACAACCAGGAAGGAGGAAACACTGGGGAAAAAAAAAAACAAAAAAAAACACTTCGACCGATTTAGAGCATAAATAATCTGACTAATTTAAATGTTGAGTCGTCGAAGCTCCTTGCATATCCGAAGCCTTACTCAGAGCTTGGCTGCAAATCTGTGTTTTACATCCTGGAACAAACTAACAAGCAGAAGAGGAACTAAAGTGACAGCTCTGTTTGTTCAACCCGCTTCTAACCTCTGCACTCTGCAGACTTTAGGTGGCAGGTATCAGATGTCCATGTGAGCTGAGGTTTTAGAACGATTCATCCGTCTCCAGAAATATTTCCGCTCCTGATATTTGAGTTGAAAACCCAAGCGTGTCACCCCAGTGTCACGCTTGCTTCAAACTAACTTTGAACAGGATTTAGCCAGGCTAATAAATGATTTTTAATTCTTCAAACGAAAGCTGGGAATATTTTTCCAGTCGAGATGTTTTTTTTTTTTTAAACGTTTTTTTTTTCGTTAGCATGAAAATACTGTAATTTATCCCTCCAGAACCATGAACATGTCCCTCGTTTGTCTTTCCGTTTTCATCACTGCATCCACCAAAGAGCACCAACCCTAATCACGGTGATTAGGGTTCAAATGCTGAAGAGTAAAAATTCATACTTGGCCTGAAGCTCCGTTACTCTTTTTTATTTTTTGTTTCTTTTTGGCAGGAAAGCATTTTGCTCAGGCAGTGTCCCCGTCCTGCTCCACCAACGCGTCCAACCTGTTGCCTTGTTTACCTCACGGCTCGGCTCTCCATGTCCTGCAAGGAATTACCGTCAACCTGCTCCACGTTGCAGCCGAATCAACTGCACGCAAAGTCATGCTGAATGGTTTCGCACTAAGCCTGCGTGAAGTGCTTCGTTGCTGCTCTGGCTTATGACTGATTCACAAATCTGGGCTCATCAAAGTGACGCCCAGGCAGCCCAACCCTTTCGCTTTAGTCATACATCCACTGATTTATTCACCATCCTGCTCTTCACTTGATTGCCGAGGCTCCCCAACCAGGCAGCCAGATTGCGGGGAAGAACTCTGGGTGAGGAAGGAGAATTGCTGGTTCATGAACAAAAAGCTGCCAGCTTAAAGAGAGGAAAAAACCCCCGGCCCCCCAAAAAATAAAAATCTTTGATGGCTTCGGCGCAGCTTTCCAGGAGCAAATCTTTGAGAAACCTTTCTATTTGGTGAGCGAAGGCGCAGCAAAACACGAGACAAAACGAGCAGCACGATTCTAATCCATGCAGCTTTTTGAAGCTGCTGTCCGTCACGCCGTTCAAATATTCCAAGAGGACTTTCAAGGATACGGGTTTAGATGAGCCTCTTTGCGGTCAACATTTGGGCCTCACAACCAGACTTTGTAGAGGGTGGCAATATATAGAATTTTTATTGACTTATTTTTATTTTTTTTTTTTGTCTTTTTTTAAGGAATGATGTGTACAGGGGTGAAGACGGAGGAGAAGAAAGTCTTGCTTGATCTCTTGTCTGCCAACAGGCCTGACAGCGTCGGCTTTTCCAGGAACGTGTTAGCATTCCTGCGGCGCACACCGATCCCAGCCCTGGTTCTTGGGTCAGAGAAATCAAAGCGAGAGCACATCTGAGAAATATCAAAGAGGCAACGCATAGATTAGCGCCCACGGGTTGTATCACTAATTAATGAATAAGAGGGGGGAAAAAACGGCACTTGGCTGCTCTCGAAGGACACGGCGCCGTCAAGTGATTGGCTCCAGGTAATCAATCAGCTGCAGGGGCGGAGGCGGCGCGGAATCAAACCTTTGTTTCTGAGCGTCGAGTCAAAACAGGAGGATGAATAAGCCGAGCTGCTTGTTTTGCTCGGTCAAAGCAGGGGGGAGAGACATGTAGCGTCCACACAGAAACGAAGGACACGCTGAGCTGCAGCAGAGCTTAGAAAATGTAGAGAAGTTGGAACATAAACTTCTGTTCTGTGTCAGTCTCTGCTCGGGCTCCCGCCAACTTTTTTCTTTTTTTTTTCCCTTTTCCATGAATCTTTTAACAGTTAGATTTTTTTTTTCCTCCCCCACTAAAGCTATTTTATGGATTTACAATCGACTCTCATTGGATACATGCCGCAGAGCAAAATGTCAACAAAGAGAAGAATTTCCAGGCATAAATTGTGTTGAAGCAAGAAAATGAAAATGAAGCCCCGACTGTTCATGTTTTTAGAAAAAAAAAAAAAAAGCAGAAGTATTCTGAATGTGAAATAAAGATCAGATCAGAAAAAAAAAAATCGAGATTATTATAGGATTAAAATAACACTTTAAATAATTCGTTTGTATCTGTTGTCTGGTTTACACAGATTCATGTTAATATACATGTTAACACAACTGAATGTGATTAAATGTGCATCAGCGGCTCTGGGCTGCAGCTGCACATTAAACTGCTGCTTTTCATTAAACTCACAACACGTCTCCATCTCTGTTGTCACCTTGTATGAAGTTCATTCCCACTTTAGACCCACTTTCTTCTTTGAGAACCTTAAAAAAACTTTTAAAAACTTTGCATGTTTTCGAGTCGTTTCCTTCGGTGGTCCTTGGTGCGGCGTCACCGCAGGCGAGGAGGATGAACAGGTTGTTCAAGGAGTTTGGATCATTTGACGGTGCAGTGTGAAAACCATCCGCACCAGCCGAAAATGTAACCAGTGTTGCCATTTTGGCCCCCAGTTAAACGGGACTGTCAGGTGGGAAAACACCCTTATTTAAAACTACGATCAAATATGGAGATGATGTCTGCAGGCACACAGTCGCTGCGTCTGATCCTGTGAATGATCGTCACAGTGGTTTGTTTCCAGACCCCCTGAGATCCTCCCCGAGTAAAGAAATACCTGGACCATGTCTGCAAGGATCACAAAGCTCTTTGGACACACAGGCTAGTGTAATACAGTAGAAAAACAAAAACAAAAAAAAAAGAAAAGAGAGGACTTCTCATAACCTCTCCACATTCCAGTCATCCCACGAAAACCCTGCTGTGATCACAGAACGTGTCCTCGGGGACTCTGGCAACCGCGGAGCGGGTAATCCCGCCTCACCCCCTCCAGACTCCATCGTGTCCAGTTCAAAACAAGTCAATCTCCAAACAGAGCCGGCTCTTATTTAAACCCCACTCTTGCACCTTTTATCCCTTCTGAGAAAGCCACTGGTTATTACCTTCCAAGTGCGGCGAACTTTGCATGAAGCAGGAGATTCTTCGCGAGGCGAGACAGGAGACAAAGTAAATGGATTAGAGCGCGGGCAAGGATCGCACGCGGTTCTATTTGCGGCTGACAGCGTTCCTTTTTCTTTTTTCTTTTTTTTTCTGCAGAGAAGCCACCCTTAATTTGCTGCTTAATAACTGACTTCCACCACCATGTTCAAATCCCCCCTGAGAGGCTTTTGTGGTTAGTTCGCTAGATGTCTCTGCTGCCTGCACTGCAAATTAGCCTTTCAGAAAAAGCACCTCACCTTCCGGCCACAGCTTGCAACACAGACCCACCCCCCTCCCCGTGTGCCTCACCCTGCTCCCACCCACTCCTATCTGCCAGTAATAACCTTCATCTAACCTTTAAACCACTGTGAATAATTTAAATCCTATTTTCATATCAATGGAGGAGTCAAGCCAAGCAATTATCTTTTATCTGTGTACTTTGCTGTCGGAGCAAAGCACAATAAACTCTTCCCAGGAGGAAAAAGGCAGACGGGGGAGAAAAGCGAGAACATGGATAGTGTAAAGAAGATGTGGGCCGTGAGGGCGTAACTTTGGAAGATAGAACAGAAAAGCAGAAGAAAAACATCAATACAAGAAAAGATAATGGGGCCTGAGAGCTTCTGATGCTGTCGGACCGATTACAAGATTCATGAGGGTCGTCCCTCGACATGAACCCAACATGTCAGTTCTCTGACAAGTCCAGATCAAGAAAATACTTCGTCTGAAGATTTCGTTTATTTCTCCTTCAAGTGGAGTTGCGTGGAGGATTCGTGAGCAGTCGGCGCAATCGTACTTTGGGGAGTCACGGTGGAGAAAGTGGAGAGTCCAGAATGGAGGAACGATCCCATTTACATGAAGCTGTTGAACATTTCCTCTTCATTCCCAACAAAAGACGATTTCAAGAGAGTTGCACCAACTGGGCTAACATTTCCTCGCGTTCCCCCTCAACACTCGTCCTGGTTTCTGATATTTGTTTCTTGGAACTTTTGCTACATTGAACATAAAATGTTTGCATCAGGATCCTGGAGCAGTTTTGAATTCAGAAAATGACAGAATTGCAGGATAATAAAGTTTTACTCATTAGGAATATTTTCCTCGTCTTAAAAATCAGAGAAAAATTCAGTGGGTTGATGAGTGTGTAAATATAAAATGATACTCTGCTCAGTTATGACGCTTATATTGAATAGGAAATAAAACAGATTTTTCAGTGTTTGACCTGCTGATCACTGATCAAAGGAAAACCGGCCAATTTTGATCGCAGGTCGATTTAACGGTTTTAATCTTTGATTTTTACTCTTAATAAAAAATTTTAAAAAAAATAACAAAAAAACCTGCAGGTCAAATATAACGATAATAATTTTAAAAAGTCTGAATCCACTCAGCAGCTGACAGTGACTGATGTTTCGTTTGACAAAATTGGGGGGAAAAAAGATTTGCAAACATTAAGAATATCGAGAATGTTGACTTCAATTTTTCTAGGATTTATCTGATGCGGGTAAGGTACTGCGTGCTTTTAAGCACTCCACACAACTCTGAAAAAAAACAACAAAAAAAACATTTTTCTCATGGTCATTTCTCAGTCAAATTTATGAGGCCATGTCAGGGTGCCTCCCGAAAAGGAAAAATATGGAAAATGAGCAAAACAAAAAAAAAAAAAAAAGTGAAAACGATATTCCCCCTGGTCCTCATTAAAATTCTACAGTGCTGCATCACTCCCTCTCTTTGCTCTTCTTTCTTCCACCTTTCTCTCCCTCTTCCTCATCCGTCTGTTCCAGCTGCAGTCGTCTCGCCTCGTTGCCTCCCCCGGATCGTCCGTGATCGTTCTTGATGTATTCATACGCGTTCCTGATTGAGACGGAGCGGCAGACGACAACGTGGGGAGGGATGGAAGAGAATGTAACACCCACAAGTGGAGGATGGAGGCAGAGGAGGCAAAGAAGCGAAAGTGCCTGGGAACGGTGGGATGCAGAAACAACAAGAGGCAGAGGGGAGAGGATGATGATGGGGGGGGGCTGCACCGCACTGCAATATTAATCTGTGGCGCAGAGATGAAAAGAACAGGTGGAAGACTGCATGAGAAAGCAGGGTTTCCTTTGGTTGAGAGTGAATGTGGGGTACATTACTGACAGAAGCTGCCGTGTTTGAACCAAGACAGAACTTTTCATAACTTTCATGTGTCTCCTTCAGCAGATTCCCCGAGCAGGCCAGAGGCAGAGCTTATCGACAGAGATGTAATCATACGTTGGGCCTCTGAAGGAAAAATAAATAAATAAATAAATCATGTGAAAAGTTCTGAATCTGATTTTTTATTCTATTTTTTTTTAAATGCATTATTCTGACGAGATCACTCATAATTCATAAAAAAACGGAGACGTTCTGCTCTGTCAGGAAAAGCACCAGATGACAAACCGCTGCATCTTGTTCGATATGAAAATCCCAAAACCTGAAATGAGTTTTTTCTCTTTTGTTGGAATGAATTAGAGACAATTATTATTTGTTGTTGTTGTTTTTCTGTGTCATGCAGTTGTTTTCATATTTCTGTCCTCCGAGTGCAATGAACACACTGTTTCCAAACTCAGTGAATAATTGTTTTAAGTAATCAGGATTCCAGTATTGAGCAAAGTAATTGTGATAATTATTTCCCCCCATAATCAATCAATTATTAATTAAAATGCTCTGCTTTGGTCGTGTGCAGCAAATGATTGTCTGACACGTTGCGTCAACACTGCAACTGGAACCAGGCTCGGAAATCTGCAGCTCCTGATCTACAAGACAGAAAACAGAGTGGAGGAAAGCCTCACTTTATTGATCAGCGAAGCATTTCCACCGACTGCAAACAGAGTTCATAAAATTTGCAAATCGGATCATTTGAACAAAGTTCTAACTCGAATTCTGGTCGACGTTGTTCTCAGCTGCGCATTGATCGTGTTTCGGATTCGTGACGTTTTCTTCTGAAGTGTGGCCATCTCGAAAACAGATCAGTGAATCAAATCAATCAAAAGCAAAAACATTGATCGGTCTGACCTCCGAACAGCCGGCTGGTCCTGGTCAGTGAACGCGTCACGGCGGGTCACCCCATCCCCACAGGTTTCATTCGGAGCTTTGTCTCTCGGTAATTTTCTTTTACCGAGAGACAAAGGCTGAAAGTTAGCTCATTTAAATCCCAGTAAAGGTTTTCAAATCAGAAAGGGCACAAAGGGTGAAAATCTGACTTGAAAGAAAACTTTCTTTTTAAACAGAGATCTGTCTGCTGCGGCTATAGCCGGAGGGTTTCTGTTCCAGACTGAGCCGTCCAGCGAGGAACAGAGGAAGCCTGAAAGAGTTGCATAATTCAAAAAACGGTTCTGTTTCGTCTTTTCGAGTTTTCAGCCTCTATCGCGGAACCCGCTGGATCAGAAAATGGCTACTGCTATTTTGGGCTGAGGTTTGGTGAAAATGCAGACAGAGCAGTTCGCACTGCTGAGAACGTCAACCAATTGCTGCAAACGCATCCAAGACATGTAAAAACTGTTTGTAAAAATGGCCACTTTATACGGGTTTTTACGTTTGATCTAATAAAATAGAAACCTTATATTTTCCAGTTGATTTGTGTTCTCTCTCTCTTTACATATCTACTGTATAATTACTATCTTTTATGGGCGAGCGACGCTAATCGGCTCCATAGCCGTCCTGGGTTGCTGTGTGAAAACAAAATTGTTGGTTGATGCATAAGCTTCATGTTAAGGATATCGCTAGCAGTGCTTTGATCAGAAGTAGTCAAAATACAACTTGCTCATGAGCACTGGGCAGACATCATGGGCTAAATAAATCAATAAATTAAATATGTAGCGTTGTGTCGTCCAGCACAGTTTTACTCCTGCAGCTGCTGATGGAAATTTCAAACGTAATTTCTAATTTGGAATTGGAAGATTTCACTGGGTCACAAAAACATACTTTTTTTTAATGGTTTTTCAACTGAATCAGAGCCTTTATGAATCCAAAAATGACATCAGGTCAGATTTTTATTCTAATTTGATTTAGTGAAATCTGATCTTCTGATCAAATCGATTACATTTTTGTGACATTTTCATTTCGTTTCTGCTAATATTTCTCATCCAGCAAAGGCTGTAGGAGAAAAAAAATGTTTCCTGAAACTGCGTCAACGAAATGTCACAAATTTGCATTTGTGTAAACTGCATAAGCACTGAAAGGTAAGTTCATGATTGAACATCATGTCTTTTCTGAACTGATGGAGTCTCTGTTGTTATTAGCAATAGGCTTTAATGGAATGCAAATAAGTAATATTAGTATAGATCAGCGTAATACATGATTTTGGTACAATTGTAGAAATCGTAAGCCCTTTCATATTACATCGTTAAATTCAATGAACACTTTAGATGATTGAAATAATTTTTTGGTATGAAACCAGGGATGAAAGCTTGTGATATTTTCCCGCCTGTGGATCCCTAATTTTATCAGCTGAACTTTAAACCACGTGGAAGGAAAACACTTTTGAAAATCACATCATACCATAATGCGGGTTAATTGCCTCTGGCTACTGGTCATCAAAACTATGACACTGGTGCACATTTGACTGAGCTGCAATGCAACACATGAGGCTTCCAGCACATTCTGCGTTTTGTTACTTAGGGGAGAACATCTAAAAATCAATTTCCCATTTTGTGAACTAGGACACCAACAGTCTCCTTGAAACGAGCAGAGCGCCACGTACATAATCTCCTCTCGCTTTGTTCTCTCCTCAGCCCTGGAGTTGCACACAGCAGCTAATTGACCACCATCCTGGTGTAGATTGTTCCCCCTGAGCAACAGCAGAGAGGAGGAGAGAGGAGGCTGGTTAGGCACAATCACACTGGGAGCAGACTTAATGATGTGCTGAACATAAAACAATTCTTAATAAGCTGGTTTTCTCTCCCTTCCCGCCGCACTGTGCTTGTCGTCTAAAACCCACTGTATGCGTTTCTCTAGGAGAGCACGTTTAGACAATTACACCGAAAAAGTATAAATATCATTAAAACATATCCGCAGCTAATTAATTTAGAGCATGCCGCACACTTCGTGTGGGGAGAGGGAGGTTGAGAATGCAGAAATAACAGAGGCGCCAAATGTTGCGTTTAATTTTCTTTTTGTTAATTTGCAAACTTCCCGCTGGGAGACGTAAAATAACCCCCAGCTAGCATCTTTTTTTCTTTCTTCTTTTCTTCTGCTGTTAATATAAAAAAAAAAAAAAAAAAAAATGTTTTTCTTTTTTTTTTTTTTAGTATGTAAATAGTGAGCCTAATCTGCATTGCTTAAAATGTTTATCACTGCAGGAATAGGGTGGGGAGAAAAAGACAAAGCAGCTTTAGTGAGTTTTTGTTTTGCTGTGGTTTTCCCGTCTCTCTGCTTTAATGTGCTAATAAGCTGTCAGAGGTGGCTCTGGATTTTTTGGCACAGGTACAGACACGCACACTTTGTCATTATTCCTTTATCAGCAGAGCTTTTTTTTCACAGAGCCATCCTGACTTGTCTCTCACTCACAGCTCCTCTTGTCTCCTCGCTGCCTCCCAGGGGGAAGGATGCCCAGGTTGTTTTCATGACAGATCTGCTCCCTGCAGATCTGAGCTTACACATCCTGCCTCACTTCAAGGTGACAGACTGTTGTCGGCTGCGCTTGAACGCAATTTGCCCCTAAAACACGCCCCGGTGTCTTACACCCTCCGTCTCCGGTACAAAGAGCCCACCTTCACCCCCGGATCAGACGATATTTCATCCTGAAAAAGCTCCACCAAAGAGAAGCTTAGCGCAACAGAAGCACCCGTACATCCCTGCATCACGGCGCCGCACGAATTAGCAGGCGGGTATGTAGATGTGTCTGTTTGCAGGTCAAATGTGAAAAGAAATGCCAGGGGAAAACAACAAAAACAAAACTTTTCTTACATGGGCCAATGAAAGAATTGCTCACTGAAAAAAAAACGGCTGAGTGAAACTGGCGGTTTGTTTACCGATGATCTGAAAGCAACATTCAACCAAATCAAGTATTTATTTTGCCCTGCGTTTTGCAGGCTGATGTGGAAAACATGGAGGAGGCCAAACAGTTTTCAGATCGTGTGTTTCCCCGAGAGGAAACTCTTGCATTTAATTTATGATTTTAATCGTCCAGCAATAATAGCACTACATTGTAATACAAAAGCAAACATGCATCAGCTTCACTTCTCTGGCAACAAGGCGGCTAAATCCAAGGTTGCAACGAAAACAAACAAAATATGGCTTAAATATACAGAGATTAAACTTTAAAACCAAAGCAGACAGTATTTGTGCAAGAAGGAAGAACGACCAATGCGTGTGTGTGGCTTCTGTTCACTGTTGTGGCTTCTGTGTCTTGTAATATGAAGCAGCACCGGTGGCTTATTGAAACCGCTTCAGGATACTCGGTTTCTCCTCGCTGGTTCTGGTTCTGGTTCTTCTTACCTGGGGTCTGCCAGCTTCTGGTAACCGATGCTGGGAGAATGAGCTGATCTGGAGCACGTCAGAAATCCAACCCACCTGAAAGCATCGCATTCCCGCCAATCACTGAAAAATAAATACCTAAAAAGCAACTTGTAACTTTTTTTTTAAATCTGTTTTTATCTTGAAAAATATCAGCTTCTTTTACTAAACGTGAGGATTTTTAAAAAAGTATCTCGAGGCGTACTTGTGTGACAGCTGTCCAAGGATTATTTGATATCTATTTTTCACTGCCAAGGTCTGTATAAACGTGGCTAAAGCAAGCTTGTTAAAAACACTAAGTTAAATGCATGAGAGGAGTAAAACGGTACTGAGAAGAGGAGGAAGATGAAAAGATTAAGGGAGCATGCCGCGGCCCCTTTTCTATTATTTCCACTGCATGCATGTATAAGTGAACGCATCCCCTTGAATGTCAGAGGAGAAACGTTGAATTCACCCACACATCAGAAATATTTATGTGCCTGATGAAGTGCGGTGACAGCTGCACGTCCCCCGCCTTTCAGATTTCACAGGGCTTTAACAAGACACATCAAAGTCCCTAAAATGTCCAGCGTTCCTCTCATCCATCACCTTCGATGAACGTGAAGCAGCAGAAACTCGGGATGAGACTCATTTTTTCCCCTGCCTTTCTTCTCTCCTTTTCACCTCAGGCTAGTCAGAGCGAGTTAGCGTCTCTCCGCCGGTGTGTTCATAATTCAAATGGCAACACTGTCTGATGCTGCGATGTGCCATGCATTATTCAGCACGACCCCCTTCTGCCTGCGCACAGACAAACGCTGCACTATCATGGCCACGCCGAGGTAAATAGTAAACAGAAGAAATGCCAGACATTAATTGCTTAATTAGGACGCCAAACAAATAGGAGAGGAGAAGCATCGTCGGGTTCATCCAGCAGGTTCAGGTTTTCTTTACCCTTTACTCTGCAAATCGTTTCAGTCAAGGATGTTTTGCTTCTAAACGTCCACGGCGAGTTTTATCCATTTCTTTGGAATATCGCTCACACGCCTTTTCCAGGCTAAACAGAGTCGTTACATTCAGAGGAGGTCAAACAAAATCCACTGCTTCGACTCCCAATTGATCAGAGGCCGACCGCAGAGCGTGACCCCGGCTAATGATCAACACTGTTATTATGTGAATACGTTACAGCGATCAATAACACACTGATCAGAGAGAATGAGCCTCTGGGACTCGACGTATTATGTCCAAGGATTATCTTCATCCGTTAATGCACAAAATGTGCCTGTTCACTACAAGTTTCATTTTAAAGGCCTCAGATATTAGATTGTATGTCGGCATGGCAATAAAACTGTTTTATTTTACTCGTCTACGTATACGCAGGTGTCTGTGAAACGGATGAAAGCGAGCTGGAAAGGCGTGGAGTCATATGTTCACTGTGGAGCAACACAACATGGTCCATATGAAGACTTTATTCAATTCTTTAAAAAAAAAAAATTAACAAAAAACCTAAAACATTTAAATCAGGGGTTTGCAGCATCAAACCTAAAAACTAAATTAAAATCTTGTTTTATTATTATTATTATTATTATTATTATTATTTAAAAATCTAAACTAATACCCTACAGTAAGCATTATAAAAACAAGCTGTTTTATTTCAAAGAGCCATGTTCATTTGTGGCTCAAAACCAATTTTTCTTTTCTGGACAAAAGGGAAAAATGTTTTTGTTTTAGGGTCGCACAGGTGGCAGATTACTGGTTTAGACGATAAATAAACATGAATTCATTCAGTTTTTTATCTGCGCAGACAAACTTTGGGAAACGGGTTTTGTGCTGCTGCTGTGCAGGACTCCACAAACTCCCGTCCCGCCAGATCAACAGGCGGTTTGTCGCTTCACACCGACTGGTGAGTGTGGAAAAGTCAGCTGAGGGGAGAGGATGCTGCCCCACCCGACACGGTTTCTCCACCCCACATGACGCGGCATTAATATGAGAGTGTTGTGTTTTCCTGCGTTTCCCAGAGGAACGGAGCCACCAGGCGGCTGCTGAAGTCGCATCAAACGACGCTCAGCACAGCATGACAGGAGAGTCTGCTGACACACACTATGGTGACATGTTGAACTGTTGTATGTACAAACAGGGGGGAAGGAAACCAAACCAAAAAAAAAACAAAAAAAACCTGGTGACTAAATAACAATAAAGAGAGGGGAGACTTGTTTTAGAGAGACACTGATTTATATTCCAAACCACTCTCGTCAGATCCCGCCATGTAAAGCGGCTCCTATAACTAATAAATGAACCGACGATAAAACAGAAAATATTCCCTTCAAATCCTCTGTGTTACGTGAATCTTTTATGCAAATGGAATTGCCAATGAGGTGGAGCCATCTTCACAGGCCTTGACAGTTTTTTCCGCAGCCCGTTTTTTTTTTTTTTTTTTTTAATTTATGCCACTGCTGATTTATAAAATTTATTAATAGCTGCTGGGGAAAAAGTGAAAGCAAAAGAGATGAAACTGCTTCAGTTCTTCTCTCTCCTCTTCCCGGTCCTGGTCCCTCGTTACTCTTTCATGGTCTCTCCCTCTGTTTCTTGCACTCGCTCCGTCTTGCTCCTCTGTGGTGGCTCATAGTGATTTTATAATTGGGCTGTG
Organism: Poeciliopsis turneri; assembly: GCA_922788865.1. NCBI lineage: Eukaryota > Metazoa > Chordata > Actinopteri > Cyprinodontiformes > Poeciliidae > Poeciliopsis > Poeciliopsis turneri. The sequence continues at coordinate 1,093,942 of CAKLNU010001041.1, read as the reverse complement.
CTCATTGTTATTCAAAGCCCTGTAGAACCAATTAGTGCCAGACCTCCCGACCTTCAGTTGCTGTGCAATGGTGGTAACTAAAAGACTTTAAGCGAAGCTGCTGAGAGTAAAAGTCTGGATATCCTTTAGTTCCTGATTAATAATTCCGTCAGCGGCGTCGCATTAAACCCCGATTGCTAGCTTGGAGCTCCGTCTGTGTGTTTGCGTCCCGTTTTTTTTTTTTTATTTTTTTTTTTTACAATGTTTTATTAATCTTTAAAGATGGCCTGGATGCCGCCTGTCTGCTCTTGTCAGGTAAATGTTGTAATGAAAGAATAATGAGAGCTTGCAGGGAACACGGTGCATTAAGGTGGTCAGAAAAATCCCAGAGCCGAGGGACACTTCAACATCGCTGATGGGTGCGGACGACGAGGCAAAACCTCGATGTGACAATTTGACCTTTGACCTATGTGGTGACAATGAAATTTAGGCTGAACAAACGCATCAGGGAAATCAAAAAATGCACCTGTTTTATTTATTTATTCATTTTCTAGTTTTTTGACCTGCCAGTTTCAATGGACATAACAATGTGGTCACAGAACGGCTGTTTATACATATTGAGATTATGTTTAAAATTTAAATATTGAGCTGTAGGGCAATTTGTATCGTATTTATGGGCATCGTAGTAAGAGGAAGCTGTAGACGTTTGCAAACCAAGCTTTCAAAACTGGCTTATGTGAAAAGCATTTCACCTTTTTCTTCAACTTCACAATCATTCACTAATTTGTGTTGGTCGTTCAGATAAAATCCGGGTGAAATAGATTGCAAACTGTGACTCTGAAACACCTCCATGCTTAGCAAAAACCCTTGAAAGGCATCGCAGTGCCGGGATGAGTTTGATCTCTGGATTTTTGTCAAAGGACAAACTTCCTGAAGTCAGATCCACCGCACACTGAACATTAAGCAAAAAGCAGGAAAGGAAAAAAAAAACAAAAACAAAAACATGATCATGTAATACGAGGACAGGGACGAGCCACGCAGAGAGGAAGGACGGGAATATTTCACCTGGAGTCGTCTTTTGACGTCCGCGGGGAAACGTCTGCGTCAGCCGAACCCTAACAAAGACAACCTGCCACAGCCTGTTCGTGTCTGGCTGGTTGTGCTCCCCACAAACACAAGGTGAACTTTGTGCGACCTTGTCAACAACGAGTCACACCGAGAAAGAAAAAGGGAGGGAAAAAAGAAAAGGAAGAGGCTTTTGTTCACCAGTGAATTCAGACAAATGTCATCAGACGGTGCAGAGTCACAACACATAACTCAGGCGCAGCGCTGGGCCCAGTCAGACGTCACAGAGGAGCAGTTAGCAGCACCTGACGGCTCTCGGCATGAAACAGGAAACATCTAACGTGCAGAGAGAGCCTCAGGAAACGCCTGCAAACATGGCGGCAGACGGACTGACCAACATTGATGTTCAGACAGAACCTGACCGAAATTTTACCTTCATTTTTACAGATTTAGAAGATGTCTTTTTTAGATACACATGACATTAACCAATGGCTTTAAATGTAAATATTTAGTCTAAAACAACAATTTGTTCCAAATTGAATAGCAAAGCAATAAAGAGAAATGTAGAAACAGAAAGAAAGTTCATCATCTCCTCAAATTAAGCCAACTAATCGTTAATGTCTTTATTTTTAGGGTATGAGTGACATATTTCATTTTTGTCCATGCATGTATGCTCTAAATATTAAAATAAAGTTACACTGATCATTGAAACACATGAGGACTTAATTAGGACCTAAAACGAAGATTAGAAATGGAGGAGTCCAGTTAATTTGGAGAATGTTGCAGGGCATGTAACACAGAGAGAAATTTGAAGCTGCTGTTTAAAAGATTAGTTTATCCTTCGAGGTCTAAAAGGGATCCAAATGTTGCAGCCTTGTCAACCTGAAATGCCTGTCAAACTCCTGAGGGTCCTAATCAAATCCTGATGGACGGCACAACATGCTGTCGACCGGGTTGGTCCCGAAACTTGAATTTCAACGAGGCATAAACTGTGATTATACCGTGAGCCAGATGGGAAAATAAACGGGGTTTTTAATCGCCGCTGGCGTAATGTGCAGTGATTGACACCGAAAGGGAGGGGCTGCCATTCCTTTAAAAGAAAATTATAATCAAGAGGGGAGGAGACCTGATTTTTCCTTCCTGTATGCAGGTTTACAACAATTTGCATATGTGTATTGCTGAAATTGTACAGTTTAAGATAAAGGCAATGAGTGCATGAAAGAGGAAAACATTGTTTTTTTGTTTTTTTTTTCCTACCAAAAGACTAAAAACTAAAAGTACTAGCAGGCCTGTTTTCACTACTCATGTGCCAGACGTCAGTTTGAAGAGGAAGTAATGAAACAGACGAGAAAATAGCCCTGCAGTTAGTCCCATTAGCTTCACTAATAACAACCTTTGAAACCTCTCATATTGTGATCTACGGTCTCCAGCTCCAGTTGCTAGAGGCCATTTGCTGTGCATCATACTAACCCATTATAGTTCTACTATTCTCCTTAAATCGGCTAAATCCTCTTTAATGCCCCGAATTATGCAAGGCTGATTCGCTTGTCTCCTAAACTGGCAAATAGCAAAAATCAATACAATCATCAATTTAATTTGAGAACTTGACTTCCAGAGGACCCCAAAGCGGTTCACACCGCAGTCAGACAGTAGCGCGAGCGGGAATTGAACCGGCAACCTTCCTATTGCATGACAAACTCCTAATACGATCCAGATCGGTGCTGTCAGGAAAAGCAGGAAATCCTCACATGACAGTTTCTGCCTGTTAAAGTTATTTAATGGTCTACCCTCATAAGTGGATTACTTCTGATTTAAGGTCAGTGGGATTTTTACATTTTCAAACATTTTTTCTGCTTCCTGAACCAGAGCAGAGCTGCCTCTGTTCAACACAGAGCAGCTTGACAAAATAGTTCAAAGAATTGAAGTGATAGAAATGAAGCTTCATGACGATGATGGAGAGATTTAATTTATATACACACATAAATATGTCAAACTTTTTGTGTTCAATTCTTCTTTTTAAAATCCCCTGAAGTTCATTTCACACTTCAGGTTGCAACAAAACACACTACAAACCATCTTTACAGGGAAACACTTTTGTGGAACTGTGTGTTTTTTTTCCATTCATCCATACTGCTTCCCCCTGCAATGGCACTGCGCCCCCCCCTAGGGGGCGTGCCCCACACTATGGGAACCACTGGTTTAACCCAATCATCACTGCATCTACACTCCACATCAAATATTGAATTATTTATACATTTCTGGATTTCAAATCCAGTTTTAAGTTTTAAGTTTTAAGTTTTATTTTAAATTGTTAGTTTTAATGTTTATCTTGGTACCACTTGGTTGATGTATTATTGTATGTTTTACTGTAAGCTTTACAATTAATTTTTTCATTGTTTTTTTTTTTTTTTTTTTTTTTTTTTTTTTTTTTTTAGTCTCTGTAGCACTTTGAGATTTCTTTGAAATATAAGGTGCATTACAAATAAAATTTATTATTATTATTATTATTAAATCACCTCGTCACATCTGGTAGTTGCAAAAATTGTGTCTCAGTTAAAGTAGAAAACATTTCACTTTTTTTATAGTGCAAAATTGTAAGTAAATACCTTCTGCCACCCTTGTTTTCTCTTTTGTAACATGTGTTTTCAGTTTTTCTTCCCCCCCCCCTTTTTTTGTCATTAAATCTGAGGTCTTGTGAAGTTGGGGGAGGATGGATAAGCAACGTTGTCGACAGGATAGGAAATGAAGCTTCCTGCTTTTTATTGGGCTGCTAGTAGGAACACATGACTCTGCAGGAGATGTGTGGCTTATAGCAAGAACAAGTAAACCACAACAATTTCTTTCGATGGCTCTGTTACAAACATGTTTACCTAAGAAATGTAATCATGAACCCTGCACGAACCTGCATGTTACTGCACATAATCTGAGAGATCAACGAACCATATCAACATGGTGGTAAATAATTTCGTCATCGTTTTCCGTAAAACAATTAATTGGTGACCTGTGTGTGTGTGTGTGTGTGTGTGTGTGTGTGTGTGTGTGCGTGTGCGTGTGCGTGTGTGTGTGTGTGTGCGTGTGTGTGTATGTGTGTCATACATAAATGCTTGGATAAAAACCTAGCTCAAAAATCAGACAATAAAGAATAGTTGGTGAAACTAATTACGCATTCATTTAAAAATTATTCTTAAGCAAGCAGTGCTAAAGTGTTTTTGAATATATATATGTATATATATATTTGCAGCTCATTTTATGCGCCCGTTTCTCAACTAAAACAACCCTATAAGTCTAGATCTAAAAAAAAATGGAAAGAATGGTGCGGTTGCCACTGTATATTTGGCTTTAAAGAGGACTTTAAATCATCATAAAGCCATAAAGTCATCAAATCCTTCTACTCATGCTAACTGACTGAAATTTTCTACAAATGCTCTAAAACCGAGTCGTGTTTATCCAGCGTAAAACAAAATATCACGCTAAGTGGAATGTGGTTTCCTTAATGTTTCCCTCCAGGGCCGTTTTGTTAGGTGGCTTTAGTTCATTCCTGCCCTGCAGACTCCGCTCACAGTGTGCACATTAAGACGTATGCAGACGACATCGACGTCTTTAAATTGGCTAAAAATACCCGCAAAGTCTCTTCTGTTGTACCCGATATTCTGCCCACCCCCCGGAAAACAAGCGATAAAAATAATCACAGAGCACACTGAATGGTAAACATCTGGACGGTAGACGTCTTGAAGCAGTTATCAATTCGCTCACTCTGTTACGTTCCATCTGCAGAAGCGTTGGCACGTTAGAAATGGCTTGATAGGACGCTGCTAAGTTTTCGGTTGCCGCAGGCATATTTAATCATTTAATCACCAGCTGGTTGCTATGGGAATTGATGCAACTGCTGACCCTTCTCAGCATTATGAGTGAAACAAATAAATAGGTAGCGCTGCTCAGTCGCCTACTAATAGGCCTCAAAACCAGTATTAAGAATGCAGCCGCAGTGACCTTTAGCTTCAAATCGCTATTGCGATATGCTGGTGTGAAGCAGAAGCGTGTTTTGACGGAAAGTGGCACAGCGGCGACGAAGTCAGGTAGCCTCGAGATGCACCGACATGACAGATAAACAAGCAGAAGTGTAGAAATGAGAAGAAGAAGAAAAAAAAGAAGTAGGTGTGAAATGCAGGACGTAGTAGCGCTTATTCTGGGTATTTGGGTGAAGCATCATGCGGTTGTGGTGAGCACACATAGGCATCGTCCAGCCGAGAGGAAAACAGGTTGTGAAACACAAAATATGCTGACCCAAAACCCCCACGTTCCGCAAAAGATTGGTTTCTTTTTCTTTTTTGTTTTTTTTTTTTGCTTAGAGAGAAAACACTCAAAAACAAGCAGTGAAAATGCAAGCCGACTATCCGAGACATGTCATGTTCCTCTTTTAATGCATGGCCAAAAAGAAAAAAAAAAAAAGCCTCAGACAGCATCACCTTAAAACTGAGTTTATACTTGGTTTTAAATGAGAAGTCGACACATGTGCTTATCTTAAAGTTATGACGCAATGAAGCGTCACCTGGATTGCCCTGACACAGTCCTTCACACCGCAGGACAGATGGAAATCCTCCCATCAGAGAAACGGACGCTGCTCTGTGAAGGCAGCCCGACCGCAGGATTCATTAAGCTCAGAGCATGTAGGCAGCACAGACCCTGCTCCTTTTAACTCCACGATGTTTGCACCAGTCCAGCTTTTCAACGTTAGCACCTGCCCTCTGAAGAGCCTGTAGTTAAGAACAAAACAACGTTCAGACCCACTTCTTGCAGTTTGCCATAAATCCTTAACGACAAACTCTATAAACTTCTCCAGGCCTGAATATTTATGGATACCTGCGGTTCCCCAGAGTGCCGTTTCCTGTCTGGAGCGCCTCGTCGAACAGAAACTTCTGTGGAGCCGCGCCGGGTTGTTACAGCTCTCATGGCGAGCAAGAGCTTCCAAATACAAACGCGGTGGTCTGTTCGGCCGGGGCTATAAACAACACGGTCCTCTGTGGTGAAAAGAATTAAAACGGCAAGAGTTTACACAAGTGTGCAACTCCTTTGCATTAACCAGGCTCGCCGTCGGGGTTCCGAGTTCGCTCAGACCATTTAAAAACTTCCTGATTTTGATCTGTCTGCTAATTAATCGGTAAAAAAAAAAAAGGACTTAAGGCTACAAGTTCTCTGAACTGGGTCAAGCAAACGAAACAGAAAGCAACGCAGCGACTTAAAATGGTGAAATTCTGAACTGTGTCTGGTTTGTGGTTAAACCTGGCAGTCAAAGCTGTGAATTATCTTTAATCTGTTCCAGCTTTTTGCACGTCAGCTTGACCACAGTACTTAACCTCACAGCAAGAAGTCTGAAAGGTCTAGTATACAGTCCGGATGAAAGTCTTACGACTGGAAAATGAAGGCATTTGCCTTTTGTGCAGGTGGGTGCGAGTAGGGCTTCAGGACGCAAAGCTAAAAAACAAGAGCAAGAGACGTTTCTGCCGTTAGAAAACAGGGGCATCGTCTAAACAAACTCAGGCCTGTTACTGATGCTGACCGCAGTTTAGTAACTGTATAACCGACGAGAGAAAGGCTGAAAGAACAAAACCGTACCCACTGCAAAGTCTGCATCAAATATGTAGAGAGAGCTTAGATATCTGGGTTTTTTTTTTAAATCAGGCAGTTTCAAAGTCAGATGAGAAAAACCATGTATTTATGGTCTTGATGTCTCCCATGATCTGAGGGCATCATGCTGAGAAAAGCCTTAGTCTGAGGACTCTTTGCAGACAGTAATATTCCTCTTTTAGACCACGTTTCCCTGATCTAAACCCCATCCAGATGTTATGTGACGTGTTTTAAAAAGAGACCAGATCAAATGAAATCTGCTAATTTTTCGCGATGTGAATTCCTGACCACTAACTTTAAATGGGACTCGTCTCTTAATAAAGGAAAACGTTCCCGACGTGACAACGTGAAACACAAGCAATGTTTTAAATGAGTAGTCCAGAAGACAAAGGTTATGTTTACATCTGTTCGACTAAACATACCATATTCCTTCTGGGGACAAAGGTTCAAACTGTGCTTAATAAAAGAATCCCACTTAGTTATTGTTTTTCTTTCCCGTCTGCTCAGACGCGACAAATTATTGCCTGGATGAAAAGAGTTTATGCACATAAACAAAAGCAGGTTGTTAAACGGCAGTTTATGGGGATGGCAAAAGTAAAAAGCTTGATTGCTCCGTGAGTAATTATAATAAACACCATGATTTTGGAAAGAAAAAAATTACAATTTCAAAACTGCTAATATTCCCTTCCATAACTTTTGCATCATGAATCATCAAGTCATTTAATGAGATGTAAATGTAGCATTTTAATGGTTCCTGCAAATCGAATAATACGCGAGACAATTTCTACTGCGAATCCAAAACAAGCAACAGCTTTACAATTAATTATTAAATATTTTATCAAGCAAAAATGTTTATTGCAGTAAGTTTTTCTAATGAATAAGTTAATGAAAAATTCTTAATTGTACAAACAAGCACTGAAAGCGAAGTGGATAAAAAGCCTTTCGCCACGAAACTGCCACAGGGACAAGAAAGTGTTGGAATCGGAACCGACCGGGTCGGTCCAGATGTGACCCGTCCACATGACCGTCTCTTCACTGAGCCCAGAGAGGCGTCTCTGAATAGCAGCCTCCATCTTGGCAAGAAAAGACACCGAGATTCTGGTTCTGTTTGTTGGGTGCCGCTCACTTTCAATCCCTTTGAGAATGAACTGAATACAAAACAAACCGACTCCAACGTCACTGAAGAAGAGTGGGAACATGAAAACCTGGCGGGAGCTTCAAGTGTGAAATAAACAAAAATAAAACATCTATCTAACAAAACAAAACAAAAAATACAAAAAAAAATTTCAACAACAGAATTCAACCTTGATCTGAATCGATTGGGAATAAGATTTTTTTGTTAGTTCGGTGTGTTTTTCTGTCTTTGTTGAAGGCGGCGAACCGCTCAGCTCCTCTGGGGGAGCAACGTTTCTGTTAAACTCAAGAGAGACGGAACAACGTAAACAACTGTGATCGTAAGCAAATCTGGTGCTTTTTCTCGTAGCTTCCAAACATGCCTTTCTACTGAATGAAAATACAGAATTTTAAAGTCATCATAGATTTAGAAAAAAAAAAAAAAAAAAGAGAGAAAACTTTTTGAATTTCTAAGGATGCAGAATGGCACCAGTCACACTGGTAATATTCCGGCACTTAGACTGAGCATAACGTTTAGAGCCGAGCACTGAAATACATCCACAATCGATTTTGTGGAAGGATGAATGAATGAGTCACTTTGCCCTCTTCATCCAGTATTGCTGTATGAATAAACTACGTATGTCTTCATTTCAAGAATACCTACTTTCACCACAAATGGAGGGGGAGGACAATGTTGGCAGAAAGCTCAGAGTCCTGCAGCTCTTTTAATAATTTCCACAGCAGGAAACCGAAGCCTTGCTTCACCTCATGAAGCTCCGTTGTTAATACAAAAGAGTGGAACAGAAGGGGCACGGCACACGGTTAAAAACCCTCAGAGTTTGGTGAAAAAAACACAAAAAAAAAAGTTTTATGAGTCCCTTTGCTCCCTTTCACAGCAATAACGTTTCACTGGTAGATTTTCTAATAACTCTCACGCCATCTAATAACCATAATTTGCCCCCCTTTTAAGTCAAGTAATGCATATTTAGGAGGAACACTGTTCACGGAGGTCTGCCGGTCCCCATTAAAAGAAGAAAAATAACAACTTGCAGGTAATTTCCCTCCGGAGCAGGAGGATTAATAAGCCAGTCTGACGTTGCTGAAAATGAATGTTTGTCAGAGTCGAAGAGGATGCTGACGGAGAGAGGACACACGCGCAAATGTTAATTTGTTGACATGATTACGGTACCAATCGCTCACAGGTCGACGATGCTTAACATTCCCACCCAACGTAACGCTGCTTTTCCTCTCTTATGCAACAGAATGAAGGCTCTGGACCTGCGTTTTCTCCCCCTCCTCTTTCACTTTTTCCAGCTCGGTTTTCAAACTCTGCGGTAAGGAGCAGAGAGTTCACCAACAGGCTGTGTGTCAGTGGGCAATTATGAGGACCTGCTTCACGAAGCGTGTGGTTTCCACTGACAAATCCATTCACAGCCTGCAGAGAGCTGCTATTTTTGACTCCCGGCCCGCCTTGGCGTTAAGCTTGTAACACTAACATCAAAGTTCACCGAGCGTGAAAGGTCTGATTGTCCATTACAAGCGCCTGCGGTGGTATCCATCAGGTTCGGGGAGTGACAGAGCTGACAACCACAGAAGGAAATCATTTTAACAGGGAGTGGTACAATGTTTTTCCAAGGCTTAGAAAAGCATCTTAATTAAATGTTGACAGAAAAATTCCAACCAAAAACCTCCAGTGGGAAAAAAAAAAGAAAAAAAAAAGAAAATATGAAAAATGCAGATTATGAAGGGCAGATGTTCGCCGTCTAACCTCCTCACCTACGGTGAGGCGACGTGAGGCCTGGCAAGGCGGAGATCAGCCGGCGGCTGTAACAACTTCTCTGAATCTTCCGAACATATTTTCCTCCACGTTTTGACTTTCCAGCAGCCTGGATGATTGAACACGCCTTTTGTGTTCTTCAACATCTTGTCACGTGAGATAAGCACCTCGCCGTGCCGCTCGCGTTTCCGGACCTGCCGCCTGTCTGTCTAAAGTAGCAGCTAAAACACACAACCAATCCATCTCCAACTCAAGCAGGCAAAGAGAAGTTAAGTCAAGATATTCGGCCACCGAAGCTGGAAGTAATTAACCTTTTCTTTGTGTGTTAATAAAAAATAAAAAATTATACATTTTCCTAAGAAAAGGTTTGGCCGTGAGAAGGTGATCACATTTGTAAAGTAATATCTAAAAGGTAAATGGCCTGTACTTGTATCGTTCTTTATCAAGTCCAAATGATCTGAAAGAGCTTTTCACCGCATGTAGCCACTCACCCGTTCATACACACATTCACACACTGATAGCGGTAAGCTACTATGTTGTAGCCACAGCTTCCCTGGCGCAGTCATACCCTGGCGCCACCGGGTCCTCTGACCGCCGCAGCCAGGCATGGCGGGTCAACTGTCCTCTTGATCAAGGCCACAACCACTGACACAGACAAAGTGGGGCTTGTGACCATCGATGTGTTTGCACATCCTGCTCACACACCAAACCAATCCTTGTAAGTTCAAAGGTGAATATCATAAGGAGGCACTTTAAAGATGATGTGCACCAAAACTCTCTGTTGGATGTTTATGTAAACCTGCGTTGCCGGCCTCTGCTTAGGGAGGTTTGTTTCAAGGTGCAACCGAGATGTAAACAGCTCTGGTCATGTGATAATTTACTCTAAACATGTGATACTGCATAAGTATCATCTAAACACTTTAAACTTTCAATATTTGTTGAACATGAAATGAAAATTGAACCAGTAAGCTTTTTGGAGTCCCCGAAAGTCACTATTGTGACCGGTGGGTTTAAATGGGTTAAAATCCCAGTAAGATTTATTGTAGTATGTTCTTGTTATGGGACAAAATGTGAAAAAGGTTCAAGTGACAGTAACTCACAAAGCTCTGGTTCAGTCGAAATAAAAAACATCAGCGGGGAGATTTACAAATGCACACAAGCTGTCACGCAGTATAAAAGTGTCATGAAGCTTCACTCAGTCACTGCAGACCAGTTTTTATTGACTTGACCCACAAATAAACCAACCGCCAGCAGCAAATGGAGGAGCTGGTTTGAAACACGACCCAGCCGCAACCAGCTATTTTCAGAGCAAAGTGCAGAAGAGATCAAACATCTCAGGAGTTTATTAGTATCCAGAGCATCTCGGATCACAAACCACCAAATACATAATTTATAGCTTTCACCAAACAGCTGGCCTGTTTCGAACATGCATACAAAAAGGAAAAAAAAAAAATAAAATACTCAAATGTCTAACAGGCTCTGAAATAGCGATGCTTACAAGGTAAATACTAATTTTATAGAGTCCAGAGATGAAGTTTTGAAGTTGTTTCATTGTGACAAACAGATGTTTAATCCTCACAAAGCCTCAAGTACTGCGCATATTTTAGGACGTAAACATCCTCACACATCAGGCCAAAGACAAAAACCCATCAGACCTCCGACCGAGCGGCTTCAGCAAAAACGACCTTCAAAGATCTGAAAAACAAAAACAGCGTCAGAACAACCAATAGGTTTAATTGAGCTTTTCAGCATTTCATTCCAAAGGTCTTTAACCCTTTGAATCATTAGTTTGAAGCAGTTACTCGTAGTAACCTAAACTTTCAAATTAAAGTAAAAAAAAAATATTTAAAAAATACAACCAGCCACAGGATTATTTACAGCCTTCTTCAGCCAAAAATGGCAACAATGATCTACAAGCTTAATCCAGCTCAAAACATCTCCTAATCTGGACAAATCAACAATCTGAGAAGAAAAAAAAAAAAAGACAAAACAAACAAACTTTTTATATCCATTTCTGGTTTTTGAACACATGACAGTATTTCCATTTCGCTTCAAGACGAAATTAAAAGCGGTTCAGAACTGATCAGCACCTTGAGAGGTCAAAATTTAGTTCCTCCTGTTGGTTTGTTGGGGGAAAAAAATATGATAAAGAAGTGAAACTAAACCCAGAAAAGTGAAGCTGTGGAAACAAACAAAAAATAAAAAAAATCCACAGTCGTGACAGGAAAGTCAAACTCTCTGCGGGTTTGTCTTTACAAGAGAGTTTCCAAATCAACCCCATCATGGGATTTTTGTTTTCTTTTTTTTTAAATGACCATATTAAACAATGACTGCTGCTGAGAAGACTGAAAGCAAACTTACAGACAGTCAGGATAGTGGAAAAAAAAGACAAAAAACCTTTTGAAAGTCTGAGTAGGTTTCAAAATAGAACTGCTAACTATGTTAGAAAATGCATTGCTGCAATTATCTGCTCAGCTGAATTTCAACACCGGGTTCCGACTGCTGCAGCGAAGATTAAAATATAAATGAGGGATTAAAGAGGCTGAGGAACAATGGAGGTGAGAAGAGGAGCTAATCTAATTAAGATTTCAATCACTCAATTAGATCTGAGTAGGAGAAACAAATGGCAAGTGAATTCTTTCATCATAACAACCGGTTTAATTACTCCAAGACAGAGCGCCGACATCTGACATGTCCCCCTCCAGACTGCTGACAGAGCGCGCGCCGAACACACGCGTGTGTGAGAGGCAGAGTTTTGCTGCGACAATATGGAGGGATTTTTTTTTTTTTTTTGAGAGTTGGAGTTCAACAAGGAGCGGGCTTTAACTGAGCCCTGACTGTGTTTATGAGCAGGGGAGGCTGGCAGCGTGGTGGCGCCCAGGCGGTCAGGAGCACAGAGTCGCATTAATGGGCACTCGGGCCGATTTTTCCTACGAGAGCACGGCTCTCGGGGCTGCGAATGAGGTCACGGGCCCTTCTCGGGCAGGAGAGGTGCGGTTTAACTCGACACACGAACGCGAGGGCCTGACGGCGGACAGACGGCCCGAGGGAGGGCTTTGGGAGGCCGGGTGGGGGGGTGGGGGGTTGAGCCGCGGCGGTGGCCCGAGGTGCCGTGCCAGCAGCACACTCAGAGGGAACAGCCAGGGCTTCTCAGTACTCAGCTGCACCACTTCTTGTTGTGAGTCTGTCTAACCACTTCCTCATGCTGCAGGCAGCGAGGTCAGGGTTCAGTCAGGTCCTCTGACAGCCAGAACAGGCTGCAATAACAAGAGTGCTGGAAACAAGAACTCTCTTTCATTTTCTCTCCACAGCTACTGCCCTCCTCCACCCCCACCACCTCCCACCCTCCCTGCCTTCCTTCCTGCAGCAAGACACATTTTTGCAGTCAATTTGTTTCTGTGGGGCAGCGGTATTTACAGCCCTGCAGCATGGAAGTTTTATCATTGTACAATGAGCTGTTCCCTGAGCACAAAGCCCAACAACGGGTCAGTGTTAGATTTTTGCAAAATAAGCGATCCCAGAAAAGAAGTTTATGGAGGACAATAAAGATGAAAGCAAACCCCGCAGGGGAATCTTTAAAGGCTTTTTATGCAGCATAGATATTTTGGCGTTCATGTCACAGTTTAGGTTTTACGGAGGAGAAACAAACTGTTCAGTATTTTTTATTTTTTTGTTTTCTTTTTTTGTTGTTGTTGTTGCTCTTCAAACTGTTTTTAGGCATATCTTGGAGTAATGAGATGGTCACATGCTGCCCTCGTCTGGCTAAGAATGATATTGCAGCTGAAACTACTTGATAACCATAGTTAACTCAGGACAGTGCAGCTGCTCTCTGTGTTAACAGTAGTTAACTAATGAATGACACACAACTTCTTGACTGAGAAAGTGAAGACATTTTTCTGATTTAAAAAAAAAAAAAAAAAAACTTAAAAGTTATCAAGTAAAAGTTTTTGTTTTGAGAGTTAATATCAATGCAAGACTTTTGACTTTCAACCAAAAATAAAAATGCGACTTTTGGACAATTAGGAGATCTAAACGGAAGGCTGAAATTAGCCAATCACAACAGTTCTTCCTCCTTGTGACATCCCACCGATTTTGGGATTGGTACTTTTTGGAAACTATTTCAAATTTGTGCATAAAATGAATGTTAACACATGCAGGGATTAGCAGTTTTTGACATCCAAAACTTTTCATGGATGTCTAAAACCGAATTTAATAATGACTAATGAGCTTCTCTAGTTATTATTAAAATGAAATAACATGAGTAACCTTCATTGCCTCTCGCAAAAACATTGACTGCAGCTGGTTTTCATATCAGCAGAATGGCACAGCAGCAACAAAAACAGCTTCTGCTCTGTGAAATATGCTTCATCTTGACTACACCGAGCGTTTACGATCTCTGAACTATAAAACGCAGCTGATAAGACGAACTCGCCATGAGAGCAGAGACTCTTCAGAGGTAAAGGTTCAAAACCCAGGAGTCGGTTCACCCTGCAGGACGTCTGATCAGTCCCCCAAACAGCAGATTCGGGGGTCAAATAAAAAAACCTCAGCCAGCACGATGAAGCTGTTGCCGCGACGCCCGTATCGATTTTACAAGAACGAGTCGAACCAGATTCGACAAACAGCAGCAGCGGGGAAAAGCAGAGAGCGGAGTCTCGGCGCTGGGGGTCGTTTCAGCGCTGAAGCGCCACATGTTTGCAAGTCGGTCATACGGCACAAGTGGCAGCTTCACACTCCAGAGGGAGCGTGCCGGTATTAATGGGTCAGGATGGTGTGTGTGCAAAAACACGAGTCAGCTAAGTGGGTCAGAGACACGGATTCAGGGACCCGGCACAGGTCAGCGGGCAGACTTAGAGGTGTATTTGCACATTTCTAGCAAGGGTATCCGCGGAATAGCTTTGCCCTGCAGGTCAGCTTCAATATTTGTTGTACGGATGATTTATAAATATTTCCCTTTGGTCTCACCAAGGGCAGAGCATCTCGCCAGGGCGAAAGCTCTCTCTGAAGTGAAGCCATAAAAGTAAATTCTGCGTGCTTCAACACACACAACCTGCAGCACCGTACCCTCTCATCTCTGCCAGACACATACACACACACACACACACACACACTCACACACACTCACACCTCAGCAGCAGAATAACTGGGATCAGGTGAACATTTCTGAGTAGATTACAAGGCCGGAAACCTCCAGTCACTCCGAGTTCGACTCAAAGCAGTCACCATCAGGTCAAGGTCGCAGAGGAGAGATCAAGAGGCTCCCGTGGAAATAAAAGTGCTAAACGCAGTTTAATGACAGTAATAACTTGTTGTCAGGGAGGAAAAAACGAGCGCGATTAAGCCGGTGTCTTCACAGCGGGGACGGGAACTTCAAGATGGTCGCGACGTTCACGCTTCGGAAATGTCACAACAAACAATTCGCCTGGCGTAATCTTGCTCGTTTTTCCTTTTTACGGCCCATCTTCTCGTGCCAGTTGAAGGGACGTCGTCGACAGGATGAGAATTAGCTGTGAAGATTTGAAAAAGACAAAACTAAAGAAACGCTCTGACGAAAAGAGAGTAACAGAAACAGATGTCCGATTTATAACCGGCTGCGTCTTAAACTCCTGCGCTCTCATCCGGTCGTCCAGTTGGATGGTGTGACAATACTGCCTAATAAAACTCAGATCTTGACCTCCGTCCTGTAAAACGGCCCCGAGATCAGCCGACGATAACTCAGCCACCGAAAGCCGCCAGGCAAACAGGAAGGCCGTTTTGACTGCTTGACCTTTTGGCCTACGCGCTACTGAAATCCCAGCTCGGCGGAGGAAATGAACCCTCCGAGCCACTTCATCATCATCAGTTCACTACAAAGCAAATGAAATTCATGTTGGGCAAGAGGCAGCAAATTAGGGAAAGAGCTGAATGCTCTGAATTAGTCTCGGCGCTTGGTGCCTTCGAATAGAAAACAATCACCAACTGTTACTCAGCAAGACCAAGAGCTGGGGATTTTTTTTTTTTTTTTAAGTCTCAATTGTTTGATATTTTAAAAAAAAAAAAAAAAAAAAAAAAAAAGACTTCCAGGAAATGACCTATTCAAGTCTAGAGAAATTAAAGAAAGATTTCTTTTGTTATCCAGAAAGTTTGTTTAGAGTTCTACTAATGCTTGTGGTCTGATGAGGCATTTCCAGCTTTCATATTAACCTTGGTTAATCAGAGGCACATTCATCCTGATCGATATGGTGATTGAGTTTTCTTTTGATGTGCTCTCTCTTTACTCCAGTCTAAAAGTAACGAAGAAATTAAATACGTGTTTCAATTTTTTGCCAGATTGAAAGCACCTTTTGAATTTTTGTGTCAGAAACGTTTGATATGCTAACGGTAGGATAAATAAATACTGAGGGATGAACTTCTATGGCAAGACCTTACTGGCAATAATTAATAGAGGACTGTATGGCAAGAGCAGTCATTGTTTTCAGATAAAAGGTAAAATAATATTGTTAAAATGCCATGGGTTTGTTGGGACCACATCTAATACTCAGAAGAAATACATTTTACAGACAATAACTGTAAGGTACTTATCACTTGTTTGTGTTTTTATTAGATTTTATTTTATATATGTATATCTTCAATATTACTTTTCATGTCATCGTTAATGTCATGATGGTGTCAAGTTGTCAAGCTTTGTTCTCTATAATTTCTGTCTAGTAAAACTATGACTGGAAACAAGCATAAAAATCAAAACATCAGCAATATGTGATGGTAATATTAATAATAAAATAATATTCAGTGCAAAGTAGCCTTCAGATTCTTTGATGGGGGGGCGATGAAGGCCCTGGCCCAACAAAAGCTTGAGAAATACTGTGTGAAAGGGATGATTTAATGATATGCGTAAATAATCTCTGTGAAAGTTTAAATACCACAAAGGGCAAAACCTGAATATTCACACGACAATTTATCGCATGAAGCAACGAGTTTCACCCAAGCTGCATAAATGTTCTTGTTCACTATCTCGCAACATCAATCAAGCTGGATCAACAAGGGTGTCATTCCTACAAACTTACAACATTTCTTCAAGGAATCGAACCCCAGGCCTCTGGCTAACACCCTCAGGCATAATGTGACATCCCCCAGGCGACGGAGGCGGCCTCCGCCGTGCTTCCAAGCACAGACCAAATCCGAAAATCTTATCTGAACCAAAATGCTACATTTTCAGTTTCAAGGCGAGAGGCTGTTGTGGAAGGAGTGACAGGAAGGTATTTTGGAGCGGGATATGCGGCGGTGGGGACCCATCTGTTTCTCGCTAAGTCACTGGAGGGAGGAAGAAAAGCCCAACAGATACACTAAGCATTAGCGGTTAACCAACTACTAATGAGGGGAAAAGAAAAACATTGAACTCAGATGAAACTGTTTAGCAAGCGGGAGTGTGTGATGTCCTTACTGGGTTTCAGGGAAGGACGGCCAACACTCACGTAAGCCTCGTCTGTAATAACCAAGGGGATAACAATGAGAGACGATCAGCTCTGTTTCTAATCTCTGGAATAAGGAAAGCTGTTTTCACACATGTATCCTATACACACACTTCCACACGTTGGATTCAGCAAAAAGTCCCGGGCTCTGGGTTCTGGTCTTGGCGTGTAAACGCAGCGCCTTCTGCCAGCGTTTGGGGGTTTGCTGGTTTTCATTTCTCTGATCCCCGCTCTCCTCCCTCATCCACCTCTCCAAGCCCTGGAATAAATCTTGGGAAAAGAGCGGGGCCTCCTGCCCCCACGCCGAAACTCATTCCCAGGTGTGCAAATCCCGGGTCAGCCCAGGATCACGCTGCAACACCGCCAATGTGTTACATAGAGGGGTACCGCGCGGCGGCAGATGACAAGTACAGAGGGATGTGAGGCGAACGGCAAGGGAAAGGTGAGAACCAGGGGGGACAAAGGGGGCTTGGGGCCGAAGAAACAGAAACGGGATGAAAATTAAATAAAGTGATGGAGAACAGGCAGGAGACAGGAGAGCCCGGTTTGGGAATGTGAGCCATGCTGAAACCATTCGCTCCAAATCAGCACCATGTGTCCTTCAGAGTCTTATTATCCCATAAATGAACTTTATTGAGGCAACAAAGTGCTTTGGAGCTCTGCGAAAACATTAAAGGGGCCCCCGCCTGTCTCGGCCTGGGGCCAAGAGGAGTCCTGTTCCTCAGGGGATGCATGGAAAAAAAAAAAGAAAAAAAAAAAAAAAGAGAGAGAAACGCGGGGCCCCTGGCCTCATGTTTGCTGCCCTCAGACCACGGGGTAAGTCTGAGTAATAGCCTATTAGTGACAGAGAAATAGTTTGCTATTACACAGAGCAGACAAATACGGCGCAGGCCCCCTGAACCACCTGACCCCCGTGAGGGTAACCAGGAAGGAAGGATGAGAAGCGACAGGAACGGAGAGGAGGAGGAAAGGTCAGCGCGGCGCTGCCGAGGAGCACTTGACCCCTACAGAGATTTATACTGTTTCTGCTTTTTCAGTCAAACTCAGAAGCTTTAGATCAAGAGACATTTTGATACGAGACAAAAACAACAACAAGAAAAAAAGAAAATATGTAGATTAAATGTGTAAAACTGATTTCTCCACTTGTTAAATAACGAATGAGACGGATTTCTGGAAAGCTGTGTTTTCAACTTGACTGGCGACGTTCGTGGAGATGTTTTGCAACTTGTTCGCCGATTACGACGGAGGACGTTCCAGGAAAACGTTTTGTCCATCAGAGCTGCTGGTCCACACACCAGCTTTCAACCATCCGGACTCTGGCACCTTTAAAATGTGTTGCATTTACCAAGACAAACACCTAAAGCAATCAACAGGAAGAAGACGAAGCTATGGCACCTCTGTGACATACAGAATATCTGGTTTAAAAAGGAACCCAGTCGATCTTGAACGTCAAAGTGTGTTGACTGGTCTTAGGGAGTTGTGCGGAGTTATACGAGGGTTTTTGTGGTTAAGAAGAAAGCTGCAGAAACGCTAAGCTGCTTCGACCGATGGAGACTCCAAATTTGAAAATGAAAACCACCTGGTGATGAAGCAAAAGGTTATCAGAGTCCAAAGTCTGCTTCTCATTTTCAAACGAAGCCTTCAGCTCAAATTTACCAACGCTACCATGTACTGGGGTTCGCTTCTCATTCTGAGTAAACGTTTCAGGTTTGGTCAGCGGGACTGTTCGGCTCCACAAACGTGAAAATAACTAAACAAACAAAACAAAGAGAGTTCCTTTAACTGGGACCTGAGAGTCCCAAGCTGATCAGAGTGCAAGTGCTGCGTTTAACACGCGGCGCAGTCACAACAGAAAGTTATCTCGATCCAGACATGCAGAAAGGGCCCCCGTGGCCCCCGCTGTATGACCGGCGAACCGCAGCCGCTCCTCCGGAGAGACCAAGCGGCGGGGGAGAGAAATGAGCAGCCACTGAGGTGGAAGAGCTGCTGCGTTAGATAGCAAAATGTTCACGACAGCCCAGAGGGCCGCGAGGAAATGCGTGGGCGTGTGTTTGATGTGTCTATAACCACCCGCCTAGCTCCCCAGCCAGCTTCACCACTCAGCAGGCGGCGCAGCGGACGGCCGGGGCCCAATCCAACATAAATACTGTCTGATCCTTTTCGGGGCGACAAATTTCATAAGGACGGGATTTTTTAAAATCCCCCCCCCCATTTTTCCCTTTTCTTTCTTCTGCGGTGAGGAAAGGGGGGTTATGATGGTTAACCAGGCTGCCGCAAGTGGATGCATGGAACTGATTAGGACACTGGAAATAAGATTAAAGAGATTTCCAAGCAACAGATTGAAATGTATTTGCCATGATTGCTGAGAACAGCTTATTCAGGCCAGACCGCAAAAATAGAGCAACATAAAAGCGAGGAAGGAGGAGGACCATGGAGGTTTGCTGAAAGAAACTCAGGACGAGCCTTGCAGAGATTAGAGGGTGTGTGTGCGTATGCCTGAACAGAAGGTGAAGCAATAGATGGATTAGCTCTTAGTGTAACTACTTTTACTACTAACTACTTTCAATAATCAATCGCTTGAGTTTATTTAGCCACATTTTGCTCCCGAAAACGAAAAATCCCCCACCTGTGGAGTTTTATCTGACATTCAGTGTTGACCTCTGACCTCAAGCTGCCCCTTAAAAAGAAATCAATCGATGAAAAATAAATCTGTTGAATTCAGAAAGAGAAGCAGACACATCAATATAAGCTCCAGGATAGAAGTGGGCGCCGTGTGCCAGAGAGATCCTCGCTCTCATTTTTGGGCTGATTGGACTTCATGTGAAACCACATGAACGGAGCCGCCGCCGCCATCGCCATCGCTGCCGCCGCCAAGCAAACTGACGTCAGCGCTCACCGACCCTAAAACCGCTGCGATTTTCAAACCGCTTCGCTTCATCCACATTCAGAGGTACATTTCTCTTTAAAAACCCAAAGACAAACAAAAATGAAGCTTCACTCGTGTTTTTTTTTTTTTTGGTCCAGTTTCTCTGCATACCGTCTCAGGTTCAGTCAGGCTGATCAGGTATCAACACCGGAGGCCACGTTGGGTATTTTATTGTTCCCATCTTTCATGAAATCCCTGCAGTCTTGTTGAAATTAACACCTTTAAATGGCAATTTTGTTTTGAAAAAATCTGACTGAACAGTGAGAGGGAAACAAACCACCCAGTGATAATACAAATGGAAAAACTAAACAGTCAGTTGTCTTATGTGACGTCACAGGAGGCCTGAGTATTTACAAGTTTATTTCAGAGGCTCTTAATTTGATGACAAAACTTGACACAATGAAAATACTGATTCTATAAACATAAAACTGATATGTTCTAGAAAACGAGACATTATATTCAGGTCATCTCCAATCCACTCACTATAAAGGGGATGAACATTTATGCTCATTTTGTTATATAGTTTTATAGAAATCAGCTTTTTTATATGCGATTATATATTTTCTACAGATTATTCCTGACAAAAAGCAGTTTGTGCATCAGAGAACCGAGTAGTTAAATGAAAGAAATTGGCCTCAGAGAGAGCATGACTCCAGCTTGGCCCGAAACAACAATTACATTCCTGCAGGTTTAAATCTTTATTTCGTACAGTAGTCTGGTCAGTTAATAGAAAATTACTTTAAAGTAACCAGAGTTCAAAGAGGCTAGAAAAAGTCCTGGAAGCAGCTGCAAAACGTTTTGAGGCATACTGCTTCGTTTCATACGTGAAAAACGCCGACACGTCAAGGTCAAAACTGCCAAAGGAAAGCTTAGTGAAGGCTGGAAATGACAGAATCACAAGAACATCAGGCGCCGACAAGCATGTAGTTTTCTATGTTAGGCACTTTTATTGACGTGTGAATGTTCGACAAACAGAAAGTGTTATTAAAGATAAACATCGTCCAGTTTCACCACAACGGTTGGACAGTAGGGTTCTGCAGACATGGGTTCGGTTTGTAGTCGAAACGTATCCCAAAACATTAGCGTCAGACCTTTAAACCTGCAGAGCAACCACACACCTACTACCATCACTTTCCGAACTGAAGACAGGAGTGTTTCAAGTTACTGCGAATGGGAGGGTTTCTCTACATAAATAAATGCACCATTTTGATTCCCAAATCGTCAGACGTTCCTCTGGACATGTTTGTGCCGCTCTACTTCCAGACCTGCTGAATTATCTGATTCGTCAGACTGTTGTAAAGTAATTAAAGTAGTACAAAGCTATGAAAAACAGATCAGTGTAAAGGCAAAAAAGAGACTTGCTCCAAAATCACAAAACAGCACAACACAACAGCATCAGTAGTCACACAAAGCTGGCTCAGGGGTACCTGTTGCTTTAAGGCAGCTTCTGAGTTCACTGCAGCATTAGTTGGATAAAAGACGAGATTTACTTTTTCCTTTTCTTTCAAGAAATAGAATTAATGTGGTTAAAGCATTAGGTTTTACATTTTCATTTTAAATATTAAAATTATTCTCCTTCTACTTAAATTTAAGCGTGCAGAACTTTGAGCTTTGAAAAACAACTCAATACCCCTGAGCTACAATGGTTACGTTTATGGACTTGGCCTGCCAAGTCTCACCACTAGAGGGAGCTCTGGTTTCAACAAAAAAAAAGTGAACATTTCACTGCAAACTTTGGGAAACAGCAGATCAGCACAGACTCCAACCCGGCATCATCGGCACGCGCCCTCATGCAATCCGACTGATGGGCACAAACTCCTGCAAATCGACCTCTGACCCCCTGTAGTCTTTTGAGTTTGGACCTTCAGCACTGGTTAAGCGGTGTCATAAAACCGAGGCCGATTCACTGAAAGTCGATTAAATGTAGCGACTGACATGAAACAGGTTAAAGGACAGATTCATATTTTGAAATGTCATAGAAGTTGCTATTCCTTCTGGATCCGTGTAAGATCCAGAATTTCATGCTGCCAAAAAAATTTAGTATTGGCTAAAGTATTTATTTATTTAGTATTTAGTAGTGGCTTCGAATTAAGACATTTTCCACCATTATAAGGATCATATACAATTTTCATTTCAAACTCTAATGTTGCAGACTTCAATTTCTGATATCACCAGGCAGTTCTTTTAGTTCAGTTTAGTTCTTTTTTTAATATAACTTGATGCTGAAGTTGGCTTCCAGTTCTAATCTCCAACACTTTTAAATTTGACCTGGATTAACAAAAGTGCTGTTAATGCTTTAAGCAACAAAACAAGTTTAAAACGCTTATTTCAGGTGGTTTGGGAGCATTAAAGTGTTGAAATTACATCTTTTTTTATTTTGTATGGGTGTGTATTTATCGCTCAGCGTGTTGAATACCAAACTTCAGATAACTAAAATGTTGAACATAATAAAACAAATTTAAAAAGCATTTAATTTTTAATATGAATCTAACACACAAGAACTTTTTTACTCACATTTATCTTGTATCTGCTTAATCGGGATTGAAGTCCTCACTCATTTCCTTTCTCGTGATTTACTTATCGATACCTTACAAATAATGAAACAGATTCCACACTTATCCAAAAATTTAAGGAACTCAGAAATTACACCAAGAGCAATAAATATACGCATCTTTTCTGAAAGGAAACAATCAGGAGGTAAAAAAAATTGAAATATTACGTCTAAACATTTCATTCAAGGTTTTTAAATTTAACATTTTAAACATTTTTCGTTGTTGCGCAAATAGCCAAAACTGAAAATCAGACTGTTGCCTTTGACCGTTTTAAATCCAGAGTTTCTGACTTTGTTCATGTGAGACGCAGTTTAAGGTTTCACTGCAGAACAAAGTTTGCATCTCTTTATATTCAGGAAGAATCAACAGGAAGAATCACTGCAACATTAGTAGATAATTAAAATATGAACCTGTCCTTAAGTTGTTTCGCAGCAACACTTCAATAAACAATGAAAACTGTCTGCAGGGTCGACTGTGAGGTGGGAATGTGAAAGTAGTCTTGTGATCATGTCCAGTTTTCATTTCAGCTGAGCATTTAGGAGTGTGTCATGAAGAAAAAAAAGGGAAGAAAAAAAACTAAACAAACCCACATTTCAAATAAGTTCCACATTACTGAGCTAAATGGGCCAAAGCTGCTGGTTCTATTCCAAAAGATTTTACAAAAATGAATCATGGCGAAGAAATGAACTGAATTTAAAGCTGGAACTGAGATGTTTCTTTAGGTAATTCAAAGAAAACAGCTTGACAGCGACACACGTTTGTACCTGTAAAAGTTGTTTGTTCCTAATCTGCAGCCACTTTCAGATTTAAATATCCAAGAATCAAGGTGCAGAGATACTACAGACAAACAGATTTCAGAAAAAACAAAAAACAAAAAGCAATTGGAAATCATTGCTAGTTTCTCTTCATAGCTATATTAGAAAAATATAGATGAGTAAATTGGAGAAGGCTGAGTTTTTTGTCGGTTTTTGTTCTGGAAACTTCAACAGACGAATTCCTCTCTCATACGGAGGATCTGCAGTAAGACGGCCTGGACGTCCTCATCCATGTGACCCTGAAAGACACACAGTCAGAAAAAGAGCTCCCACAACTCCCTTAAAGCCAAATGGTGTCAATAACCACACTTATGAATTGAATTTTACATTTCTAAAAAGCTGGTTTAGCATAAAGTCTGCAGCGTTTTGAGAGCGAGGAACTCACCTGTGCTGCCCTGAGAAGATGAATCCGATAAATGGAAACCACCTCTCTGTGCTTCCTCTCAGCATCCTTATCAGGGAGAAAAGCAGAAGACATGAAAGACACGGTGTTACTTTGATGCCGTCAGCGGCAGCACACATCCTCGGTGCTGAACCGCAGCATCACATCACTACAAAGGGTCCAGCAAATATCAGGGTACTAGACAAACATACACACCAATCACTGACAAAACCCAACTGCACAACACTGAGCATGTCAGATTTTAAAGTTTTACATATTTCCATTTAATATTCCATACTATTCATTCCAGAATCCTTTTTTTTTTTCCTGCAGTTTTTACATTTGACTAAAACAAAAATTCCTATTAGTGGGTTTTTACCTCCAAAAATCATGAAACAAAATCTGAAGTTGGCTTCTGATTCAGCAGTCGGCCAACGAGTCATTTTAGCCAGTTATATTGTGTCCAACATAACACAAAGGTCATCATCTATTTATAAATGAACCCTGTGATTTCCAGAAATGATGGCTTTTATTTTTTGATAATGGATTAAGATATGCAATCTGGAACCTCATACTTGATCCCTTTGTTTTCCGATCTTATCAGAACCTGGAAAGTCTTAAAATGAAACTGTCGTTTTCACGCCCGTGCAGAGGGCCTATACATTATATTTGAATAATCCCACCGGAAATTTGTTGTGCAACAGCAAATGTAAGTAAATCAAATGTCTACTTTTAGACAATACTCCACAGTACTTCAGAGTAAACAGTGACTGCATGCAGGTTATTCTGCCATGCAGGATCCACTCACAGCCAGCTGCTGCTGTAGACTCGTGATCTGGGCCTGCAGGGCGTCCACTTGCTGTGTCTGTCTCTTGTTTGGTGTGCTGCTTGTGTACGTCAGCTGAGATAAACCGTTGAGCGCCTGCTTCAGTCGCTCCACGTCGGTCAGTAACTCTGTGATCTATAAACACAATGCATGTTGTACAACTTCTCTTTAGACGGATAAAAACTTTTTTCCTTTTTATCTCAAATGAAGCACGTTTTGCTCACTAGCTGAATAGTAAAGCATGTTTTAGAGCTGAAGCAATTAATTGCAATGAATCAGTTATTGACATAATCGTCTACCAATTTGGTTATCAACTATTCGCCAACTGATCTGATAAATCGGATATTTTCTTTTTATTAATCGATTAAACATCAGAATAGTCGAATACTAAAATAATAGTTGACCATTACTGAAATAACTGTCAATTTAGTAATTGATTAATCATCAATCATCAGAGTAATTCAATACTAAAACATCCGTTAGTTGCAGCCCTCGCGTGTTTGGTACCTTCTTGTCTTTGGCTTCAGTTTGTTGAGCCGACGCCTGAATCCTCCTCTGCAGATCGGAGATGGTGCTGAGCGACTCATCGTACCGTTCCCTCAGCTCCCCGATTTCCCTCTCGACGCCCCGGCTCGCCACCTGGGCGGCTGCCATGTCGGCCCTGGCCCTGCTCTCGCCCTCTCTGGCTTCCCGCTCCTCCTGGTGAGCCTTCTGACACTCCTGTGTCAAACTCAGCAGCTTGTTGTCCAGGCCGACGATGTCGTCCTCCAGCTGCCGCTTCACCTTCTTCAGCTCGTTCACCTGCTCCTCCTTGTGGCGGACGTCCTCCAGCGCCTGCGTGGCTCGCAGCAGCTCCGACTGCAGGGTGCGCACGTCTTCGGCCCTCTGGGCATTGCTCTCTTCCTCTTCGCGGAGGGTTGCTTGGAGTTTGGCGACCTCGGCCTCGTGCTGTTGCAGCAGTGACGTTTGTTCCCTGTGCTGCTCCTGAAGCTCCTTCTGGAGGACGGCAACTCTGTGCGCTTCCTCCTGCTGGGCCTCTCTCACCTTCTTGCAGTCGACCTGAGCTTGCTGCGCGGCGTCATGGAGCGCCGTCAGCTCCGTATCGTAGGTCGCTATCCGTGTCAGCTTGGACTTCAGCTGCTCCTGCAGGTTCTGGATCTGAGTGTTGCAGAGGGCGTTGTGGTCTTGCAGTTCAGTTTTCTGCCGCGTCGCCTCCTGGAGTTGCTCCTCCAAGCTGGCCGACTTCTGCGCCAGCGCCTCGAGTTTAGCCTTGAACTCTTCCTCAACTTGTACGTGTTTTTTGCTGCTGACCAAAGCAGAGTCCAGTCTCTGCTGGACGGATTCCGTTTCAACTTTAAGTTTGTCTTTCTCCTGTTTCATGCTTTCCCAGACAGATCTCTCTCTGTGATACTTCTCCTCGGTTTCTGCCAGTTTCTGCTCCAGCTCCTTCACCCGAGAGCTGTAGGTGGTTTCCTTTGCCTCGGCTGCCGTCAGTGGGATGAACTTGGACTGAATAGCTTCCTGTATGGTATCTAGTTCTGTCTTCTGGGCCTCAAGCTCCTGTCTGAGCTTTGCCACTTCCTCCTGAGCCAGAGCATGCAGTGCCGACGCCTGGTTGGCTCGGTTTTCGGCCTCGACGACGGCAGCGTTCAGCTTGTCTGTGACACCTCTGTGCTCTTTCATACGTATGCACTCACTCTTCATCTCTGACATCACTTTTTCCAACTGCTCTTTCGACTTTTCGTTTCCTTCTTTCACATTCTTCAGCTCTTCCGCACTTTCCTTTAGCTTGGCGTCCAATTTCAACTTGTCGGCTTTAAGACTTTCCAAGGTGCAGCTCAACTCCATCTTCACCTTCTCGTGCTGTTGCCGGGAGACAAACTGCTCCTCCACGCTCCGTTTCAGAGCCTGCATCTGCACCTTCAGCTCTTCCCGTTCTTTCTCTCCGTCTTCGCATCTCTTCTGCGCCAGCTGGAGTTTCTTCATCAGTTCGCCGTTGTGAGCCTTCAGCGCGTCCAGCTCCCTCTGATTCTTCTCGCTGCCGCCCAGCATGCTCTCCTGCAACCCGGCCTTCTCGGCCTGAACCTGTTGCAGCTGACCCTCTGCTTTTCCGTATCGTTCGCTGGCCTCCACGAGTTTGTCCTTCAGCTCCTCCAGAGCCGCCGCCATGTCATTCCGAATTGCCTCATGATCCTTTATGGCTATGAATTCATGCTCCATCCTGCTCTTGAGCTCGTCCAGCTGCTCTCTCAGCAGATCTCGCTCCTCTTCGCTCTCCTCCACCTCTTCGATGAGGGTTTGGCTTTTCGCGGTCACATCGATCAGCTTCCGTTTCAGAGTTGTGTTCTGTTCTTCCAGGGTGGAAACGATCCTCTGATGCTCCTCCGCGGACATCGCCCGGAACGATGGGGTGTCCAGTTTCCGGTGGAGCTCAGCCACTTCCTCCAACACGCGGTCGTAGTCCTCTCTCAGCTCGGCGAGCTGCCGCTCTTTCTCGTCCACCGCGTTGGTCAGCAGGTTCTTCATGTTGTCAAACTTCTCGGCCGGGACGGTGTTGTTCAGGAGGGTTTCCATTGTTGAGAGGGCTTTGCTCAGCTCGTCTCTCTCCGCTGCCTGCGCCGCCAGCTCCTGGTTGAGCCGCTCCGTCTCGGCGGCCAGCTGGCTCTCGCTGCTCTTGTATTCCTCCAAGGCTTTTTCGCTCTGCTTCAGGCGGTTACGAACCCGGCCAACTTCAGCCGAAGCACCTTCG
Organism: Poeciliopsis turneri; assembly: GCA_922788865.1. Lineage (NCBI taxonomy): Eukaryota > Metazoa > Chordata > Actinopteri > Cyprinodontiformes > Poeciliidae > Poeciliopsis > Poeciliopsis turneri. The sequence continues at coordinate 1,066,685 of CAKLNU010001041.1, read as the reverse complement.
TATTTGGCCTTCACGTCCTGCAGCTGTGCGCGCAGTTCTTCTGTCGCCTGGCCCCCCAGGTGTTCCTTCATGGCGACGACGTGAGCCTGCAGCTGCTTGACTTTACACTCTGAGTCCAGCATCCGCTTCTGGACGTCGCCCAAAGCGTCCTCCAGCTCCTGGACCTGCAGGTCGGCCCGTTTCTGGGCGGCTTCTCGGCTCTGAACGAGCTCTTGGCACTCGCGGCTCTTCTGGTTCAGCGCCGTCTGAAGTGGACCCTTCTCTTCTTCTGCGGTCTGCAGTTTTCTCTGCATCGTGTCGAGTTCGCGTCGAAGGGATTCCACCTCGGGGTGGTCCCAGCCTCCTGCAGTTTGGCTCCTCTGGAGTTGTCTGGGCACAGAACGCTCCTGTGGCATCTGGAGAAAAAAAATAATAAAATAAAAAAAATAAAAAAAATAAAAAACAAAAAACACAATTAGCACATTTTTATAGTATAAAAGTATAGTTTTTAAGTGCTTCCTTTTAAGTGTTAAATATTGTTAAGCTTGGATGAGATTTTATTGTATTGTTTCTTCTCATGAGAATTTTGATCATCACAATAAAATTTCAGTCAAAGTTAAAAGGAATCCGACTAAATTTATTATTTTCTCCTGTTTTATTCCATGAGATCGATAAATTTGAAAATATAACTAAATTAAGTCTCCATGTCAAATTAAGTGATATTACTGTACTGTATTTGTGTGGCGTAAAGCACTTTGTTGCTGAAATATGTGAAACAAATTAATTTAACTTATGCCTAAATTATTTATATGTGCAGGCTGAACGCCTCACCAAGCTTCAAAAGATCAGGTTCATAAATTCACATATTAGTACAGAAATGCACTAATATGTGTTTGTTAATTATACTGACCAAAATTTAAGAGCTCAAGGCTTTTGCACAAATCTGAAGAATTATTGTAGGCAACCAATAGTGTAAATGAACATTATGAAGCGGATCAGAACTTGCAAAGTAAATGACGTTTGACTGTAAACAAGTCTTAGTTAAGAATGTCTTGGCAAACAAATTATTTCACTTCATATCCAGGTTCCGAATGAAAACCCTACCTGGTCGAAATCCAGACTTTGAGCTGGCTTGACTAAAATGCTTTCTTTTCCTGCAGGATGACAACACACAACTAAAACACTTGGAACTTCACAAGCTGAGTTTGGCAAACTTGATAATCTGGCAGTATATTATTCCATTTATAAGGGAAAAAAATGGTCTGACCTTTAATAATAGACTGGCCTGGATACTCCCCCTGTGAATACACAAAGTGAACATGAATAAAACACCGTAGATGTTAAAAAATGTGTGTAAACACAAACAACAACTAACTCGTTCCATGCTTAATAGTTGTTTCTTTCAGTATTATCATTTTAAAAATTTTACTGGGGGCAAACAAACGTTCATAATAAAGTTAACACTAAAAAATGTTAATGTTACGGATCAAAAGTTAGAGGTGCAGAAAAACACTGACCAAAGCACTCCGGAGCTGAACCCTGACAGTCTCCGGACTGCGACCGCCTTCCTCTTTGTCTTTGGCACTGAATAACGCCTTCAACTGCTCTTTCTGATGCAGTAATAAGAAAAATCAGAGGTGGGTGATGGGGCAGGAATCAGATGTTTTTATTTAACTAAAAGACATAATTGATACCAAGTGAAGGACCTTTCTAAGGCTGTAAAAAAAAAAAAAAAAACCTAAAGCTCTGAAGCACAACTGAGATTATCTTTTCATGGATGAGTTAGGGAACCTGATGTCTAAACAGATGTTTTCAAAGAGCTAAAAGCTCCTCCAGCAGAATTGAAGCCAATTTGACAATAGGGATGGGTTTTTCCATCTAAAGGAAGTTTGGAAAATTCTACAAAGCACACATTGAGTCAACAGGAGAATGCAGGAGTCAGGGCAGTATATCGACTTCAGTACTGACTTTTAAGTCAGAGTGTACTTTAATCTAGAACATGATTTAATCATGTGATTTTAGAACCACATGATTTAGGCTCTAAATTATGTGGAAAACATGGCTCCATTGATGGTTCTTCAAGCAGAGGCAAAAGGCAACATAAACATAGAAGGTTTTATTGTGTATTTTACTCAAAACAACAGCTAATTTGAGGTGGTTTTAAGATAAAGAGCTAGATTTCAGCAAAGGATGACATTTTCTGCTTTAAGTTGAGAAATCGGATGGCCTGGTGAACCACAGGGAAAACAAAGTTGAAGTTTCTCATTTAAGTTTTAGAATAGACGTTTGTAATCCAAGCGTTTACTGCAGAGATCCTGACCTATCACTGTAGGAAAATGAAGCTTATTGGACGAACACACTTCAAACATTTTTTTTATAGTAAAATAAAATTTAATAAAACTTACCTCTTTTTGAGAATCTTCCACTGCTTTTTTCCCCTGCAGATGAAATATATATATATTTTACCTGGGAGTATATTAAGGAATTCATAATCTGTATTAAGTAATTTTCTGAATACAACAACTGGGTTTGGTGAATGATGCATTTTAAAGTCCCTGGTGACTGGACTAGATCATATTGGATAAACCTTCTGGTTTAATTTTCACCAAAACCTCACAAAAAATGACAAAATACCTGCATGAGTTGATGTTGCAGCATGTTGACCTTATCTGTCAGAAGTTTCTGCTCCAGGTGGTACTTCCTGAGGCCTTCCTGAAGAGCCTCGTTCTGCCTCTCCAGATCCTAAACGGAGAAATAAATCCAACACATAAATATAAAAAACACAACATTTTACCTAATCATTATTGGTATTTTATGTGAAACAAATGACTCGGATTACTGTTTAAATACATTAAGTCGAAAAGCATAAAGAAGTTAACTTACAAATATGATCTGATCCTTTCTGTTAGACTCTGCCGCATCCGATCTGTCCACTGAAAGCTGAGAAAAAGGACATTATTTTTCCAAAGTTATGGTGGTTTAAAAAAAAAAAAAAAGTTCATTTGTAACATTATGACATTTTATCAGTAGGGGGCAGTCATGATCAACTCCAGAGTACCCTACAATAAACAATGACAATCCAAAAATGTAGGCATACAGACACACAATTTCAAAACCACAGAAATAAAAGCATAATGGTGTATCTGTATACAAGTGTAATGTAGACCAATGTGTGTTTTTCTCTGCAAACACATTGTGAACGATGATAAGAGATTAAACCAAATCCCACTGGGTTACCTGCCGCTTCCACTGTTCGATCTTTGCAGCATCTTTTTCTGAAAAAATAAATAAATAAAAATAAAAAACATGTTCTAATTTCCTGTTTCCTTCCATTTGCAATCACGCTGAGACAAATGTAGGCATCATGTCATCAAGGCTAAATTAAACATTTCTTAAGCCACTGTACAGCATAATGACACTTTCTCTTGTGTTCATCACAAACAAAGCCATGCAGGTTGCTCCCAGTCTGACCTCTGTTGACCTTCTCAAGGTGACTTCTGATCATTGCAATGAGCTCTGAGTTGTTGCCGAGGCGAGCGTAGTGAAATGCATCGTGACCCATGTTGTCGACTGCTTTCACATCAGTGCCGGTCTTCAATAACACCTCCACGGCGTCCTTGCAGCCGAACTCGCAGCCCAAAATCAGAGGTGTCCTTAGGGAGGCAACAGAGACAGGTTCAGGACGAGAACACGTCCAAACATCCCCCCAGGCCTTTCAAAGAAATGTGTCCTGTTTCGAATGCTGAACAATGAGGAATTAACGTTTAGTTGTGTTGGGCTAAGTCATTTGTAGAAAATTCGAATTATGGGAAGAAAACTAATCGTCGACATGAAAACCAGCATTTTATTTTTTTTGCTTTCTAATTTACAATATCTACATCCAGCAGTGTTACGTTTCTGACACAAGCTAATTGTGGCAACTCAAAAAACCTGGAACAAGATATAGTAATGTCACGGACACCGCTTCCGTGAGAGATCCAACTCATCAATCCTACATAATCTGTCCAAAGCAGCTTTCTGTCTGCAGCTTAGACTGAAAATAATCAAAGCTGACATGCAACAGGCTTATCAAAGAGAAACAGCCCGAGGGGTACAGGAACTTACTTGTTCTGTTTGTCTCGGACATTGAAATCGGCTCCTCGCTCCAGCAGCAGCTGACATATATGGGGGTGACACATCTGTGTTGCCAGAATCAGAGGAGTCCTGCCATCCTGCAGAAAAGCACACGCAGAAATCTATACGAGCATGTAGTGACTAATCCAGACAATTAATTAACGAAGACAAACTGCTTTAGACTTTACTTGCATTTATAAAGCAAAAGGATTTAGCAGCAGAACAGAAAAATTTGTCTTTCCAGAAAATCAAAAAAATCAAATGGAAAGCACATCCTATATCTAAGAAAGAAACAGCTCTATTATGAATGAAATAAACGGTTCATTGTGTTTCTTACAAAATCAGAGATGTTCACAGAAGCACCGCGGTCACAAAGAAGCTTCACGCTGGAGGTGCAGCCCCCCATCACTGAGGAGAAAAAAAACAAGAAGCGACACACCTACAATTATTTCACTCCATTTAACAGGAAGAGGTACATGCAGATCCACTTTGTTCCTCCTGCAGTCTGTGGATTTAAAGCCCGAAGAGGCTAGTATTTAAATGTCAGCACATATCTCTAAAATGAACTCATTTAATGTGGCACATATTAAATGCAAAGTAGCTTGTGAGGCAGGAATACATTGAGAAAGTCTGGCCTTTGAGGCCAGCTATCTCTCTACAAAGGAGAGAAATAGCTATAGTTAGAATGACAGTAAAAGCTTCAGGATATTAAACCCAAGGTTCAGAGGTATGAGAAAGTATCTTCCCCCTTTCTGAAATGAATCCCTTGTTAAAGAATTTTAATTGTCTCAGTAAGACAGCAGAAAAAGACTGTTTATGATGCTAAAATGTGATCAGTTCTTGTGACGTTTATGTAGGAAGCAGGTGTGATTTTTATACGAACTACCATAGAGTCAAGCCACCACAAGAGTAGTGTGAAGTCAAGTCTGGTCTAGAAGTGTTGAGTCATTGCTGACTTTCTCCGAGTAGAAGTAGTCACGTTAGCAGCAGCGCTACGTTAAAGCCGAATTCAGCCGCCAGCAGAGTAAAGTGGAGTCTTACCAGCGTCATGCAGAGCAGTGCGTCCTTGTAGGTCCACGTTTCCGACTGGACAGTTGTGCTAGAACGTAGCGAAAGTTCAGCTTTGACATACAATTTGTTATTTTCATTTCAATGTTTTCATTTCTTTCACAGAAAAACCAGGTTATCCAGAAAGCTAAAATCCTAATTTCATAATTCAGCCATCGTTTTTCATCTGTTATTGCTTCTTCTTGGTAAAGAAATATCACGTAAAATGCGACATGACTCCTTGAAAAAGAATAAGACACATTTCTGATTTAGTACCACATATAGCAGTGGCTCAAATCGGATTTTTTTTAACAGAAAAACGATTAGAAATGTTGTGAAAAAGTATGATATGGGTCGCACATGGTCGCATTCGCCTGAAGTGTGAACGTAGCGTCGTATAATTTGGCCCATATGTAAAACACAAACTCTTTGGTCTAAATGTTACAAAGATTGGTTTAGTAAAATGCTCCCACTGTGAATAAGGGTAGAATTTCATCATCAACATAACTTCTCCCCAAGTGGCTGGCCGGGCCATGCAATCTGAGCAACAGCAGCAGGCGCCTTGCGTCACACTGGACGGCGCTGTGCTGAAATGCTCGTGATATCTCTCACTCAGCCGGTCGGACACCGTACTACTGTACCGACGAGGGGCCGTGATGAAAACCTTGAGGACTCTAATAGGGGCCTGATGTTGCTGGGTAAGCCCTGCCAGCTAAAACCCAGCTCTCTCTAGCAACAAGTGGCAAAAATTATCTACATGCTCAAATGACCTGGCAGCGAGGGTAGAAGCAGAGGGGGGATATCCTATACCTGGAGGGTTCAGGCTGACTGAGAGAGATAGGGGAGGCTGTGGCTGTTGGCATCAAGCTGCTACGGGAAGTGTGATGACGGCACTAAGAATGGATGGGGCAAGGGAGGGTGGAGGGGAGTGTAGGAGGGTGAGCTTGTCAACACTCCTGACAATCCCCTGCCAACAGCCACAACCTCCATTAGATCGCTGCCATGTGAGAGATGGAGGCAGGGGAAAGGTCTCCAACAATGAGAGAACAATGCTGGAGTGAAATCCCTCTCATTGTAAACACGTAAGCCCCCAGAGAGGCCCTGGTGACTCAACAGGGCCCTGATATGGAGAGGGCTCAGCGGTGAGGGCTGGTCGGCAATAATTATTTAAGGGGGCCGAAGGGACAACTGCTCTGACCGACGAGGCGACTGGAACCAAAATACAATGGCGTGTAGACATGCTGTGTGTGAACACTAATGGAGAAGAAAACACATGAATAATAAATAGCACTGGGCTTTTTTTTTTTTTTCTTCTCTCTTATAGGTAAATAATGAAATGCACTTTACCTGCAGGAGTTTCTGCACACACAGAGAATTTCTGTACTTTGAAGCCAGATGAAGAGCGGTTTTTCCTAATGCAGACAAATGGGACAATTTTGGGTTAATTAAAATGCAAACTCTTTTCCAACACTAAGTACTTAATGACTAGTACAATTCTGTGGAAAGCTTTATTGAAGGCATGGTGTTTGCTCTCTAATTAAGATCAGGGAAGTATAACCAATAATTGTATGACAGTATCTTTTCGATCTTAATTAAGGCAGAATCAATTAGCAGCAAGCAATTCAGCAGCCATTTAAAAACATAAATGTTGCTTTTCTGTAAAGCAAAACAGGAGATAAGATAACACTAAGTGTTAATGTTCATGATGTGACATCTGAAGCTTGAATTCAATTGTGTGGTTAATTAAAAAACAGATTGTATGTGGTATAATCTGATCCATATGTAATAAGGTTTGATTTTCTTTTATTTATTTTTTTACAGTGTACTGTTAATGCTAAAAATGGTCAACTTTGGTACAAGGCCAACATTTGCTGACCTAGTTTTATTATCAGTAACATCACCTACTACTAATTCATCTATGCGGGTCATTTTTCCAATTAATCATTTAATAATAACAATGATTGAACTATTTTTTTTTTTTTTTGCCAATTTCCATTGGTTTAGATGAGCGGCTGCAGGAAGAGGAGGGATGGGTGTTTGTTTCTGTAGCGCTGCTATGGAAAGCAATGCATACACTTGGGAGGAAAATGCCAGCTTTTGTATTGATACTGCTGCAAATGTGTACTCTTAAAATAACTCCCTTTTTTGTACCGATTTTATTGAAATATCAACTAGTTTGACGACCATAACCTGGGATTCATATCGGTTTGATGTAAATGTGCTACTGTGACCCAGTTCGCAGCAGTTTTTGCTCTTAACCAGTAAACTGTGAGATAACAAGTACGTATAAAACATTCGTAGTAACCAAAAGAAATGTTTTAGTTTGGGTTAAGATATTTATTCTGAGTTTTCTTTTATTTTTATAATTTTAATACTGTCAAGTGATTTCTGACAGTAGAAGATGAGACAGATAAAAAAATTGAGCTTAAAAAAAAAATTCATTGAGTTACCAATCACAGCGAAAAGATTTTTGTTTTGTTTTTAATGGTGAGTTGTTTCTCCATCAGCACATTGAGCAGCGCACACACGATCATTACTGACAACACTTAGACCTTAGGCAGTAGGACCCACAAGGAGCTGGATGTTTCCACAGATTATCTCTTATACCACTATGTCATGACATATTAGCAGTTGTAACAAATATGTAAAAAAAACATTTTAATAAAAGTAACATTGCATTTTTAATATTTTGAATTCAATGACACATTACCCATGCATTACAGAATCTTTTTTTTTTTTTTTATTTCATTTATGAAACCAAAGTCTCCATATATTTGTCTGTCTTTTAAATGCAGATTTGCAAAACTAAAAATAACTTGGGCTAAAATAGGCTCAATATTCAACTCAAGTTCAATACTAATTCTCTGTGGTAGCTTAAAAACATTTTGACTTCAACTACACATAGGCTGAATATTATGTTACACTTCAAAGGTTATACCTTATGCTGAACCCAAACTCACCAGAGGCGTCTTTTGCAGTGATGTCGACATTGTGTCCCAGCATGAGATTGAGACATTCGAGCTGTCCTTGCCTGGCTGCCAGATGAAACCTGGGAGTTTAAATAAATGGCAAAAAAAAATATGACATGAAAAACAAATATGAGATAGATAGACCAGCGAGGAGATGGCAGAGATTTAGGACAGGCAAATGAAGAAGTGACCTGGTGGAGAGGAGGGGGAGGGTGAAACTTAAGGACAAACTGAAAATGGAGACTTGGCTCCACACTGACAGCAAGATCAGCATTCTTGAGCTACACAAGAACCCTCCATGACAACAAGTAGGAAGATAATGTGGTGTTTCTACTTCATGCGAGCACTTTTAAATTAAACAGAAAACGCATCATTCTAAATTTGGAATCATACATTTTTATATGCATAAAATATGGATACTGGAAGTGGGCTAAAAATGTTAGAACTTCATCAGACTTAATCTTCAAATTGATACATTTTTCAAACATTTCCCCATGAACAAGTTTGTCTTGAAAAGAGCATCCTTAGTTGATCAATTTCACGCCATGTCTTTCATAATCAATCCCAACCTGAAACAGTCAAGCTGAAATTCATTGATGTAATCCGTGGCCGCTCTGCTGCCACCAGCCATGAAGGGCTGCAAAGCCGCTGTATGTAAACTATCTCAGCCTGTCAGCCCTCAAGCCACATGAACTCGTTTATACTCTAGGCCCCGAAGTATCTGCCAAGGAGACAGCTAGGCTGTCACCTCAACACTGGCGTGGATATTAAAAGCCGTGTTGATGGCGAGGAGATGCTGGTCCTCTCGGGAGCAGAGGCGGGTCACGACCTCGGAGGGACAAAAAAGCAGACAGGAAGTAGACCAGAGCAAATCATGTTTGGTGGACACAAGTGACAAGTTCAGGAGCCGGAGCATTTTCCGTATAACGACTAAATAAATCATTCTGAACACATTTAACAGAATGAGAAAGTGAAGAGGTGCACTTTCTGTAGTTATGATAAAATTATGATACGTCAGAGAGGAAGTGAGTGCAACCGTGAGCTACTTTTCCTATAAATGTCATTAATGAATTATCTGAAGTTAAATCAAGATCAGTTTAGATCCAGAAAAGAGCAGGAAGTCGTTCAGAGGATGTCCAGAGTAAAAGACTTTTCCAGCACTGCTCTATCAGATCTTAGCAGCAGGTCACTCCAAAACAAATCAACAGCCAGCTTTGTTACCGTTACTGGCATTGACAAATGTACATTTTCCATACATAGGAGCTCATTAACAAGCTTTGAAACTGGCCTTTCAGAAAGTGGAGGTGTCATTTCATCTTTACCCTCTACAGGACATGCCTGCTATTTTTAAAGGAGCTGGAAGAGTGATCCATAAAGTGTATGCATGTAGCTAAACCATATGATGATCCCACGTCCATTTGGTGAAATTAGCAGCTGCAACATTGCAGCAATGCACTTTTTTAAGGCTATTTTCTGATACTTTAAAACAATTTTAATACCTAAACTGCACGATTCCCACCAGCAAATTTCTGCAAGTTAGAAGCTCTGTGATCTGTGATAGCAGACTTAAAAATTATTATTATCAAGGACGTCAATTGTGCATGTTTGGAGAAATTCTGTCAAAAATCATTACCTTCTACTCAAAAAGCCACAGTGAGCACCTGCCTCAGACAGTGTGCTGTTATGAAGACTGCTTTGCTGCTTGACCCCTCGTTGACACGGTGGCACAGAATAAGTACGGGTTATGGGTGGGCCTGCCTCGCTGGCTGATGCCAGAGGAAAGATGTGAACTGTTTACTCAGCTGGAGGCCGAGACAGAAAGGCTTGGGCTGAATTCATTAGCCGGACATAACGAGGCTAATCCAAGGCACGGCCGATCACATACAGGGGTTAACTGTTTGTAATTAGTTCCTCCTCAGAGGTTCGTGATTACAGGGAATCACCGTTCAACATTCCCATGTCTGTTTTTGCGAAGGCTCAGATGCCACGGACATGTGTGGTCTGTGTGTGGCCCTGCTGAAACTATATACAGACCGTCAAGAGCTGTGATTATGGTTCAGGATTTTTTTTTTTTGCGTTTTGGACAGAATTTGGCAAAAGCTTGACCTCTTTTCCAAAATACTGACTTCATTTGAGTAGATTTACAGTAGAATAGTTCAGATCAGTCTAAACACCAGATATTGAGAATAACTTTGTTTGGGTACAGCCGGTTCTAGGACGGTCGCCATGACTCCGAAAACATCAGATACGGTTCGTTGATGAAAGTGGTCAGAAATGGATTAAAACATGATTATAACAGCAGGCAATTATTGGACGCATAAAGATGTTTATGCACACAACAGATGCCGATTGGTCCATTAATCCTACATTACTCACATTTACTCTAATTCCGCATGTTGGACCAAAAATCAAGACATTCTGGATAGGAAAAAAAGAAACTGATTCTCACTAAACAGCTCTAAACCGGTTCGTCAACATATCAGCTGATCCTGATCATTTTCTGCAGCTGGGCCTAAATGGATTCGTTATTGTTGGGAACAACATAGTGGATCTGATTTGACTTGGAAGGGAGTCATTTCCTGCAAGGACCGCATAAACAGCCTCTGGTCAGCGTGGTCAAGCTCTCCGTGTCCACAAACAGTCCTTATCCCAACTCCCACATTGACCTCAAGTAAGTTGGACAGAAAAAAAGGGGAAATTCTAAATAGAAAAAAAAAATAGACACAAAAATATAAAACTGGAACATATCTCCTTTGCAGGGCAGCTGGATGAAATCTTTTTTGTTGCGTAAGGAAATTCCATGATAGATTCCTTATTTGAGGGTCGGGACATGGAATGTCATGTGATGCGGAGAGAATGGTAATGTTTGGGGTTCTTGATGGGGAGTCTTAACTAAATTTAGGAGTTTGATTGGAACATATAAAGGTGCTTAGCACAAAGTTCATCCATTTTGCTGACGACATCAGTATACCGTTGTTTGTTGTCGTTTGTTTACTCACGCAGAGCGTCCCTCCACGTCGAGTTTGGTGGGAACGATGCCCTTCTTGCCGAGAACAGCGGCAACCTTGTCCACCTCACCACGTTCCACCGCCTTCATCAACCGATCATCGTATTTGTTCCAGTCTGTGTTCTGACACAAACAAGAAACACCATCAGACATGCAGAACCAAATATGTACTCTCCACAGAGGCTTGATTCAACATGTAAGAAAAACTGCTGCCATATAAGGAAGAAGTCCCTCATGGCTTGATGGGTAAAAGTAAGAATGGGATTTTGGTTTCCAATTCCTTCAGATTACAAAAAAAGTACATTTGGGAACTTAAAAAGAACACAATGGTTGAGTAATTTTGATGCTTTTCCACAGCAACTGCTTGGAACACAAGTTAGAGCAGGAATATGCAAAGAATGCGCTGTACAGCAATCCCACTAAATCAGCACTGAATCCCATCAACCCCTGAGTGACAGATACAAAACATGGGAACAGAGTCCTACTCCAAGAAAGAAACAACATGACCTTTACACTGAACATCCAATCTCAGTACAAACAAACCAAACTTATAAGAGTATATAGATTAAATGTAGCCAGTTAACCAATAACCGCTAATCTATATGCATGATTAGGCATTCCTTTATTTTATTTCAACTCTGTCTGACTTTACGTAACCACATCTAGAAAATCACAAACCTAGATCAATCGCCTCTAAAAAGAAAATAACTTAAAAGCAACAACAAAAGAATACATACAAAGTGCATGGAGGTGCATTTCAGCCAGCGGCTCATCTTGGGTGAGTGGAGCTGGTCCTTGCACCGTGCTACTGAAAACGTTGCCACTGTTCCGGTTTACGAAATCAAAACAAAAATGAAGAAAAGAAATATTTACACACTAAAAAAAAGTAACTTCCTTTGTCTTCTCAGTGCACTCAACCAGTGAGTGCAATAACACAGATAAGACAAAAGGATAAGAAGTCTTTCCAGCGGTGACCCACTACTCCCCCACCTCCTTACTAGAGGCAGAAAAATGTAATTGTTAAGATTTTCTAAGCATTCCTTTAGCTTAGGAGCCCAGCTCGCAATTCCATCACTGCTCAGCAGTTTGGGTGATAGTTAAATGAAGGAGGAGTGAGAGGGGAGGAAGGAATAGAGGTGGAGAAGCAGTAGGGCCAGCCCTGCCAGCACCGGGACCTGCCCTGGCCGGCAACTGCAACTCCTCCTCTGGGGAAGAGTCAGCTCAGCCTGGCTGCCACTCTCCACCGATGGCCTCTGCTCCCGCTAAGTCCCCCACCCCCTCCTCGCTTCTCTCCTGAAACCTTCTGCTTAGCTCAGTCTTCTTCTGTTTAAACAATCCTGGTTTCTGGAGTTTTATCTTCAAACGCTACTCGCTTATCAAATCAGACGGTTTCTCCCTTTGCCTCGTCTCTCCGCTGTTTGTGGTTCCAGCTTCCTCACACCACCAAATGGCAAGGTCAGTCAGGCTCAATGGGGTAAATATGCAAGCTCTCGGAGGTCTAAAATATCCCCCCCTCCCTGGTAAACAGCAGCAGTGCAGACAGCCCTGCAGACTGGTTACCTCTTTATTTTTTGACCCTCCAACCTTTCTGTAGAGACTAATAGGAAGACAGGAGCTAATAATACATTCTGGGCATGCCAGAACAATGAGTAATGGCTTTGGTGTCTTTCATCACTGCCAACATAAAACAAGGCCAGCCAAAAAAATCTTGCTTACATTGCCCCCCCACCTTGATCCCCTACTGCCTCCAAGTGAAAATATTAATGTCAGGGAGGATCATTTGAAGTAGTCTTGGTAAAGACCCTCACAGGACACGACAGAATCATAATCACCTCAAGATAACCCGCTCATCTTGAACAGGGGTCTCTGCAGATCTCCCCAACTTAAATGTAAGACTTTTTAAAGACCATAAAGAATGGAATTTAAGGCCTGCATCTCCTCAGAAATGTACAAATGTCATCCAGCCCACTGATGACAAATTTGCACTTACACATGACAGACACAAAAATGTGAGGTAGCTACTTAGCAAGGGTATGTTAGCCTTAACTGTCACAGGTTACATGCAACGAAGAGGTCTGCTGAACTTTTCCCTGACAGAACAGCCCCACGAGAAAAAACAAGCACACAGGATCTACGAAATTAAATAGTTCTGTCAAAACAAAATTTAGGATCTGTGACAACATGTTAAAGGACATATTACTTTTTTAATATGAATTTTAAGGATGCAGGGACACAGTGTTGAAGACAGAAGCACCGCGATCCATTCTGTAAAGTAGCAGAGCTCAATCAGGCATTTTACACATAGTCGTGCAAAACTTCAGCCATACATCCACAGCTCAACTTCCACTAACTTACTGCGACACAAAATTAAAAGCAGAACTTTCACTTTTATGAGGCAAAACCTCTCGGTGGGAAAAATGCACAGACACAGCAACCCCAAGGAAAGGAGAATGCTTGGAGGGCCCGTTTAATTTACACACGGCATCAGCTAACTGTGGGCTCTGGTTACCGCCTGCTGCCAGACTGGCGTTTACAGAGCAACAGTGATATTCACAAACATGCAAAAAGACCTCCTCCACATGACATGTCATATGAAGAAGGAGGTGTCGACTTACAAAAGCTGCTCACCCTCGCATGGAGACAAAGACGCCAAAATGGCACGTCGCCATTGCATACGGCAGTCACGTAAATATCTCACACGGGTGCACTTGTGTGTGGATTTGCTTGGGAATCCGTTTATGTACTAGTTAATAATAGGGATGGTAGCAACAAGGGCTGGAACAATACTTGTTGCACAAAAGAGGAGTCTAGATACCTCAATGCTTAGCTATCATTTTTAATGTCCTGTGGAAAACATAAATTGTCATAAACTCATCTTATGATTGGATTATGATCAGGATTTTTTAAAATTATTTTTGACTCAGAGAACTTGAAAACTTCTAATAAAAGCTAAAAATGTGATATAGCTAGGCATTATGACAGGTTTCCTGAAGATTCACTGAAAAATCAAAAGGTTCAGCAGCACATTCAATTCGGTTCAATTCAAAAATAATTTCTTAATTTCAAAGAGAAAATAAATTCAGGGATTATTCCTTTAATTGCCTTCTAAGAATCATTTACAGGTGTGGCCAGGAATGATCTCCTGTAAAGTCTGTGTTGCAGCAATATCAGTAAGCCACTGACTGAAGACAACTTTGTTTCTGAATTACTATCTTATGAAGATTGTTACATTAATCCTTCAGTGAATCATCCCTCAGTTCCTGAGGCTACTAGTGTTAATCCAATAGATAATAGCAGAAGAGATTGCACTTTTCACAAATCTAATGATTAGAACTATTCATGAGAAGTATTTATTCTGACATAAGTGCATAATTAAGAAAGATTAGCAAATATTTATCTTGGTGTCTTTCAAAGTATGTGCAAGTACGGTAAGAACTAAATTTGGCAAAACCAACTTTGGCTGAATGACACCGCAAGAAACATTACAAAACACAAAAACAGGATCTGAACATGGGATCCATGCACCAGCCATTATTCTTTGTGGTAGAGGGGAGATGAATTGAGGATGGTTTGTCTAATAGAGCAATTGGTACAATTTGAGGTTGGCTAATGTTTTCTTAAAAAACAAATTAAAAATATTCCATAATTGTATATCTTATTAAAAACAACTTGTGACAATAATCCCACTGTTAAATTCATAGCCGTCTGCATTTATTATTATTTATCGACTTTAACATCCAAGTGTGACCTTCTTCCTTGATCAGTGAATCTGGAATTAAATCTTAAAATTCCTGGTGCTTTGTGTAGCAGATGTAGTTTGTGACCCTTCTTAAACAAACACTACCTGCTTGTTCCTATTATAGACAGAATAGAGCCCTGCACTGGTTTTTACCAAAGTCCACATTTAATCCTTTGTTTTCTTGTACATGTACTCTCATTTTTTATTTGTTTTCATTTAAAAGGGTGTCCACAAAACACCCGTCACCTCATTCCAACAAATGGATTTTAGTTTCAACTTATTTTGCCGAAAGACGTGCGCAAGACTCGTTTCGTTTTGAGAATTTTGTTATTTTATCTCTTGAAAAAGAAAAACTGCTTAGTACAGATACTGTAATAGTATTCAATCCTATACAAACGAAACAAAAACATTACCTAAAGCTTCTATTTTAAACAGAATGACCTTTGAGACATAACATCACCTGACACTGCATACGGTGGCTTAGGTCCCTACCTGTCTTCACTGATTATTCTGGGTGTCTGTTAATACTTCACTTAGAATTCCTTGTCAACCTCACTTCAGATTTGCTCTCACTTGACAGGCTGTACATCTTTTCCAACACCTCTTTCTCCTCCCCCTCCCAGCTACCAGACGCCCTAATGGGTGTCTAATATCCTTACAGATGAAATCACCAGCAGAAAATACCTAACTGGTCATGACAACAGACCGAAGCCAAATCCAAAACATAAAAACTACACGCAAACGTGTCAGATGATAGTTGTGTTCAGCAAAATGAAATGACTGATATGGTTTTAAATTATGAGTGAGAGGATGATAGTTATCGCGGAAGACGCCTGCAAAGAGCTATTAAGTCATATAATCTAACCCCTTTGACATTTATAAGCAAAGTACTTAGGCAATAAGAGATTTTTTTTCTTTTTAATACAAAAAATATTAGTACTTCACAACGATGGCAAAAAGGGAATACTCACATTCCATCAAGAAAGGATCAAGATTTTTAAGAAATATCTTATTTTAATAAACCAATTTACACCAGAGATCAGTAGGATTCCTAAGTGTTTACAATGATTGTTTAACACCAATAAGTGTCACCAAAAATAAAGGTGTTGGGCCTGCTTTTACTCCCCACCAATTAGACACAAAGAAAGAAGCAAAATGGTGTCTTTGTGTCTAATTGGTGTGGAGTAAAAGCAGCAGAAGGCTTTGTTCTGAAGTCTTCGGTTATGAAGGTTGTCACTGGTGTAACTTTTTTTCTCCAGAAATTAGTGTCTATTGTTGAGCACTGTCCAATGACAAGAAAGCCATGCACATCCAGGAAAAAATGGAAATACTTTAAAATAAATACTCATTTATGATAATTTAATAGTTTTTGAATTTGTGCAATTTTACCATAAAGCTATTAAGAAGGTGCAAAATCCAGTAAGAGTAAACTACAAAACTAAAAGTGACTGGGTTTTATAAGAATTGCTAAAAATAAGATTTGCAACAAGTCATGCCCCTAGCTGGTACAAAGTCAAAATGATCACCAAATCAGAAATTATTTAGGTTTAAATTATTAATCTGGCATCAACTCTAATGGTGCACTGGTAAAATACAGGCTATGTCACTCTCTAACCAACATGAGCTAAACCCTATTTGCAAAACTAAAGATAACATCAGGTGGCTCCACGTCAGTTTGGGTCTTTATCAATTAATTTCCTTCTTTATTTTTTTTTTTTTACTAGGAACTCTGACCTGTGGAAAAACCCCAAGTGACCGTTGAGCTTGTGGATTGTGCTCGTCACGGGATGAAATTTCTATGCAAAAGATAAAGCATAGAAGCACTTTGTGCTCAAAGTGCTGCTTGAGCACAACAGCACTTTGTTTGGACTGCTGAAGTTTGATGAATTATTATTGTGAAAAATATATACAATAACTTCAAAATAATTTTGTAGGCATCTGTTGGAAGTGCATAAGTCAAAAAACAAGTATGCTGAATAAAATGGGGAAATCAGTAATATGCACAAACAGTTCTATTTAGTTAGTGTTATCTGATGTTGCCTTCCAGTACACTAGAGGGTGCTGTTTTATGTAGACAGGTGACATAGCAGGTGCCATTATAAAATATTAACCATCTTGTGTCTTGGAAAATGACATCTTGTGTCATTTTTCATCTTGGAAGGTTAGGGTTAGGGGTTATATCCAACTGGTCATCTCTAAAATATGTCGGAGTGGTTTTGCTTTAAAATATTTGTCCCGAGTTCATCCGACTTATTTTTGAATGAGTTACGTATGCTTTATTTTTTGTGACTAATAACATGTCACAAAATGTTGTTATGGTCATAAAACACCATATTCCTTGCAAAGCTAATCTCGGTTTTGTTTGACAACTGAAATGTTACTTTTCCAACAGACAACATTCTTCATGTTTTGACCAAGCAGTTTATTTGACCAAAGCTGTGAATTTTGTTAAGTAAAAATAATTATTATTTCAATGAAAACAATTTAAACAATAGGTCCACATATAGAGTAAAAAAACTAGAACTAGTATTACTAGGACAGAATCTTTGTGCCTTTAAAGACATGCTCAGAAATGACTCCAGTCACTGCTTTCTAATTTTATCATTTATCTCCACAGAGATACCTGCTTGTGACATTACACATAGCTGCATGCTGTGTGAATACCTCAGTGACAATTTGATTTATTGGTGCAATATACCACCATGGAAGTTAATGGCTAGTACTCCAGCAGAGTTCAGAGTTACAGAGACCCTCAAATAGCATAAACTGTGCCTCAGAAATCTCCACACATTATGTGAATCGCAGCTGTTACCAAAGAAAGGTGAGTGAACATACAAACAATTAAAAATAAAAAAAAAAATTCTGAGAAACAGGAGGACATTTGACATTCAGGAGTATGGTGATGGCACGCAGAAAACACTTCGTTGAATATGTTGCAATAAATTGCGTGTGAATTGGAAACAATGGCAAGTGCGCCTTTAAATACGTAATCAAAATGACATACTTCCCCTTTTGTGCCACACTGCGAGCCTTTTTCATTCAACTGGGATTTTCTCTGACTGCTGTTTGTAGTTTTAGACCCTACCCCTTCACGCACATCCTTCTGATTTATGACTGAAGACCTGTGAACTGTGCGCAACTGTCTGGGCATGTTGTGTGTAACCGAAAACCCCCTGGAGTACAGACAAAAAGGGTGGAGGAGGGAAAGACTGGGAGAGTGTGTGAGATAAACAATGTGGAGTGGAGTGCAAAGGATAGGTGTGAAAGTGACTAGATCTAGCAGGCTCGCGTTCGATCTGTCAGTAAGGGACAGGTAGGTCGATGCTACAGAGAGAAAGTCTCTTTTTGGATTAGGTCAGATGCAAACTGATGTCCCAGACCAGGTGTCAGGTTTTTGGTATGCACATCAAGTAGTGGCCGTAGGCAGCTACGACAGACCCATTTACCTGGACTGAAAGTAGAAGAAGAGACTGCCACACCCTCTGGTGGTGGACAGAAAAACAACAAGTTCAGTCCATCAAATCTACTATATGAGGATGAATGGACAGACGGAAGTCTTACGATTGCCTGGTTTTACTTAATTTTCCCAACTGGGTGATTCCTGGTGAATCCCTGTAGACATTCTAACTTGGGTTGCCCACAGACCATCAATGGAGACTATTCATCAATCCATCTGCCAGGTCACACACACACTTTTGGATGACTTGTGACCCAGAGGGCAAAGCTTTTCCAAGCTATTTTCACTTTGCTTCCGAGAGCAAGGCAGGAGATCAGCTCTCCAGTTGCCCAAACACGATGAACTTTGCCCTGCCAGTTTACCAGTCAAGATAGTCTCAGCATAATCATAAAAACCGTAAGTCTAGAAAGACTGAGAAATTAAAATGGCAAAATTTGAGTGCCTTTTCCAAATCTGCTCTAATCACCTTAGTTTACCACATGTGGACTCCAATTAAGCTGTAGAAACATCTCCAAGCTTTACATAAATGTTTCACATTTTCATCAAGTAGCGTTGGGGAAAAATATTTTGGAATATGCTCAAATATAACAAAATGTGTAATAAATGAAGCACTGTGCATACTTCCTGGAGGCATTGCACAGTTTTTCAAAACTTTTATTTATTGTTATGCTTTATGACAACTGTGCAAAACATATCTTCTTCCAATACAAGGTTTCACTTTTTAGAACACATACAATTGGCATGAATTGCAATGATAATGTTTATGTGGCCACCTTATGGGCCCATTTCAATGTAGATTAAAAATTAGAGTATATAAAATTACATAATTAATTTATAACAATTGGAAATGAAAGATGCTTTAATAACAACCAAGGTATGTGTTATGTTGTATGATGAGGAGGACACTGCTTTGCAAACTTATGAATGAGATTATAATACCAGTTTAGGTGATATTTTTAGATCACACTTTCTTATTATCTTTGAACAACAATGTTCCCCTCCAGAAGAAATAAACTTGCAGCATAATGGGTTTTGGTTGGCTTGACTGCTGATTTTACTGATTTTGTCCCAGCTGGGTTTGGTGATGTACAAAATAGATAATAAAAAAAACCAAAAAAACAATGATGAGCAGCTGGAGGGATTAAAAACCAGACAAGAAAAAAAATCCTGACACAAATGGAGGCGAAACAAAACCCTGTAGGAAGTAAATAATATAACTACATTAATGATGTAAAATACAAAACACAATTTGAATTTCTATTTTCAGGAAGGGTACGCAAGACAAGAGGACAAGAAATATGGACATATCTACAATTCATGTTTACACATGTGAAAGTGTTATTTGGCTAAAATAAATATTCTGAAGAATGCGGGCTGTTGTGAGCTCATCCCAAGAAAATGATGAGTCTGTAGATGGGTAAAGGAAAAACAATATTATGCCTGTGTTTGGTTACACAATGAAATATTTGGGCATGCTGGTACTTGACACTTCTGCAGCCAGCATTCAAAAGTCATCAGATGGAGACGGACATAGAGGTATGTGACTGAGAGGGGGACAATGTCAAACTGGTCCTGTTTTTATTGAGATTAGCTCAAAGGTGGTGTTGTTCTACTATTGGATGTTTTCTCTCTTTCTCTGCCTTGGTAAACGGCTTGTTCCAAGTATGTAGCACAAAATTTATAGACTAATGTAGTCAGCTAAAAAAAGCATATATAAATAACAGCTTCTTGAGAGAAAATAAAAAAAACAATGACATTCTTTCTTTTAAAAAATAAAATCAAATGCTCAGGGTGAATATTCTTACAAATCAGAGGTTCCTGAATATCCTGAAATTTATAAAACAGGTCTGGACTTGCCTGAAAAATATTTGCTTTCTTTCTTCTGACCATTTTCTAATGAAAATCTCTTTCCAAATCTCAATATGTCTTTAACAAAGATTAACTTTAGATGCAACATTGTTTCTCTACACCATTTCTTGCTACTTATAAAAACTTTCCTCTCATTTGATTTTTTTCTATAACAAATATCAAAGAAAGATGTCTAATTTTGAACAAAGTAGTGTCACCTCACTTTTGATTTAGTGAAGGTGTTTCAAAAAGGTCATTTAGAAATATTTCTAAACACTGGTTTGTTTATGGAGATGTGAACTTAAATCGTTTTGGCACATGGCATTTTAATGGATTAAAAACACAGCACTGCAGCCAACACCCTAAAATGGTTCACTGAATTTTGAAACAGAACTGCCTTCACCCCAAGAGGCACAAACATGGCATAGCATGTTGGACATGCATCTGTGAAGTGTATGTTTACTGTTAAGCATCAATGCTGATAAGAAGCAGAATAGTTACTTATCAACTTGAGGGTAGTTTGACCAGTTCCTAGGACTTAAACAGTCTGTGTTTTACTATCAGAAAATTGGGAGATACAAAACTTTGCATTAACTCTGTGCTCTAAAGCAGGATGTTGTAAGATTGTTGTAAAGGGAAAATTGGGGGAAAAAAAAAAAAGGCTTTGGCGGGAACACTAAGATGCAGAAGCATTGTCTGACGGATCCCCCCATGGTTCCGGGCTGCAGCAAAATTGCCAAGTCTTGACCGGTCTGCGGTAATAAAAAGGTTGGGGACCACTGCTCTAAAGGCACAGAGTAGGTCTGGTATACATCAGGACCTACTCCTGATGTCATATGTTCCATTTTGTCATATGGAACATATGACAAAATGTATTATGATTGAAGCGGCAGAACCTGGAAGTCCAAATTCCAGGTTAAATCTTACATTGGTTTGTAGGGTCAAGTTTCTTTGTGCCTAGAACATAACCGCTATAAAAACATTCATAGATTAATGTTTGATGGAGCTAATTCCCTTCATTGTTATGACAGCGGCTGCAATTTCCCCTAAGCAGGCTCGTGGAATCCCTTTTGTGACTTAGGAAGTGCCCTTCAGCAGAACACTCTCCTAATCTGTTAATGTTGAAACATTTCGACATGGTTATGAGTCTGACTTATCTTCAGCATAGACTGTAACGGTTATATTATAATTACAGTTTTACATTATATTGTTCATTCCCACACATTTTCCTCTTGATTTATGTTTGCTGCACTTCATCGACTTTTGCTATGTGGCATGTATTTTCAGCAAACGGGTATAATTCAGTATGAGCTATAACACCATGTAAGAAAAACTTTATTTCTGTAGCACTATTTCTAATTTTTGATGAGGTTATTCTAAGGTTACGCCCTCCAAATGGCATTCTAAAAACCATGCCAGGTTCAGTTTTGAATTTCATCATCATCTGGCTTCTACATGGAAAATAGATGTGGCAAAACAAAATGATACCTTGCATGCAAAATGCAGCAAATACATCGGATTGCAAAATACTCTTTCAGTTTGAATGCAGGCTTCTGACAAAAAAAAGGAACACTGTCAGTTGAACTAAGCTTCTGGACAATTTAGTCCCGAATTTAGTTTTGTTAGCATCACATTTTTTTCAAAGCTTAGAGGTTCTTAAAAAACAATCTAGAGAGAAAAGAAAGTTTGCAAACAGAGAAAGAATAGTTTGAAGAGGCTTTATCTGAGACGGTTTGTTCCACATCAGCAAAATCTTTGTGCTCCTGTTGCTCAGTGTGACTGGTTGTATGTGCAAGTTTGTGTGAGAGCGAGGAACAGCTGATGTCAGCCCAAGCCCACCCAAACTCAGTCAGTAAACTCAGTCCCCTATCTGACGTACCCCCCCAACACCGGTGATCTCTCTCTAAATGATACAACAAACACAGACGGCTCGTATCGCTCACACAGCCTGCGCAGCTGATGATGCCGTAAAAATCAAATATAACAAACAATCGGAAAAGCACGGAGTAACTTTTTCACAACATGCACATTTGTCTTCCCTGGTGACTCTGGCATGACTGAGCTCTAAGCTCCATGAAGCCCAGGACAGGCACAGCATGGGAACACAGACGGGCAGCTCTGCTGAGATGACCTCACGGCAGCTCCCGTGGAGCCAGACCTTAATCCTAAAAATCATACGTCGCTCGACTGCCACTTACTGCTCAGCCAAAACAACATTCAGCCAATTATATACTTGTACAGATCCTCGCTTACAGTTTGCTTCCTATTATCCATATCCGTCCCGATACTCAAAATAGAGCTACCAGGAATTGATAATGTAACAGTCAATGAGGTTGGCTGTAATAATTGGTCAACATAACTACTTTCAGTCTACAAAAACAGTTTTAGGAATTTACTTTTATTTTCTTAAACTCTCAGCAAAAGCAGAAGTTATTTTGCTCCAAATTATTGTGTGTGCTGAGGAGCTCCCCATTAACGAGGGCTGCATGAGTCAGTTTGCTTTATCTGACCAATCTTATGGCGGGCTAGAAGTGTTTTTCGAAGCTCTTAGAGACCGATATTTAAATTTCATGGTATAACACTGAATACATATATCGCTTTAAAAACAAACCCATTAAGCAAAAACAAACATGTTTATTGAATGCCCCCTGCTAAAGTAACATGTTGCAGAAAAGTCTACGACTTTCATTTGTTGTTACTGAGAACACAGTGTGCAGATAACCAGCCAATGCCTTAAAACCATTAAAATTTTATGCACAAGTCATGTTGCTCGTACAATATAAAATTTAAGAAAATTCTAAGGAAAGGTAGGTACACAGCACACAGATGAGGGATCAGGATCACAGATTCACCAAGAATAACCATAAACATTGTCCATCCATCCATCCATTTTCCGTCACCCTTCTCCCTAACGGGGTCGGGAGTTGCTGGTGCCTATCTCCAGCTGCGTTCCGGGCGAGAGGCGGGGTCACCCTGGACAGGTCGCCAGTCTGTCGCAGGGCACCATAAACATCGTAATTTTTAGAAATTGAAGGTGGTACTCAATATATTTTACAAATTTTGCACAAAAAAAAAAAAAAAGACCTTGCAGATGATGTGGTATGAACTCAGGAAGTTCACTAATGTGATCCACGTGGGGACATGCACTGGCATCTCTTGTATATTACAGAATTGACCTTCATATTTAGCCAATAAGCTCAAGCATTAAGACTAATGCTTGAGCCTAAGTTTTTTTATAATCAAAAACAAAAGGGGGCATGAAAAGTCAGTCGACCTGACAGTGTAGGGGTAATGTTTTGCCCACAGGCCTTCTTCTATACTTGGCTGTTTAGGGTTCAGACCACAAACAAGAGATCAAGACAGTGCATTCTGTTCAAAGAGTTGGTGAGCAACCTATACTCTGTCATCTAGCAAGGCTAAACAATGCCATCTTTTTTTCTTTTTTTTAAACATCAGTGTCTTCGTTCATCACCTTGAACAGATCTCTAATCAGAGAACAGAATAACATAAATAAGGAGTAAATCTGTATAATCTAAGCCCCAAATAGTAGACATACGTTTAAAAAGCGGGAGGGCAAAAAAAAAAAAAAGAGGATTTCATCAAGCCTCACTCCTTCTGGCAAAGATTAAAGGCGACCAGTTAGGTGATGCAAAACTGTAGCCTTTGAGTCTTTAAGGTTTAGCAGTTTAGGAGAGCCCTTCTAGGTTTAAGAGACTGCAACACAAAAAACCCTTCACAGGAGGATGCAAAAAACTATATTACTATGAATCAGCACATTTTTCTTCTTTTCCAGGTGCAGCTTTGAAAATTAAGCAATGGTCTTAAAATGGTACTTCTCGCACAACGAAATTATCAGAAAGTACTCATAAACTAAAAAAAACAAGTCACGACATGAATGTTTATTTACTTTTGCATGACACGTCTTTTTGTAGAGCCAGACAAAACAATCACATTCACTTATGAAATGATGTGTTGTGTCCTTCGGAGTACTGCTGTTCTGCTTCAAAAGCCTTCTAAAAAAACCTAAAGTCAACTCATGTACATTTCTGGAGTAAAAATTTCAGCAGCAGCAGGAACCCATTACTGAAGTCTCCAAAGAGTAGCCAGTTCTAAAAGCCTCGATGTGCAACAAGAAGAAGGTGACAGAACAAAGTGGCACAAAAAGCCAAATACGCAATGACAGAGTTAGATGTTTGATGGATTTTTATGTCTTCTCAAATAACTAACGACACATCAGGTCAAAGAGCTAAAACGCATTGCATGCCACTGTTAACCTTCGGAGGCACGGCTGTATTTGGACACCTTTAAAAAAAGTCCATGCATTTGTACTAAGAAATAAAACTTCTAAATGCTTGTGGATTGATTTGAAATCTGAACTTGTTTAAAGAAGATTAAGCAGAAACTTTAGGCTACGATTTGAGGGTGTAGCACGAGCAAAAGTGCCAAAATAAACAACATCACTGATTCAGCAATTTGCCAAATGTAGATTGAAGTAGTTGTGATGGTTTCGAATCAGTAAGAAATTGTAATAGAACGAGTGAAATCTAGTTCACGTACCAAACTGCATTCTAAAATGTGCAATTTGAACATTTTTAAAACAGTAAATGTCCACAAAGGTCCCTAGTGAAGTAAAGTTGCAAGAGTTAATGTTTTCTTTTGAATCTAATCCGGGGAAAAGAAATGGTTTTCTGATAAACTGCCGGCTGTGGTTCAAAATGAAATCAGTTCTCATTCAGCACGAACTTGTTACGCAAAACGTTTGGTGGCATCCGGAAAGAATGTTTTCTTCTCCAAACCCTGCCCTCCTTAAACAAAATGAAAACAGCTATAAAGCTGGAGTTGGAGCAGCTTCAGCTGTCAGACAACATATCCAGCATGTCCTTTGTCCTAAACACTATGCTATCAACAATACAATCAGCCCAGCAACTTTTGTAAAACTGTGCTTCGAGGGGTGAAGGACAGTCATACCTTTCACATCAATGAGGAAGAAGAGAGAAAGAAAACAAGTCTTTCTGCTTTCACTGCACAAAGAACGAGCCAGTGAAAACAGAAACATTTCAGAAATACAATCTCTCATGAACATTATAAACTGAGTGCGAACTTTTATTTTTAATAATGTGGAGAGTCACACGCTGAGACTTTCAGATTACAGGTCGCAGAAAGATTTGGAATCCCTAAAAGGATTGCAGTGACCGACTCCACTGCTAGTTAAATCGGAGGCAAGTTGCTTTAGAAGTTGAAGAATACGCCTGGCTGTTCTGGTAGAACAGCAAATACTGGATTGATTGCTTAATCCTTGATTTACTTCCTTCATTACACTGGACTGCTGCGTCTTTGCCTCAGGGAAGCTTCTGATTAGCTCAGCGTTCGAGCCATCTGAAGGCTGATGGGGGCTAAACAAAAACACCATTTGTGATGACCAGACTAGCAATCCTCAAAAAAACAAAAAAACCTTCTACAACTTGTCAGCTGATTACAGTCTCAAAATATGTTTTTATAAAGCTAATGTTTCAGAACCTCTAAATTTTTTCCATTATATTGTCCCTGAGCTATGGAAGATAAAAGTACTTTTTACGTCTCTTACAAATAAAAAGGCGCAGTGTAAAATGGCATAAACTGAATTGAGGTTAATGCAATAACCTTTGGCATCTTCTTTTTCATAAAATACTGTTATTTTGTATCATTACCTCCACTTAGTGCCTGTGATCTTTCAAATGCATATCTTTCTGAACAAGGGTAGCACATCTTTCTGCAGCTCTTCTAAAGAGGCAGCTGGATCTGAACCATAAAGGTGAATCAGATGAGCACAGCAAAGTTTTTAGAGCAGAACTGAGCTTATCTAATTGTGATTTCACAGTTACCCTTGTGACAAAAATACTTCCTGTACATAATGTACTCATCTGTACAAGTATGTGCATGTATGTTTCTGCTATGAAAGCACACAACCCAACCATTCAGCTGCTTGATGTGTTTTAGTTCTCAACTCATATCTGCTTCATCTTCCCCGACAGACAGTTGTGTTTCCATGGAGTTGGAATCAGCTGATGAGTGGCAGAATGAGAAACTCCACTGATGGCAAAATATAAGATGAAAACATGTGGGTGCGTACAGCTGGGCGCTTTGCAACCCACTCCAAATATTATAGTGTTGGCACAAAATGTTCAGACATGATGCATTACAAGTCACTGGGAGACAGAGAGAGAAAAATGTTAATGTCATACTTAATGCATTTACATTGACAAGAGGTGTTGATAAAGCCAATTCTAAACCATACTCTTGGAAAACCACAGTTCTACCAAACCTAACTAAAGGTACACTGCTCAAAAATAAGCTCTAAATGTTAAAACATCAAACTCATCTACATGTAGAAACACTGGTAAGAAAAAAAAAGTATGAGAATGAAAAAATTTAATCATCATCACACACTCAGACCAGTAGAGAGCTGAAATATGTCTTAGATTATTAACCCGAATGTCAGCAAGCCACATGGGGTGTGGTTTTTAAACATTTTTCAGCCCACTCTCTGTCTGTCTTTCTCTCTCTTATCTAAACACAATATTTCACAAGAACTGTAATTCTGCAACTTTCTATCCCTACCACATTATTTCAGGCATCACTGAGTCCAACACATTCCCAAAACAGAGTGTAATGCAGCCTCCCACAGGGTGATTGTGTAGTGCGGGGTGATATTCTGGTCATCTCTTCTGACAGACGTAATACAATTTGGTGTTAACACATGATTTTCTGCATGTACCACAACATGTACAATGTACATACACAGGTTTCTGTTATTACATGGCTGCCAGGAGTAGCTAAGGTCAACGCATGTCACTAAAATTGTGCGAAGGACTTTGCTCACAGTTTTCCTAGTTGACATGATTAGAACCAGATCGCCATCACAGCCACTGGAAGCCTGAGTCTACAAGTCTGCAAGATAAACTTTCAATTTTAAACTCCAACTGGAATAATAAGGCAGAAGCCCTTGATGGTTACAGTGCGAGAAGAAATCAAAACACCAGCAGCCACGCCTTACCCATTGACTGACATTTCATCGAAGTTGAACAACCGATGACTGACAAGCACATTATTTCCATCACAAAGAATTTGTACAAACCGGTTTGCACAACGGAGAGGTTTAGGTCTCTCTGACTCGACTGCACGTATAAAACAGAGGATTTCCTGAAGCGACAATGCGGACGATGACTGAAACAACAAGCGGCGTGCGAACCATGAACACTTCTCTCGAAGCAAAACAGCTCATTTAAACTCAGAGTTTTTCCTCTCGTGCATACCTCTACGTGATCAGTCACAGTCTTCCCAGCTGTTTTCTGAAGAGAACTTGACAGAAATCACTCATCCCTTAAAGACTAGTTAACCATAAAAACACATTCTGTATTATCTAGATTCATATTTACAGCACAGTTGCATTTGTCATTATAATGTCAACCTGTTGGAAATCAGATTAGTTTACAATATTCTCTATATTGTCCTGTCTTGTTGACAAAAAAGCTTTACCTTTAGTACGAAAAGGGCAGTGCGGGAAGCTGAAATCAATGTAGGGAAAAAAATGCCTGGGTAGATATTACATCAACCATTTGTCATTTTGGACAGTTAAAAACGGACTTATAAACTGAAATGATTGCTAACCACACCTGGGCTGGCTTTTGAACTACCTTGCTTTATGTGTGGGAATTCTTACTGCTTTTCTAGAATGATACGATTTTTGAGGAATGTCAGCTGCACCACTGCCAGAAAATTTGATTGGAATCTACATACAAACATCCCTGTTTTTTCATCTTCTCTGGATGCCTTTTAAATGTTGCTTTGAGTCCTTTGAACAGATCAATTTTCATTTCGATTCCAATTGAACTAAGCCACGTGTTAAGTTGCAGAAAACTAAAATCTAAGAGAAACAAGAAACTTTAAGATGTGCTGCATTAAAACATTTTGAAAACATTTTTTAAAAATAATTACATTCAATGCTCATCTAAATACATGAACAACCTCAAAATATGAAAACAGCATTTGCAGTCATCTTCAACTTTTTCAAGCGAGAAATGTTTCCATCACAAAAAGGAGTAGATCCAAATAGCATTACACATGAGAGGCTTTCTAGAATAAAAGACCTCACACACAAAAGGGAAAACAGAAACCTGAGAGAACAGAAACCAACAAGCTCTCATTCTATCAAATCCGCAGCCAGTATTAGAAGAATACCTTGGTATTTTGTATTCAGACTGCTAGATATTCAGCTTTGTTTTTTAGCTCCCTTAAAAGGGCGTATGAGGGCATAGTTGGCATTCCTTTGCTGAAATAAGGTCTTACCAAAGCTTTACTTGCACACGGTGATTCAAAAACAATAAAGAACACAATAAAACCAAAAGTTAAATGAAAGATAGAGGTGTGACTTGAAAGTACGGATAGGTACACAGATAAATCAAATATTCAACAAACTAAAGTTTTATTCTAGAAAGCCTGAATGTTTTCACACGTGACTTTGCAATTCCTCCAAGTTTCTTTTTCTTTTGCTCAAACCGCTCCCAGTCCAAAAATGCTGATGTTTTCATAACAATTTTCCCAGCAGGAATAGGTTATGTGCCTTACAATCACAATGGGCTAACTGTCATCCAACATATTTCCAATAAAACTTCATTTTCTCCCAGCTTTAAGGTTGATTTATGGCTGTGATGCACATGGATAGCCAAGGTTTTCTGATAGAAATAGATCAAAAGTGATGACTCACAATGCACTGTCTGACAACTATGCTCTTTACAACTGGCAGCATATCAATTTTCAATAAGCTGCAGCAGCACCTCTCTCTTCACATTAAAAAATACCTTCAGTTCTGTCCGTATGCTTGAAGGTTTGTTTTTTTTTGGTATCTCGCCTTCACTGGGGAATAAAATGGTTGTAATGAAATCTCCACACAGACCTGAGCAAAATGTCACGTCTGTTTCCTCATCACGGCTTACTGTGAACTTTTTTTTTTCTGGAGGTCCCTATAAAATACTGCTGGGAAATAAGTGGGTTTTCTTTTGTCCTCTTGATTTCTGAATTGGTACCCTCTGCATTTCTCAGAGGTAGCGAGACACCCGTCACTGCAGGTAAAAAGAAATAAGAAAATATATATTTGGAATGGCTGCTTTTGCCTTTTGAACAGAATGAGGCCTGACAGTTTGCCAAACAAAGATCTTATGGGCTGCATTTCTTTTTCATGGTAATCCTGGACAGAGGAAGCAGTGTGTAGTGCCAAAACACACACTCCAAGCCAGAGTGTTTCAGAATTGTAATGACTCTCTGTTAAGTAAAGTTTAAAGACCAAGCTAGATAATATAGAATTAATTCAGTTTTTACAGATCACAAGTAAACTATACATTAGGTAGCGCACCTATAGGTGTCACCATTTTGCACAAGGACATTTCTTAGACAGGCAAGAAGAATAACATTCCTGGAAGGACTTGCATGTATCCATGGTGCCTTGGACCCCTGAGAGTCGTTTACTAGAAATGCTGCAGAAGTGCCTGCACTCTTGAAACTCACTGGTGCAGAAACACAGTTTTCAGTTCAGTGGAATTTGGATTCAGTTGTGTGTGTGGGGGGTTTTGTTGTGTTTTTTTTGGATATAGTGTTATTTCACCAACAGATGATATCTGCCAGTAAACACTTTTGAAATTATGTTAAGAATTTGGCTTGATACGCCATATTTGCTGTCTACCCTGTAAATTTTTTGCAGATATTAACCAATTCATAGTAAAATGCAGTGTTCTTCCTGGTAAAAGAGAGTTGTTCCTCTCCACTGTCACCTTGTATTTGTTCAGAATGAGGAAGAGCATTTTTTGTGTGTTATTATCTTGTGTGGTTTTGTCCCATACTATATGTTAATGTCCATTTGGTGGTGCGAGTACAGGGGATGGTCTGGGGGGGAAAAACATTTTCACTACAGGAAATAAAATCTGAAGTCTAAAGATTTGATTAAATCCACTGGTCTCCTCTGACAGACATTACAATACAAAAAAACCCCACCAGAATATTATTTTGCTGTTCATCAAATACATCTAAAGTATGAAACTAAGCCAGTAATGGTCTATAAACCAAACAGTTGTTTAAGCTTGATTATAGATTCCACAGATAAGGTTATAGTTGGGGGACGTACAATGCTTGTCTTGCTAAATCTTGCATTTCCTTCATTTTCAGTTGGTTTGAAAACTACCATTCATCTGAATCAACAAAACGGAGATAGAAGAAAAATGGAAATCAGTGTAGGCCAGAAAAACTGAGCTCTTCACATATTTAAAGTGAAGACATCCTTCAGACACGTTGTTGTTTTGTTAGTGATTCAAATTTAAATTAAACTGAATATTCAGCTGTCTTCTTTTCACATTTAGTTATCAGTATGCCATCTCTAAACAACTTTTAAAAATACAGCAGAGTATAATAAAGACAGTTTGTGTGAAATGAAAACTGAATTGGGTTTAATGTTTTCATGTCTTCTACACAAATGTTACATCTGAGAAGATAGCAAAAATGGCTAGCAAAAACAAAACATAAATATAACATACTAAACAGGGTCACTTCTTATGGTTGATGCTGAGTTCAATAAAGGGCAAAATGTCAACAGAACCAAGAGATTTTGTCCGTGTGAGTTCTGCAAGTTTCTACGACAACAACAGGCGCATCGATTTGCCCTGTAATAAACCTCGACTTTGTTTCAAAACTGCACTTTGTGATGAGCAAACGGCATGGTCCTGCGGCGAAGAAAGAGTCGACGGGTCAAAGATACACTGACCCAAATCCGTGCAGGGTCTTTCCCAACGTACCGCTCCTCATCCGCGTCTCGCGCGGAACTGCAGGTGCTTAAATAGTTTTTTTTCCCAAACAGCCCACAACCACCGTGGGAACAAGACCGCGGATAGTGTGGTCGCTAGGAAGGGGGGAGGCCGGGACTACAGATAATAACCCCCGGTGTAGAAACACAACGCCTGACAAGAGCAGCGTTGTTCAGCTCAAAACTAGCCTGAGTTCAGCGATAAATGCTGGGATATTAGCAAAACCAAAGTATCCAACTTACTGTGATGGTAACTTCGTGTTTTTTCCGTCGATTTATGAAGCTCTTCATCTTGTAACGTGCTTGTCTGTGAAATTAAAAGTATCCTCCACCTCTAAAGTTCATAAATATAACGCTAACTGACCTAAGAGTTTCGAACCAGTGAAGTTTCTTTTTTTTTTTATCCGTTCCCTCGCCTTCTCAACCCGAGTTTCACCTGACACTTTTAACTGTAAACGCTAGTTGCATTTCGCGTGGCAGTCTGCCCATCCAATCAAAACGGGAATGAGCGCGGCAGTTGGCCGTTCATCCAATAGGAGCTCCCAGGGGGGCGGGACTTCCCTTGGTGGTGCAGTTGGGAAACGTTGAAGACGTCCTGGGACAGAACAAGGAAAAATGTGAGCAGGTTTACCTGAAACAGAAACACCCTGAGCGCTGTCATCATCCGCACATAATAATCCTCAAAAAAAAAATAAAAAAAAAATGTTTCCTTCACCACATATACAAAATAACTTATTTGGGATTATATTAAACTAGGTGTCTGTTCTCAGGGCTTTTATCAAAATAAAGCAGAAACAATCATGTTTTATGGTCACTTAAGTAAGAATCTGTCAACAGTGTCCAATAAAAACAGAATTGTTTTTATTATTATTATTATTATTTATTTTTGATTGAATTTTAACATGATATCATTTGCGAATGAAATCTGACTTCTTCAGACCATGCACATGAAATATAACACTTACATACAACTATTTTTCAATTCTTGGACTTGAAGATAGCTGTATAAGAGTGATTTTCACCAAATATTTTTGCATAGTATAAGTTTATCAAGTAAAATAGTCCAAACGTCTGATTTGTGAACTAAGCTATATAATTCTGCTGCTTTTTAGACAATAGCATACTTTTACCATACTTTCTTTAGTTTTTGATTACTTTGATTGTGTTAATGCAAATGGCATAAAGCTTCTAGTCTTCCTGTTGCCCAGGCCTCACCTTGAAGGGACAACGTTGTGGCATGCTGCTGCTTGACGCACACACAGACTCAACAAAGTTGCGGGATCCGTGGAGACAACTGTTGTCAATTAGCTCTAAATCAAGAACCGATTATACCTGAGACCGGCACAAACCTGACAGCCCTTGAAGCTCTGAATGAGAAAGACTAGCAGCAGGAGAATTTCAATAAGGGATTTTAGCACTTCTTGAATGTTGGGTGTTGAGAGGAGGTGGCACATCAGCAAACCTTTTGCTGTGTTGCTCATTTCACAGATGCATCATGTTTACATGTTCTAACTTGTGGTAAAGGTGTCTGATCAGGCTACACCACTAATTAATATAAAATGAGAAAAATGATCAACTTGGTGTTTCCAAACCTTTTTGTGTTTCTTTGGGGGAGCGCGGGGGTTGTGTGTGTGTATATTCATTGTATTTCAAAGCAACAATTTAGATTGAAAAACAATTTTCACACAATTTTAGTGTTTTGCAGCTCTCAAAATGGATGGTACGTTGCTGCTATTTTCCTTTAAAACACATTTCTCCAGTTTTCCTTCTTTTCAGCAACAACTACGCACATTCTTTTGTGCCTTGTTTACTTTGCTTAAACTCTGGGATCATTTAATTACTTTAACAATTTTATGCAAACAGAAATCTCCAAAGTAGTAGGTTAAAATCAAAACCGATTTTTGAGATAATCTGATAAAACTAGAGAGAAATGCTGCCCCCTTGTGTTGTGTTATATATCGCGCTATAAGGGAAAAACAAATGTTTTTTTACCTAAATGGATCATCCTTTAACTCTTTCCAAGACAAAATCCACTCCATTTATCCAATTTAAAATCAACATCATATGTTTAATTTTATTTTTTAATATCCTGGACATTCTTTAACCGGTAAGTCATTGTGCTTTCATTAATCAAATGAATCTGGGGTTCAGCTGGTTGCTTATTGTAAGTCTTCTGAATCCAGCTGTGCTGGATTGTAACAAGAACCAGACTGCTGTTGAATACTGTAATTATTATTTAATAATTCATCCATCATTACTTACTTAGATTTATCACAGGGTATTTAGTGAATAAATGTAGCCCGTTGTGCATTCAGTGACAGTGCTAAAGATGCGTAAATTAAACAGATTTTATGATTGTAAAATAAATAATAAAAAGGCACGAAAAGATGACTTGCAAAAAAAAAAAAAAAGATTCTCAGCATGTTGTTGATTCAGATTAATATAAAATCAAATTTTTACAAAACAAATTTCAGAGGTTTGATATATACCAAGTTTCTGTTGTTTTCAGAAGATTACTTTTAACTTATTGCATCTTTAAAGAACAATAACAACATCAAATCATTTAAAGACGTAACCTTTGCAGACAGTAAACAATTTGGAAGTTTCTAGACAACTTTTTCTTCTTTTTTTCATTTTTACAAATCGATATAAATGCACAACATACAAACATTTTTGTTGTTTGGCTGCTGACTTTGTAGTTCAGCACTGACTCACAGCTCGCATAAGAAGCATAAATAATAATGATAAGCATGCAATAGTAACAGGCACCTCTGCTGAAAACAAGCACAAAAATAGGATAAAGTTGGCTGTTGAAATGACTGTGAAACAGTTGATTTTGCCTCTTTTTAAACAAAGTGATATCAAAAGTAGGTTACATTTTCTTCCCCTGCAAACTGTCACGAGCACCTAGGATCTTTCCGGATGAAACATGTCAGCCGAAGTGAAAAAGTTCATCCGAATCTTCAATCCACACTGAACTAATGGTTATTTTTACTTGCGGCCTGACAGGGCGGTGATGCGTCTCGCTCAGAGCGCTGCGTTGCTGAGAGCTCTCACACAGCTTTCCGGTGGTACTCAGGGGGGGCGACCTCGTAGTCGCTGGCGCTGAAGAGGCTGGCCGAGTTCTTCACCAGGTACCTGGAGAAACAGTGAGACTATTTGTCACCGGTGGAGCAGGCTGGAATCTTGGACAGCTTGTCGAAAGGCGCTGGCTCAGGAACGTCAGCGAAATCCAAATAAAGCCTCACTTTTAAACTGCATTTGTGTTTTTTGTGTTGGACATATTGACGTTTTTATTCGGAACTCATGCAAGTTACTGGATTAAACGCAAACAAATAATCTGCAATGAATGATCTAGATATTCTGCCTTAAGTCTCCACGCAGCAGCTCAATGTGCAGTGAGCTGCAGCCCCTGTCGAAGCCATCCTGATTTAAAAAAAAAAAAAAAAAAACGCAAAATGAAAAAAAAAAAAAAAAAAAAAAGGAGCTGCTTCCTGAGCAGAAAAATCGATTTCATAGCCTCCGTTTCAGAGCATTTCCGCCAAGCGTGGCTGCACTAATATGAAAGTGGAAGGAAGAAAACTAGTCATCTGAGAATCAGACAAACATGACACGGAGTGTGTCACGCAGGGCCGGGAGGCGGAGCTTACTTGAGGAAATCTTGGAGGTAACTGAGCAGCAGGGCCAGACTCTTCTCGTCCAGTAAAGTGTACGCCAACATGGCTCCGATACGAACTGTCGATGAATAAGAGGAAGAGCAGAAAATTTATATTAAATTTATGCTTTTCTCATCATGAACAAGATTAAGAACTAAAGCTGGTTAAAGCTATCATGTACATGTGTGAAATCAGGAATAGGAACAGATCAAATGAAAAACATCAAATGAAATAATTCATTCCTATGGTTTGATGTGGCCTAATTTATTTGCTTATCCATTCAAATAATCAAAATGACTGTCATGGTTATTATATTGGTTAAATGTGGAGCATGAAATATTTGGAAACAAGTGCATAAATAATTTCATACATGTAGTTGGACAAGTGATGAATCAATACTTCTGCCTAATTTACAAAAGTAAATTGCTTCAGCAAATTATGCTAATTACTTTTTTTCCAAATCAGAAAGCGTTTCCCATCAAAGCCAGTGAACATAATCAACTGATCAAGTGAAGCTTATTGGTCTGAAATAACCTGACTGCAAAAGGAAACCAATCAGACGTTTCAAATTTTACGTGTTAAATAGTATTTACATGACATGGCTGTTTTATTATGTGACGCTACAGGGCTGCAAGGTGGCTCTTTCTATGAGTTTTGATTTATAGTGATGACTTTGGTTTGTCTCTGATTAAGTTTGTGCAAAGACTAGAAAGGCAGCTCAGCTTCTAACAAAGAAAATAAACTTGTCAGGTGATCTGAAAATCGAGCAGCAGCGTGCCTCTCAGCGAAAGGTTCACCCTGTGATAATATTAACCGCGTTCACTCCGGCGCTTTTCGTATCGGACGCACCAAACAGACGCAGCAGGTGTGGAGCTCCGTACACCTGAGACATGGGCACGTCCGGGCGCTCAGACAGGATGTCGGCGTACTGCGGCCTCTCGAACTTGTAAAGCAGCTGAGTGCCCAGCATGACGTTGAAGTACTCCCGGATCCCGGCAACCACCTCGTTCACGGCGTACTCCCTGCAGGAAAAGAAGAGCGAATCCCGTTGCACCAAACAGCACCTCAAAAGCGTCCAGTCAAAAGCCCGGGCCTGAAACGCAGCCGTCAAGAGAATAAGTTCTCGCTTTTGAGCTCGAGCCTCCTCCACGTGTTTAGCGTTGTGCCACTTTATTGCACTTAAAGAAACCAGGATAAAGACTAGAAGACGAAAGAAGAAGAAAGAAAAAACTACCCCAATGCCTTTAAACAAGCTAAGGAGAGAAAAATGTTTTTGTTATGGCATTTTAAATTCAATCCACATGAAGTGCAATTATAGTTGAGGCAACTGAACACGATGAGCACAAGCAAACCTCCTCCTGGCGTAAAGCGCAACAAAGAGCAATAAAACTGCTCGTAAAGTGGGTTCGGAGGAGGAAAGTAAGGACGCTAATGTGGAAAACACATTATGTGACAGGCGGTGTAATGAGGTGGACACATGAAGCAGGGCTGACAGGATGTCGGTGTCTCTTGTCTTTAGCCCTTCAGAAAACATTGGGTGGGCGTGGGAGGCGGAGGGGAGGCGTCTTACTTGTTGTCGGAGTTTCCTTTTGATTTCTTGTAGTTTGCATAGTCCTCCAAGATCACCTCCACGCTCTTCTTAGCAGGCAAATGAAATAACTGGAAGCAGGAAAACAAGAAACGCTTTCTGAAGGTTATGGATAAAAAGAAATAACCTAAGACTTCATCTGTCTGACTTAACAAGTCAGACAGATGAATTAGCATATTAGCATTTCTGTTTTGTGTTTTCACTCAAAACACTGATTTTTGTCTGAAAATTGTTCCGAGATTTTAGTTTGATGATTCAACCTTGCAAACCAAAGACATGCTGCTGTGCTGTATTCAGTGTGACGAGACCTTCTCCTTCCACACTCGTTTTTTTTTTTTTTTTTTCCCCTCCACCTCATGGTCACGAACCTTAACATTTAAAAGCCAATCGAGTCCGGGAAGGAGCTCTTAGGTTGTTAGGAAGCTTCCTGAAAACTGCACAGTCTGACCTCCAGCCGAACCCGGCGGAACATGCACTCCTGGGGAGATTGGAAACCGTTTCTAATGATTTCCGCTTGAATGAATTCTCAGAGCAGAACGACGGAGCCCAAACGGGTCGGGATGTAACCCAAGAGGAGGGTTGCATGGAAGTCGGGTTTTTGTTTCTCATGCTTTCAAACTGGTTTTGCTCGGTCGAAAAAGAAAGAAAAAAAAAAAAAAAACAGATTGTTTGGTAATGTGTTTTTTTATATATATTTTGAGAAAAGCAACTTTTGTCAGACCTGGTGAGATGTTTTAACACCATCTGTCAGTAAGAAAACACACTTCTCTTCCTTTTCACATTGAAGCCAGATTGTTGCTTTGTATCGTCATAACATCATCTGTGAGTCGACCGGTGGGGTGAGCTTACAGCACCGTGGACTTTATGCAATCACATGCAGAGGTGTGCAGCTATAATCTCCCGTCTGCTTCATTTGATAAAGGCCGGTAAATATGTCATTTGATTTCTCTCAGGAAGATTGCGGCAGCAAGACAGAAGCACGCCTATTATTGTTGTTATTTCTTTGGGGGCAGCTCTGATATTTTTGTCATTGTGAGGCCAGGTAATTCCTGAGCTGAGGTGAAAGACAGGAAGCTTGTCACAGGGTGTTTTGTGGGTGCGAGCGCGTCTGTTTTTCTTCACACCTGTTTCTGCCGCGTGATGAGGTCCCAGTCGTCCACCAGCCAAGGTTTCAGCTCCTCGGGAATCTTCACCTTCACCTCCACACGGTTCGCAAACATCTCCTCCTGTGTAAACACACGCCTCGTCTAATTTAACATATGTACAGATTGAAACTAAATTTAAGGTACAAACTGCAAGAGACAAAGTAGATTCTTCCTTTTCAACAACTTTTCATCCATAAAGGATGACAAAAAAAAACATATTCCTCCTGACCTCAGCCAATTACTGGCAACAAAAGTCCACACAATTCAACCCGCTGATCACCGCAATTAGCATCAGTTGCACAATAGGACAATTTCAGAAACAGTTCAGTTTCTTACTCTGTTTGCATAGAGCTGGAAATGGCAACGAGTGACATTAATGAAGGGGGAAAAAAGTCAACTGAACTGTTAAACTATGACGTTTCCCTTTTTCTCACGTCTGATAAAAGGTCAGATTATACACAGGTGACAGGGTCTTTAGTCACATCACCAAGACAAGAGGAGGTAAAACACACAGAAAATACCTTTAAAAGAAATTATCTATTTTTCTTTAACTCGTTCATAAAACTGGGTAGAGAAAAAAAAACACACACACACACACAAACAAACAAAATAACATGCCTTTGCATCATTATTTACTTTACAAAAATCAAAATTAAATCGCAAGGGAGGGGCAGTAAAAGCCTAAAACTGTTTCTTGAAATTAAAATGTTTCGAAAGCATTTATTTGACAAACTGATCTATAACTCTGCTGCTCTATGCTGGAGAATTCAGCGGGTTTTCACCAGCAAGAGAGTTAATCTGATGGTGAAACTACCTCAAAAAAACAAAACAAAAAGAATAAAGCTCTCCTACCAACTGTGAAGCATGGTGTTGGGAAGGTAATGCTGTGGGTTTCATTTTGATCCACAGAACTGGAGATGTGCTGACATGAACTTGTGGCTCAATATGGATGTCTGGTATTAATATTGCCATTACGACCACTAATATTTTATTTTCGGAATATTTTCCACTAACACTACATACAGTATCTCTCCCTACTCTATTAACATCACTGCTGACATTGTTTCTCGGCTTCAACTTAAAATCCCACAATAACCCCACTGCGTGAGGTCATCGCGTCAACAAGTGAAGCTCAACTAAAAAGATGTAACGCAATAAAACAACCACCTCAAACATTGCCGAAAAGCTACAATAGAAATTTTGTAAAAAAAAAAAAAAAAAAATGCTAAAATGGCTCCAACAAAAACCCAGCCATATGCTGGGTGAAATGCTTTGACGCTATCAAAGAAGCACACAGAGTTGAAAACGATAGTAGGTGTTTGCGTTTTGCCGTTGATTACAAAGAACCAGAAGAAAAAATGCTCAAGCAGGAGCTGACTGACAAAATGACAGTAAAAAGACGTAAAACCCAAGAAGGTTCCCCAGTAGGCCAGGATACGTACACACTCCACAGTCGGGTCGACCCGCGTCCGTTTCTTCCGTGGCGCCTGGGGTGTTTCGCCACCGCTGGTGCCTTCGCCCAATCCGGGGACTGGACGACACATGAAGGGTGTTTAAACGTAGGTACAATCACTATTAAATCACTTTTGATCGTAAAACACAGCTTCTCGAGTTTCATTTAGCCATTTACTGTATTCACTTTCTGTCGCTTTCACACATTTACATTGTTTTCAGAAACACAAACTGCCAAAGGACTAAACCATGACATTGTTTCCTGTTGCTTAAATTCAAAATGTAAAAAAGGTTTTGATAAGTTTTATCTAAAACCGTCTTTATGGCACGCCTCTAAACGATGTAAAACATTCATGCACCTCGATCATTTTATATCAACACTTCTTGGAAAAAACATCCATGGGTTACAACAGACTGTCAACCTCAGTTCAAAGCTAATCACAAATATGTCAAAATATTTTACTCACTTTTCTGTTTTGCCTTTTTAATTTTCCTAAAATGGATGAAACATAAATATGAACGACAGTCAGTGTGACAAACAAACGAGTCTTTTAGGATTCAACAAAAGCTGCAAGACACAGACGTTTATTATGTCATTTAGAGTTAAGACTTAAAACTAAATGTTTTATAGTACTTAAGATTTCCATATCAAGGATGACGGCATTTGTCCTCAAACATACGTACAGGAAAGCATGAAACAAAAAACAAACAAAACAAAGCAAACTTAAGTAAATAAACTTACAGATCGACATTTTTTTGCTGCACAGCAGCAATCTTCTTGCTTGGTGCTAAACCCCTCATCTTTCCCTCAACATAGTGATCCCTGAAACAGACGAAAGACGGAAGCAGTTATCAGGAATGTGCTGCACTGCAGACACGCACAAATATATGCAGCATCACGGTCATAACGGGTTTCCCAGCAGGATGATATTCCACAACAGACAGTACAGTGCAGGGGAATAAACAGGAAAACTGTTGACAAGAGTTCAAACTAAACTAATTAATGTGCTATTTCATCTCCTGAGCATTAAGCCAATGGAAACTTGTGGGAGTGAGTTGAAGAGAAGAGAGCATAAACAAGGACTCGGGATTTTGAGAGACTGTGCAAAAATGAAAGGTCAAAGATCCCCCCACCAAACCCCTCCTCTCTCTCTCTCTTTCTGTTTGCTGCAACCTTGTGAAATGTTCCAGGGGAATACTAATGGCCGCCGTAGAGGTGAAAGGCACTCGTACTAAGTCAGCAGTGTACAAATAGTACAAATATGCTGTATAACACTGTTGAAAACAGCTGAAGTAATCAAATCAAGAAATTACATTCATAAAAAACAGAGAGACAGAAAAAGAGGAAGAGAGAGAGAGAGAAAGAAGGAGGGAGGGAGAGAGAGGGAGAGAGAGAGAGAGAGGTCTGGTAAAACCCACGTTTCCGTGTACGAAAGCATCAACTCACTGATTGGCCTTTTGAAGCTCTCTTTGTTTTGCAAGGTTGCTGTCCACATATTTGAGAACTCTGCTTTCAGGAACCCATTCATCCCAGCTGCAAAAGAAACCAAAGAAGAAAAAAAAAACCTTTTAAAAAAATATGACACGTGAAACACGTCCGCTCCCTGACAGACAAAATAAGTCAAACAGCAGCACTTGTTAGAGGAGAAAGTAACACCGGGCCGCTCACTTTTTGTTCCAGCCGCTGTAGTGAATGAAGTATTTTATCTGCTTGTCCTTTACGTTGATTTTGACACACTGGAAAGCAAGAGATACAAACGCGTTCCCGTTAAGTCGGTGTCAGATATTTGCTTTTTTTTTCTTTAACATAAAGGAAACAGATAATAATAACATCCAAAAAAAAAAAACCCTTCAGGGAGACAAACCTTTGCCTCATAGAGCAGGGGCCCATGAAAGCACAGGACTCTTTCACCTGGATAGGAGAGAGAATCATCACACACACACACACACACACACACACACACACACACACAGAGAGAGAAATAAATGAACGTGTTTGCTTAAAAACTGTATTTTTCTATTTAGCGTTTAATGCTATGCAGTGGTTTTGTTCCAGCTGATTGATGCATCCACTGTGTGACATTTTACAGATATACACCCCCTCTCTCTCTCTCTCTCTCTCTCTTCCTCGGGGAATTTATGTTTAAACGCCTCCATTTTTTTTAAACGATTCACAACAGCAAAAAAAATTCATCCTCAGGAAGATTTTTAATCGGATTATTTCAACTAAAAGCTGCAACGACGCCTTCCTGTCCCTTCCTGTGGAGCTGCTCCTGCAGAACGAAAACAACAATAACAAACCCGCCCCCTTCCTCTTCCAGACATTCACAGCCACCATCCGTGTCATCCCCCGCTCACCCCCCCCCCTCTCTCTCCCCTTCCTTCCACACAAACACACACACCGACCTTCTTGAAATTTCGGCTTAGGGTCCTGTTTTGGCGCCATTCACAGACTCAGCTGGTCGGATCTCTGGGTGATCAAACTCGAGCATTGCCAGAGCCCATTTCCTCCAGATGCACTCCCCTCCGACATCGAGGAAGAAGCCAGAGATCAGCTCTGCTGCTGCCGCTGCTGCTGCTGCTGCGGGTCACCTGACCACGGTGGAGCCGCGGTGCGTTCAGGGGCTGCGCCCAAAACTCCGACAAATCAGAGACTGGTTCAAGGACGAGGATGCTGCGTCGCTGATGGAGCGGATTCAGTTCCACACAAAAACAACAGTGCAAGAGCGCAAAGCCCAGCGTGATAGTCAGTCTTTACCTCATAGACAATATCTGGGGCTTTTGATAACAGATATACCTGTAAGCTTGCAGTCTAAGAGGAAAGTGTTAGGTTTTGTGAGCAAACTGTTCAATTATTGAGGGCTTAATGTGAGGAGAGCAATCTGAAATGTTCTGTTATCATAAAAAATTCTTCTTATCATAGAAGAATCACTCAGTTAATTTCACCAGAAGGCTCAACACAGCGTTTTAGATAAGCTGCAGGCCTTTTGCTGGATTTTTATAGGTCTCCTGGAAATAAAGAATCACAATAATTCAGCCTTATAACACATCCATGCAACATTTGTTACATAAACATGGAAACACAGATTTGAGTTGTTGCAGTAGGCAGTGACATAAAATACATTGATTTGTAAGTTAGCTGCTCTTTGAATGATTTTATCATTTGCTTTTTTTTCCACGTGAAATGATTTGATAACTATGGGTTTCAAAAAAAAAAAAAAAGACTAAGCCTGAAAAACTAAATGCTTCAAAGCACAATTTAGAGACGTGACCCTAAGAGTCCTGGACAAACAGCATTACAGGCTTAATGACCTCATAAATCAAAATAGGTCCTGAAGACCCTGAGCTTCATGGACATATTTTTCCTTCTATGGCGCTCCAGTGATTGCATCTGGGTTTGACCAAAACAAATTGTGCATTTTTTTTTTTTTCCTTTTCTTTTCTTTTTCAGAGCGTTGACTCTCTGAAGAGAGAAAACCTGGCCTGGAGGTCAAGTGGCGCATGTGAAAACGAGGGAATGAAATCGACCCTTTTGCGGTTTCGCCGGCGCCCTAAAGGAAGAAGACCTCGACGTCGATGAGAAAGGCAGATTCTCAGCCTTTCTCATGAACCCAGAACAAGCGAGTAACGGATCAAGTGGTCATTCATGTGTTTGTCTCCAGCTGTCGCAGAAATACTGACAATCTGCCTCAAACTGGCGTTTGA
This sequence comes from Poeciliopsis turneri, assembly GCA_922788865.1. Lineage (NCBI taxonomy): Eukaryota > Metazoa > Chordata > Actinopteri > Cyprinodontiformes > Poeciliidae > Poeciliopsis > Poeciliopsis turneri. The sequence continues at coordinate 1,024,155 of CAKLNU010001041.1, read as the reverse complement.
GAATCCACGGCCTACATAAGAGACACTCGAATGGAGCCATGTGTTCAGAATGATGAAAGCTACATCTGCCAGAAGATGCAGGTTTTTATTTTATTTATTTAAAAAAATAAAAATATGAACAAAAAAAAAAAAAAAAGGCAGCTGCAGAGGCTTCTAAAATCCCCCGAGGATTGGATGTACAGATGTCTCTTCGTGCAGTTCCTCTGGGGGGCTTTTTATTGATGAGGTCCTGCATGAGAAAAACCAGAGGATGAATATCTGTCACATAAAGTTGCAGGAGCTATGTGCAACTTTATGTGACATAAAGTGCAACTTTATGTGACATAAAGTTGGGGAGGCGAATGTGCATGCAAACTTTACTTCAATTAGGCACTTGTGGACAACATCTGTGACAAAACCTCCCGCTTTGCATTTCTAACGTTATCATATATCCTGCCTCAGTCATTATTATTTTTTATTTAGCATTTTATAAATGATTATCTATGGAAGAGATCTACAAAAAGTGGAGCAATGACTGGTAAATTCCACCAACACCTGCAAAAAGTTATAGAAAAGTAATTTGTTAAACCAATTCCATTCAACCAATAATATTAAGGAACATGTGAATACTGAGAATGCAATCAATAGATCCTGGGTAAGTAGCTTGACACGTATGAGAAAGTAATTCATCTGTTTCAGGAAAGAAATTTGCATGTTAACCTCTAAGTTAAGTTCAAATATGCCTTTCCTGAGGATTTCTCAGATCTGAATTTTCCCAGCGGGTAAGAAGCTTCACATATCAGACACATTTCCTAAACGCTCGTGGCAACAGTCCATTCGAAGAAAAAGAGAAAAATGAGACGTAAACACGGCATAAAACCGGCGAAAACGTGAAAGTGCTGAGCCCCTAACTTAAGTTCTTAAGGTGCTCCAGAACTGAAAGCTTCCAAGTGCCATTTAAGATGGACACCGTGCGGTTTCTGCTGAGACGGAGCTATGTAGATGAAAGTGGCTCTGTCACAAAGAGCAGAAAATCACCCAAAGGCATAAAAGCAGTAAAGTTTTTATTTTCTCTCTCTCTCTCTCTTTCCACAGAATCAAAGAAAAAGGGTTCAGTCTGACTCAGCGTCTGATGAAAGATGGAGGCCTACAGGTTCACTGCTGGCAGCCGCTTCCTGCCCTTTCTGTCCCAAAGTTTAACGTCTCTAAATTGGAGGACCGGCTCTCAGCGGTCCGAGACACAGCTCCACGCTTTTCACTCGGGGCGAGGAAAAAAAAAGAGGACTTTTTTTTTTTTTAAACTATTCGTCATGTACGATTTAAATCTCTTCAGGATGATTTAAGGCTCCCAAAAAGAGCCTCAAGTTGAATTTAGAGCTTTTTGAGAGCACAGAGGGACGCTCTGCTTTGTTCCTGCCCAGTGAAACCAACAGCAGCCGGAGCCGAGGTTTCCTGAGGACAAAGATAAGGCGGTGTGATTGAGATTAGACAGCAGGAAGTGGATCCAGAGGTCGCTGAGTTGGCAGCGGCTGTGACTCGAATTCGATTTGGGCTGTCTTGCGGACTTCACCGAGCAATCAAGTGACAGGTGTTCTTTCTGCCTGGCTGTATGCCAGACTTTGCGCTGGTCCTCTGTTTCACCGGGGATTCCACCGAGCCCTTCGGCAAGTCTGGAGGAAGTCCAAACCAAAACATGCAAGGAGTGAAAAACGATCAACGCTTTAGTTGAATCGTAAATACCCACATTTTTCTTTTAATTTCAACACTCAGGCCTCATGCTGTGTCCCCTTTTCCTGTTGACTCAAAAAAAAAAAAAGCCTGACAACAAGAAGCAGGCTAAAAATATACCACGAAGCAACATCCGCTGCCGTTTCTTGATCTAAAAAATAAAAATTCAAGAACCGACAAGAAGCAAAGTCCCTGATGTTTATCGGTTTGGAAAGCCATTTCTAAAGAAACCTCGGAAAGACCGATTATGAACACATGGAGAAAACATGAAGCGGTGGAAAACCTTCCCAGAGTGACCGAGGGAATAAAAAAAGTCATCCAGTAGGTCACTATGCGACCCAGAACGACATGTAGCCCTGCCGGCCTCGCCTGGGCAAAATCGACAAAACGGAGGGTTCAAAGGTGAGCAGCACTGCTGTCCAAACCGCCCTCATATTTTCCACAAAGCATGTTGATGGTCTCCATGACTTTTGGGGAAATATTCTGCAGACATTTCATAAAAAGAACCAAATTCCTACAGTCAAAAATGGCGTCAATGTTCTGTTTCTGCAGGAAACCTCCTTGTATAAACCCGAGATGAAATTCTAGGTTCCAGAACCGCGTTCCGGATCACACTTTCCTATCTTTTCACTTGTACAATTTAAAGAGGAACAGCAAAAGCAAAGGAGGCGGATTAGCAGAGCTTGTTCTGCTCTACTTCCCGGATATTAATCTTCAGCGTACGGCGACAGTGGGGAGGAGCCTCTCCCACTTAACAGGAAGACACCGCTAGCACAACCAAGCTAACTGAATCAATCTGGGGAATGGTGTCCTGTTGAAATCCGTTGGGAATTACCAATATCCGTGAAGCCAAACATAGACATTTCATCTAAATGCCAGCTGTATTACACTGTCTTTTGGACCAAAGGCTTCTCTGTAGACTTTCCCCCGTTAAAGAGGGTTGTTTTTGGGTTCGCAATGAAAGCTTTTACAACGTGAACGAGTGTACTTGTGGTGGCGGAGGAGTTTCTGCAGCTGCCGCACCAAATAGAGCGTTAGAGCCAGAGGGGGCAGGAAGAGCTGGAGCTGAGTGCAGGAGACGGGTGAAGCGAGGCCGGGTGGGAAAAACGGCTTCTCAGTGGGAGCCGCTGCGCACCCTGTTATTTTACAGCAAATAAAGCGTCCCGGTGACATGAAAACGACCCCTGATAGCTGCGCTCAGTCAACAAACTCACAAGTCGCCGGCTGACGACCGAAGCTCATCACTCAGAAGGAGCATAACAGAATCATCAGCAGATTTCCGGATTACCTGTAGCAGTCGCTGCTGCGGAGAACAGATAAAAGGAAGCAACCCCGAGGGGGCTCCTGTGGATGATGACATTTCCACTGACAGGCACCTTTTCACTCCCTGGAAGACTCCGGCTTTATTACAATTATTTATAGACATATTAATTGTGCTATAAACAGATTAAAAACCCAGGAACGGCAGTCTTGACGTTGAGTTTTCTTGCCTCGGAGGAGACTCGAGCCTGGCTGCATGCGAAATGCAAATCCCTCTCATTTGGAGGTTGTGCAGGTTTTACTGCACTTTCGGAGCAGAACCGGACACGTATCCCTGTTGTCGGTGTAATGCGGTGAGTGCTGTGGAGGAGGATTTCACGAACCCTACCGAGTTGCATATGGAAACAAGAAAAGAAAGAGAGAAAGGAAGGCTTTCATGCTGATGTTCCCTCCCTTCACTCCAGAGTCTGAAGCCATTCCAGCCTGATTGTGAAAGTACAGATAGGTGGGTTGAAGTAATCAACCTCTCCTCAGCTCCACTGCTTTGCTGCCCACACAGTGTCGCACGCAGAAGTGAAAATGCAACAAATCTCACCGCCATGTGCTGCTACATTCACCTCTGGCCTTTATCCTTCCCTGTGCAACATCCGAGCTCAGAGAACTCGCTGCTGCTTTTGTCGGCCCACCTTCCCTCCAGCATTTCCCACATCTCCTTTCTTTCTTTCTTTTTTTTTTTTTTATTATATTGGAATAGACAACAAACTTGCCCAGCACTCAAAGTGAGATCACAGCCTCATTCTGGGCACAGACTCTAGCAGGTTTGGTCCTTGTGTCTAATTGTGTTTTATGTGGGTTTCATGGGCAGGATGTTCAGGGCTTGTTGAGGACATGGAGAGACAGGAACCTCAGCGTCTCTGCCTCGGTTTGAACGATGTTGCTGTCTCTGAGTGGACCTTTCGTCTCGTACGGCGGCAGGTATCGCCAGCGTGTAAACTACCTGGAATGAGAGGATGGCGTGTGAAAGAGCCGGACCTAGAAGCAGAAATGAGTCTCCTCTAGGGGTTACTGGGTTTTGATTTCGATTTCAACGAATTTCAAACACCTCCAGTCTTTATTTGTTGCAATGACGGCCCAAAATGCAGGTGAATAGTCTCTAAATGAAAATGTGTCTATTTTCATTGATGAAAACAGCAGCAGATCATCATCGTCGTAGAAATTCTGACTTGCGCAAGCAAACAGAAATTCTGCCTTTTTAGAAAGGAAATACGAAGTATATCTTTTATTCACACTTTTACAAAAACAAAGGGGAAAAAAAGAAGCAGCTACCCTTTAAATCTACTACAATACTGATGCCGTTCAGGAAAGAAAAATCAATTTGCACACATTGATTTTCACCAAAGGAAAAGGGAAAAAGTGGGAGGAACAGGAGACGTGGACCAAGTTGACGCTTTCCATTTTCTTGCTTATTGGACATAAAAAAGTTCTTGTTGGAGTGTAATGAGAGCCGCATTTGAATCATTAAAGTGCGAACTCAATCTGTGGCGATGGAGTTCACCAGAGAACTCAGTCATGAACTTGTAGGGTTTCAATTTTGGAGACATTTGGTGCAGAATGAATAAAAAATGTGGGCCAATATTGATATCTATTATTAATACTGCTGTTAAAGCCGACAGCTGACATTTACCAGTATTATACTTTTTTTTTTTTTTTAACTCTCTGTTTTTGACAGCGTGTAAAAGCGACGACGCTGCCTCCATTGCTTCCCTGCTTCGTTTAGACGTCCCATAATCCTGTGCTGCGTCACACAACGTCTCTTCAGCAACACAAACAGCAACAAATTGGATTTAGACACTGACTGTTCATATCCGTCCAGTTCCACTTATCAGACCGATGCAGATAAAACAAATCCTGAAGTCAACGAATACCGACGTCGACAGCGTTATATATGCAAACCCAACACTGTGCGGATATTTGTCGAGTCTTCCCTTGGATTCACGGTGCTCTATAGCGCAGACACACGTTTACCGTCCTGCAGCTGGACCTCGTCAGCACTTTCAACGTTTTGTCCAAATGTCAGCGCCCTCCACGGCTCGGGAGGTGACCTTTATTAGACCTGAGCGCCTCGTCATGATTAAAGCACCTGCAAACACTGGATACGCTTATCAAAATGTCAAGAGACGCCATTTTGGAGACTTGACCGGCCCTTCGAGAGAGAGACCTGCCCCTGAGAGTCAGTGACCTGATGGTTTCAGGGGGTTTATGTGTTTCTGCTCAGGCAGATGACATGAGAGTTAACTCCTCCTTCATCCCGTACATCGCTCTGGGTCACGATAAGCTGCGGTAGAGCGCGGGGATTGGATCGTCTGCTTGAACCTTGCTCGCCCACATTAACCGTTAAATAAATAAATAATTAATTTATTTATTTTACGGTTTAGACAGAACGTCAACCAGAAACACATTACCGAATATGAAACGGTTTGCATGTCATTGGCTGAAATAAGCGGCAAACAAATACGAGTCAGTTGAAGAAGTCGCTGCTTCAGTGTAGAAAAACGATGCATCACACATTTGGTCAGCAGGTTTGAACTCATCGAAACAGAAACTAACAGTCAGGGCTGGTTCAGCGATTAAAACTCCTCACAATTTTCTGTGGACTTGAGGTCCTGACACCGTAGTGATTTTTCTGCGGTAGGTTTTGGGTCATAGTGTCACTGGACCCGTCTAAAGATCCAGCTCTCGGGGTTCTGGCTGAGGGGGGACAAAATGGCTCTTTGGGTTTCTATGCATACATCGTCCTCTCGGTACTGTAACATGAGCCTGAACTCAAAATAGAAAAACGACCCTAAGCAAAGCATTTCTAAAGCCACACGGGACTGAATGGGGTTCTTCAGGTCCTACTGAACCAGGGGCGTCAAACTCCAGACCTCAAGGGCCGCTTGTCCTGCAGGTTTTAGACGTGCCACAGGTACAAAACACTGCTATGCGTCACGGCAACAAGTATAAAAGTAAGTGGTTAAAAGTAGCGAGAGGAAAACTCCTGTGCATAATAGCTTTAGGTCTGCTGATGCTGAAGTCTGAAACTTGGTCTTGTGCACCAGCGTGTCAGCTCAGACATCAGCTCCAGGTTTCCCCCACTTCACAGGACATTGCATCACCGAGTTACACGCGTCTCTCGCAGACTTACACTAACCCGAATGGAGTTTGCATAACCCAGCATCAGCTTCACATAGACATTTACGTGGAGAGCAGAAAGAAATTGTGTAAAAAAAAAATAAAAAAAAATAAAAAAAAGTTCATTCTGTCAGTATGAGCTGATGAAGAGGAACATTGTGTTAAACACTAAGTTGCAACAATCTCAACAATTTAATCACCGTCTCATTTTAAAGCTCCAGTATCGAACTTTTAGAGAAAAATATGTTGTTTGTTTTTTTATTTTATTCTCAAAGCTGTCGCTATGTTGTGAAACTATATTTTTAAGAAATCAAGCTCCTCTGCTTCCGCCCTGTGGTCATACTGCCATCTGCAGTAATACGCCGCTCGTATTAAGCAACCAATCAGAGCCAGGGGGAGGGTCTTAGCGCTGCCAATCACATGCATATTTTTTCACAAATTATCTGTCTCATGTTATACTATCACACCATAGTGACAGCTAAAAAAAAAACAAAACAAAAAAAAACTTAAAACAATGATGAGCTATTAAGGAAGGACTTGACAAGTTGACAGTCATAAAAATATTTTTCTCATGTTAATAATAATAATAATAATAATAATAATGATGATAACTGTGAGATTTAAGCAGTTCTGAGGGTTACGATCTTTGCAACACGTTTACATTTCCATCCGAATGAAACGTGATTACGATGCTCTTTAAAGGGCATTCCGCCTGGTCACAACAGAGCGGAGAGCTCACTGAGCCACAACCTGCCCCTATACACCTTATGTGTGTGTAGCACCTACACCCAGAGCAGAGCTGCAACCGGATGAAAAATTGAAAGAAAAACACAAACGCAGTGATTTTCAAGGTCAGGCTGAGACGCTGAGCTGAGCCTCGTTAAGCCGATCCGGTCGTGGATTTAGGTCCTGAACCCGATGAAAGACGTTTTATGCTACAGTTACGTCAATGCAGGCGCCTGGGTAGGTTTTGTTTTTTTTTTTTGTTTTTTTTTCTTCCCCTTTCACATTTTTACTACACTTATTTCAGACATTACTAAATAGCCATTTGGGAATTGATGAATGCGTAAAGCTTCAAACTTCCTCCCTTTTGCATTTCAAGTTGTTTCCAGGAAAACTGGAAACAGGAGCAGCAACTAAAACACATGCGTGACAGCGATGGGCTAAAAATGCAACGGTTTATTGTGTGTTTGTTTTGAGTCTCAGAAATTTAACAGAAGAAAAATGTAAACAATGAGAGCAGGATTAAGAAATGTGAAAGTATTGACTTCTGAGTTTGTCAGAAAATACACAGAAAAGTGTATTGTTGTGAAATGTGTCTCGTCAGAAATTTGCATAAATTCATCTTAGATGCTCAGCTTAATTGCGTGCTTTTTAATGCAATTACATATGATAAAACTCGAGCTGCAGCAATTACAAACAAGAATGTTCTCAATTAGCTTCTCCTGAATAAAGAAAAAGCCGAGTTTCTTCAGGGACCAAAGAATGGGTCAATGCAATACTTTCTTCCTGAGTTAACACAGGAGACGGACAAAACAGCAGGTGTTTCACTGCTTCCGGCTCTTTATTTGGCTCTTTGAAAAGCCTCAGAGGCTCATTCGCCGTCAGCAGCTCCTCAAGAAACTTTGGTCTGAGAAACCATGCACACACTTTTGGAGGAGGAATAGTAATGACAAAATGTAAAGACAAACGACAGCAACAAAAAGCGGACGGCCGTGGGCAGGACAGCTACCCTCAGCATCCTCATGCCCTTTGTTTCTGCCCTCCAGAGACCTTTTGTTGTTCTGGAGAGCAGAATTGATTTCTGCATCATATTAAGTATAAATAAGAAGAACGGGGGAAAAAACAACTGCATTACCCAAACATGTTATTTAGGTCAGAAACTTTATATGAAGTGACTCTGACTGTTTGAAAAAGAAAAATCGGGCCAGTAACGTTGACCTGCAGAGTTCAGTTCTCGACTTTTGGAATCCTTTCTCATGATTTACTTTAGGATCGGTTCTTTATAGCCCTCCTCTAGGCTTCGGCTGTAGCTGCTCTGCATCAAGTCGGTCCTGTGCTGCTTCAGTGACTCGCTCTGCAGGGCCGCGGGTGAGTTGCGGACTTTTCGGTTGTTTCATATTCTGGTCTGGATAAGCTTTTAATTCTGACGATGGCGAATCCGAGACACAGCATGCAGGAAAATGAAGGTCTCGCCAACCAGCCAGCTTCCAGATGGCGGAGTGGATTAGAATCTGCTGGATCTTTCCTGCTTTTACATTTTCATCATTTTTGCAGCTCAAGCACATCGTCACAGAGTCCCTTTCGGTGTTGCACAGCGGAGCAGCTCACAACTCCACCATGCAACTGGTCTTTCTCTCTTGTACTTCGCAGTGCAAGGGCAGAGAGTAAGGGACAGCTGTCCCCTAATGTTTTACATTTGGACACAAATTCAGATTTTCTGTCTGACGTGACGAACTCCAGATTCTCCAGTCATTTCTTAAATAGTATCTTTCACTCTGACATTTAATAAATCAAGTTATTATAGGTGCTTGTCAAACTTGAAATCGGAGACGTTTCTGAAAAAAAAAAAAAAAAAAAATCATGCATTTAGCTCCGTGGTCTGCGGAGATAAAGCCTGTCGCTGAGTGGAGTATGAATGATTCATGGTTCAATCTTTGTGGATCAGGGGTCTCCGACGTCAGCCCTGAAATCTGTCCTGCAGTTCTCAGACCAACTGAGTGAGCTCTTTAGCAAAGTTTAGCAAATGCCTGGTAGCATACCACTCAACAAAGACCTTCAGAAACCAACGAAAGCATTTGAACGTTTCTTTTCAGCCGAATGTCAGACTCCCTGGATGCAAAGTATGAAGGAAAAGGCTTTGGTTTGGGCTTTCAGAGTCTGATTGTGGTCCGTTGTCTTGCTTTGCACGGCATCCATGTTTTTTTTTTTTTTTTTAAGTTTTGTCCTTGTCTCACAATTATTTACCTTACATTTTGTAATTCTCTGCGCGTTCTCTCATATTTCACGGCCCTGCGACAAACAGGCTCTGAAGCCTCTGAGGTTCGTTGGAGGGAATTAGAGGACGAACAGCATAATGAAGACCGAGGGACGCGGCAGACAGCTGCAGCGAAGTTCAGAGCAGGAAAACGCTTCAGAAAGCTCTGACCGTCCTGCAGAGCTCTGCTCAAGCCGTCAACTCAAAGCAGAACCTGCAGACGGACCCGAGCATTTCTGTTCCCCTGAACCGACAGGCAGGGGGCAGCCAAGAGGGACACGACTCTGGAGGAGCTGCAGAGATTCACAGGCGGGAATCCAAAAAATAAAAAACTTTTCTTTTATTCTTTTTTTTTCTTTTTTTTTTCTTTTTTTTATGCAACTACAGCAGATACACACATTTCTGAAAAACTGCAACTCTAAACACACAGCCAGAGCTGCAAAAAGAATGGCTTGGATCAAAGCAATTCCTTTGTGGTAAATCACTGCAAATGTAGCGAAAAATGATTCGAGGGGGTTTAATACAAACGAACGCCGCATGTTTCCTTCTCCTTCAGTTGCGAACACATTAGATTAAAAACCCTGCATCTTCATAAAACATCAGTAAACCGCGCCGGAGTCGGTGGATGTGATGAGACGCGCGCTTTTTGGACGCGCTGCTCTTCCTCTGATGACTCCCAGTGTTCAGCCATATTTCATTAACATGAACTGATTTAGTGCCTGGTTAATTATTTCCCTTCCAGTGTGTGTGTGTGTGTGTGTGTGTGTGTGTGCCTTCCCCCCTGCAAGACATCAGTTATTTACCAACTACTCTTTTTCATTTTCCAAAAGAATGCATGGCCTCAAAGGAAGTCACTTTGACAGGTGACTTCAAAGTCACCTGTCAAAGTGACTTTTCACATAGATGGAAAATTTATTTACAAGTATTTTTTTTTTTCTTTTCTTATCTTTACCCTTGAAAATACTAATTTATAAAGAAGTGGTAACAACCCAAGATGAAGGATATCAGTACTTAAATGCTTTTTCATGTCTCTGTATTTCTTCTTTTCTTCTTCAGTTCAAGTGAGTCAGAAAAATCTCTCTGAGGTAAATGAGATGAGGGTCTCAGGTGAGAGTCAGTGAAGGTAACTAAAGTCTTGTTTTTAACCAAGTGTGCCCCCCTTCTTTTAATATATATAAAAAAGAGATTAAAAAAAAAGAAGAAACGCAGCACAGAATGTGGCACAAAATGAGGCTGTTGGTAACTGTTGGTCTCTTTCTAGTCATTTCAGTGAACTGAACGCGTGTGATCCAGTCCTTTAACTGCATGTTCGCGTTCTGCGAGTCCATGGAACTAATTTCCTGTGACGCGTCACACCGGAGGGGAATGTCGGTGCCCATTTCAAAGTCCATTTCCGCTGCGCTGCTTCTGTCTGCGCCCCTCTGCTCTGATCCACTCGCTGTTTCTATCAGATCAAACTCTGACTAAAGCAAAATTGTGTGATTGTCGTCGCTCTTTAAGACACTTGGACAAATAAATAAATGAATAAGAATAGCCTGAACTTGCTGTGTTTTATTGGCACACACGAGGTTTTGCTGCCCATAGTTACAATAATCATTTTAGCTTTTTTTTTTAATTTTTTTTTTTTTTTTTTAATTGATGCGCGCGGCTCCAGCAGCTTTCTATAAATGCACTTATAGTCAAAACATGGAGATGGAAAGCGACTGATACCAAAAGCACAACAACACACAGATTGTGACGCGCGCTTTTACGCACGACCCGTGGACGACCTTTTTTTGATTTTTGACGCATAGCAACGTAGCAAATTAATTTCTTTATAATTTAACGTAAAAAAAAAAAAACACACACACATTCATGTAGCTCTGAACGAGCCAGAACAATCTTATCATAAAGGTGAGCGACAAGCCGGATGCGCATCCGGCGCGCCTTGGTTACAGTTTGCCGAACGCGTTAAGCGCGTCATTGAGTCGCTCCCTGAGCCTTTAAAACCTCTATGTCCTGCGGACCAGACCCCGCAGTTTGTCCCGAAACTCCTTCCTCATCAGGCAGTAAATGATCGGGTTCAGGCAGCTGTTGGTGTGCGCCAGGCACACGGTGAGCGGGAACACGTACGTGTGGACGATGTAATACGCGCTGTCCCAGTTGGCGACGTTCAGTTTGACCAGGACGCTCCACAGGGTGATGGCGTGGTTCGGCATCCAGCAGAAGAAGAACGACAGCATGACGATGCTGATGGACTTGGTCACCTGGGATCTCCGCTTGGGGTTGCTGGTCTTCATGCTGCGCTTGCGGATGATGCGCAGCAGCATGAAGTAGCTGACCGACACGATGGACATGGGCAGAACGAAGCCCACGACTATCTTCTGGATGTGGTACACCGCCAGCCAGTACTGGCCGCCCGGGAACCTCAGCAGGCACAGCTTCTCCCCCGTCACGTTGGTGACCGTGGAGAAGATGGACGTCGGCGCGGTGGCCACGGTCGCCAGAGTCCAGATGACCGCGCACACCCACTTGGCGGAGCACGACCTCTGCACGGTGCGGTTCTTCAGGGCCGAGGCCAGCGACCAGTAGCGGGTCACGCTCATGGCGGTGAGGAAGAAGACGCTGGCGTACATGTTCATGACGGTGACCGACAGGATGATCTTGCACATCGCGTCTCCGAACGGCCAGCTGAAGTCCATGACGGTGTCCACGGCCCAGAAGGGCAGCGTGAGGACGAACTGCAGGTCCGTCACCGCCAAGTTGAGCACGAAGAAGTTGACCCTGGACTTGCGGCGCTCCTGCGTGACCCTGATGAAGAAGAGCACCAGCAGGTTGCCGACCAGCCCCGCGGCGCACACCACGGAGTAGACGAGGCAGATGAGGAACCTGAGGACGGGACTCCCGTCGGCCGTCACGTCGATGTCCTCCAGGTTGCTGAAGAGGTCCGGCCGCAGGGACCTGTTCAGGAAGACGCTCTCGTTGACCTCACTCATGCTGCCGGCATCTGGGGAGTTTAATTTAAACGCCTGGACGTTTGCTCCCAAACAGAGGCGCAGCTCGGAGTGCTGCCATCCCAACTTCTCATCTCCTCATGAAGACGCACAGTCGTCTCATATGACAGCCTGCGGCTCCTGATGACAGGACAGTTCCACCCACTGTGTCTCTCTCCCCCTCTCTCTCTCTCTCTCTCTCTCTCTCTCTCTCTATCTCTGTTTTAGACCATGGGTGGAGTTAGATGCTCATTGGTGAGCAGGATGCAGGCTGGATCCATCAGTCTTGCGCGCAAACGAACCCAAATCATTTTCGCCATAAGCATAAAAAAAAAACAAACAAAAAAAAACAAAACAACAACAACAACAACAAAAAACATAAATGGTTTCGTTCAAATCTAACGGATAAATGATGCTGACATGACACTGTTAGATAAGTCGCACCTGAAGCCGCCAAGACGCACATCTGAAAACGGGAACTGAGCGAGTCCCCTTCAAAATGAGCTGAAAGTTCATCAACGACCCGCTGCTGCCACCCAGCGGCCAAGAGACAGCGAAGGGTCATCTGCGTTCATCTCTGTAAAAATGCCAGACTCGAGTCCAACTCCTGGTTTCAGTGCTTAACACTCAAAATACAAAATTCATCTGTCATATGACATCTGGGGGGCGGGGGGGGAGGAGAGGGCTGGAAGGAAGAAAGGTGGAGAAAAAGAGGACAAAAAGGAAAGGAAAGAAGGAAAAGGAACGAGAAAGGACACACGGAAGGAAGGAAATTGAAGAGAGGAAATGAAAAAAAAAAAAACAAAAAAGGAAGCACGGACAGAAATGACGAACAAAAGGGAGGAAGATGTGAACACATAATGAAGGAAGGAGAGAAAGGAAGAAAAGAATGAAGGGCAGACAATGAAGGAAAACACTGGTAGAAAATCTCACGAAATGTTTGATAAGATTGAAGTAAGACAAAATCAGCGACTTTTCAGCAAGAGATAAATCAGCTTTTTTTTTTTTTCCTTTTTCTAAATGAAAACAAAAAAAAAAAAAACAGACAAACTCCAGAAATAAATTGAAACACACAGATGTAGCAGAATGCATTTTATTACATCTACTTTTCTACATAAACAAGTAACATTCAATAAGTAAACAATTTCTTCCAATGCAGGTAATAAATATTTTTTTTTCACTTGGTATATTTGTACAAACTGACGCGGGTCTACTGTACACCGTCTTCCTCCTTGCCTCCATGAAAAGCCTTCTTTTTTTTCTTTTTTAAATTTATTTATTTTATTTATGTTTCTTTTTTTTGTCAAAACAAGTTTTTCTTTCTCTCAGATTGGAGCTGTGAAACCTGTTAATAAGGCAGTGAGTGCAGATGTCGACTCGAGTCCGTCTAAGGAGATCATTTCTGCTGTGTGAGACTCTTTATTGGCCACAGTCGTCTTTTTTTTTTTTTGTTTGTTTTTTTGTTTTACAACTTTCGTTTTCTAAAAAATATATAAATTATTTTTATTCCTTTCGCTCTGAAGTGACGCGCACACACGCGCACGCACACACACGCACACACACGCAAAAACAAAAAAAAAACCAGAAGCATACGAGCGGACATCGAACGCCTCACGTTTGGATCTGAACGTTCGGTTTTCAGGGTTTTCCCATACTGACAGAATATAAACACTTTTTCCCTTTAAGTTAAGGTGAGGATGGCCGAAGAGAGGAGCCGCTTTCCCAGAGTCCACTGTTAAAGAGCCACAAATAATAATAATAATAATAATAAAAATAATAATAATAATAATAATAATAATAACAGTGGAGAGAAACCAGGAGGAGATCCAACTTTGTCATTTTTTGGTAATCCCACACAGAAGCTTGTGATGTTTGAGCAGAAACACATTCAACACAGCTTGCTCTGGCGCCCCCTGGCCGTCATGAAGTCAGCAGTATGACGGTACTGAGTACAGAAGCTTCAATAAGTTAAGCCGCAATCAAAAGCTTTCAGTTACAGTGACTGTCTCGTCAAGTATCCCAACACGGGAGGGCGGGATGGTGAGGGGGGGGCGGGGGGGAGCAGCAGGAATCTGGTAACGCTTTATAAAAAAGGCACATGCTGTCTAAGCGTCTGAATGATGACGATTAATGATTTACCGACTCCCTGAAGGCCTGGAGGGAAACTCTCTGCACCTCCGTCCAGAAGCCCTGCAGGACTCTGCAAACAAAGCTGCTTTTCAAATGTTTTATTCAGGAAGGACGTCCCGTTTTAGTTTCATAATCAGCATCAATCTAAAATTCTCAAATGGAGATTTTTGCATTTTTTTTTATTATTTTGTCCTATTTTACAAAGGATGTTTGAGGAGGAGGACAGCTTGGCTGCCTCTCAGCGTTCAACACAACAGGACGCCGTGGAACTCGGATCCAAACGGCTGCGGTTAAAAAGCTTTTCAGGGCCCCGCGATGTATTTTTCAGTGTCGTCGGCGCGCGAACAGACAAGCCCTGAACTGGCGCCAGATGGTAAAACGAGGTAAACGGGCTGAGTTGGCGTGAATATGCACACATAAAAATGAGACGGTTGTTTACCGACGAGCCTCACGCCATGACAACCTGGAATAAAATCCCACAGTGCTCACTGTGCTATTAACAAATAATTAAAACTATGTAAAAATAATCTAATTGCTTTAAAATAATGCTAATAGTGCTGGGATCATTTCTAAATATCACATCAGGTGTTGCAATCAAACAATTACTAAAGTACATGAGTGGCATTTTGAAGGAATGCTTTTTTTTTTATTCTCGCCTTACTAATTTCTTGTATGGAAAGGTTTTACTTTTACTTGAGTAAAAAAAAAAAAAACAAATGCTAACATTTGCTTCTCTTGGCTGAGTAAAACGTCGTGTTACTCGACACTCATCTGACTGTAACCAACTCAAAGAAAACGACTTTGTGCAGCTTCAAAACTCCCATCAGACGCCTGCAGATAATCTTGGACTTCTGGAAAAACCTCGATAGGTCATCTGTAATGCCTCAGTCCTCCACCAGGGGGTGGAAGACAAAAAAAACGGGGGTGAAATGTTGCAGGTTTTTGAAGGAGAATAAAACGTCAGGTTATATCATGGTCCATGTAGCCTTGTGAGGCAAAACATAGAATAAACATGTGATACATTTCATGATACTTTGAGAGTTTATGCAAAGTTCATGCAACTTGGTTGAAAGGTGGCGCTCGTTCCCACACCTGCTCCAAACAGACAGGCACTTCCTCTCTGCACTTTCAAATTAAGAGAACATGAAACATAGTGGAAACCAGCCAATGCCTGCTAGCGTGTTTAATGTGCATCATCTTTACTCTTCATGCTATTATCTCGGAAAACTACCTGATATTTGGATTTGTCTGCTGGGTTTCTGGTTGAGTAGCCTATTTTTTGTATTTTTCTTCTGCACTCCTTTCTATTCACCGCTGCATTCCGGAACACACGGCACAATTAATTCAAAAGAAACAATTAATCACGCATGAATTAATTAAGCATTCGTTTTGTGCCCATAAAAGGATTACCAGAGTCTGCTACCGAGTAAATGCACGGTGGCATTTATTTCCCTAGAGAATCATCACAACACCTCACTGAGTAGTCGAGCCGCTGCTAAATAATTATTCAACGCATATTAAATAAAATCTTTTCACAACCGGCTCCCGCGTGACAGTGACCCACACTCGCTTTCAGCCACTGAGCAATTAAAAAAACAAAACATATATATATATATATATATTTTAAATTCATTATATAGACACGAAGGATACAAAATAAATAAAATACTGCACAACAGAGGAAAAGCACTAACAGAAGTTGCTCCACCAGCTGATGGAGAACCCACGGAGAGGCAGGAGTTGGTTCCCATGAGAGGAGCGAGGAATGAAGTTAGAAACGCCAAGTGGAGGGAAGAGGGGGAGGGAGGGAGGAGGTCCCCCGTGTCAGATCCCCGTCCGGTTATCGAGGAATGGGGACGGGGCGGCGGGAGGAGGGGAGGGGAGGCGAGGTGACGGGAGCCGCTGTCAGAGGACATTATCTCCTGATCGCTGGGATAATTAGACGCTGCCCGTCTCCGGCCGGCGCCTGGAAGAAGGGGGACGTCAGAGAGACGCTCGTAGCGCCAGACGCTGGGAACATTTAAAGGATGTCGGGGAAACGCGGCTTTGGATGACGGCAAAACGAAAGCGTGCGTTGTCTTAAAAATGTACATTCACGAGCAAACCATGCGTGAAACACAGCGAACGCGCTTCGCTCCGACACTCGAGGCTTTCCTCCTGGCGGGCCACGCATTTTTAAACCGGCTAACTCGGAGCGGGGCCCGCGTTCACCTGCCCAGGCCGCGTCCTTTCACTTCTCAAGACGTCAACCGCAAAAGCGCTCCGTCCTGACTCAGTAACCAGTCGCAGGTTCAAAAAACCGTCAGATGCAGAAAGTGACGATTTAAGACATTACTGTAAGGTTCCTCAAACACGAGCACAGAATAAACAGGCACTGCTTTAAGCTGGGTCGCATGCTGCGGACGCCTGTGTCTTTAAAAGGCCCGGCGTTGCTACGACGACGGCTTCGCCGGAAAGTCCTTTCATGACGGTCGGCCGCGAGAGACGCGAAGCAACACACTGAACCCGGAGAAACGCACTGAAAACACTGACACACACACACACACACACACACACACATTCAACAGCACTCAGATCACTTTCATATTAGTACCTACTTTTTGGCATTGTGCAAAAAGAAAAGAAAAAAAAAGGAGAAAAGAAAAGAAAAAATATCTTCCAGCTAAAAGTCAAAATTGGCAAGTATAAATAGCTTCAACAGTTTAAATGCTGTATGCCGGCAGATTCTTTACAAGGAGTGAAAATAACCAACACAGAATCAACCTGAAAGTCAAGGGGAATGCATATTTCACTGTTTAAATATCATACATAAGTTAAAAAGAATATTAAAACTACTACAACATGATTCAACTGTTAATTCAGTCTCATTATAGAGGAAAACAAAATACACAATGAATCTGGACATGAGGTCGAAGAAGAGGGGGGGAAAGCAAAAGGAACGTGGCTGCTGTCGGAGATGCGGATGGAAAGTTAAGCGAACACGGCAGCAGGTGTTGAAGGGAAAGGAGGTCCGGTTCTCCCTCCGCCTGGAAACAGCGACCGAAGCAGCTCACTACACTGAAAACGATCCAGACGTAGAAAAGTAAAAGAGGAAAATAGATTTTGTTCTCTGGTCACGGTGCTGCGCCTTGTTTTTGTAGAAAGGGGGAAAAGCAAAACAGTAAGGAACCCTCCAACCTTGTGTTGTTTTTTTTTTCCCACTCGGGCAGCATCTCCGCTGTTTGTGCCAAGTTTGTACCAGTAAAGATCGGATGTGGTCCAAACGTCGGACTGGTTTCTCATCTGAGGTCAGTAACACCAAGTCCGCGTCCCTCCCTGTTCCCCGTCCCTTTAAGTGATGTCACCCACTCAAATATTTAGTGCTTTTCTCCACATTATGGCTCCAAAAAGGCTGACAGAGTTCGATGACTTGGGGCCGGTCTAATCTCTGGAGCAAAAAAAACAAAACAAAAAAAAACAAAGAAACGTTTACCCTGCGGTCAACACCGGGTCCGGCGTGGTACTGCACTCACGCCGGGCCCAGAGCGTCGCCCCCCGCCTCGGGTCAGTCCAGTGATATGACGTCAGGTATCCCGCCGTAGATAGCTGCCACTGCCGCCTCGGCGCTGCTTCGACTGGCCACCACCCCGGGGTGTGTGTGTGAGGGGTGTGAGGACGAGTGCGAAGACGACGAGTGTGTGGAGTGAGTGTCTCGAAGGCTACTGGACGAGACCAAGCCGCCGCTGCCACCCGTGCTGCTCACCCCGTTGGTCGGCGCCGTCAGCGAGGGGGTACCTGATTGGTCGAGGAACAGCTGGGAGGCCGACGAGGAGGTGCTGTAGGGCAGGAAGCGGTTGAGGAGGAGCTCGTGGTCCTCTGAGGCCGAGGCAGCCGCCGCCATGACCATGTTGTAATGCTGCAGGGCGGCAACGAGGAAGAGCCGTTAGTGGGACAGCATTTTGTATAAATATATGTGTGTGTGTATATAGATGTGTGTGTGTGTGTGTGTTCTGTTTGAGCAAAATCGTCAGCTCAAAACCACTCAGAGGACAAAAAAATATTATTCTTTAAAAACTAAAAATGGCCAAAAATAAGCTAAGCATAAACTGTTTTAACTAAATGAAGTCACCCGACTCTTTTGTAGGAACTGGATCCAAAGCTTTACGGAGTTTTCCTTGTTTAACGAAAGGCATCCTGTTCTCGCTTATCGCTACTTTGATCTCGAAAGAAGAAAAGGAAAATGAAAATGTTGTCTATTCTCAGTATTAAAACAGCATCTCGGTTGGTCTTCATTTGAAAACGCTTCCTGTATTTATCCAAGTTTTACTGCAACAACTAAAAGCAGATTTGGGTGCACCAAGGTGTACTTTAGAGTAGATGGGTTCGTAGTCACCATGACAACGTAGGGAAAGCAGAAAACAAGATCACGATGTTCACTTTGTGTTGCATTTTAAATTTGAAAGTCGTAGTTTGAATCTAATTTATTCCTGAACTGTGGTAAATGTCCGGTGTGCCCCACTCTGAACATCCTTAATATATAAGAAAAACTAAGAAAGGAAGCAGTTCGCAATGTTTTGGTGTTAAACATAATTGAGCCGTCTGCTTCTTTCGAAGGTGACATGTTAGACAAAACATTTCCAACACCGTGAGTCATATTTAAAATGCCTTCGGCTTCGTTGTTTCAGGCTGGCAGCAGAAATCTCTGACACCGATATGGGGGAGAGAAAGCAGCAGGACATCACACGACTTTCGGCTAAGTGCCCCGACGTTTCTTCTGCACCAGACGACTTTCATTTATCAAATGTTTTGCTCCTGTACAGATTGAGACTAAGAGCCAGTAGTAAAAAAAAAAAAAAAAAAAGTGGGAACACAGAGTACAGGAAGGATTTTATGCGACGGTCTCCTCCATCATCAGGTTTCAGACGTGTCAAATTAAAATTTTAAGTGGCTTACTCAGAATTAGGATGAGTCTGTTTAAATAATTTCTTTTTATGACAGGGAGCATCTCGTCACCGAGAACCCATCGGTAGCTGGATACGGTCCAAGTAGAGAGGGCGCGTTCATGACCCCATTGGGTCATGGGGTATTCCTGTGCTACGTGACACACAGGAGTACAGTTGAACGTACCTGATGATTGTCTCCTTGAAGGAAAGAGAAGAAGTTCAACTCTGGAAAATAAGCACAAAGGAAAGTCGGTGTTGATTACATCTAGAAATGGGGGGGAAACTCTCAAGTGAAAAGTTTGTGAGTGTTTTTAGACCTGGTCTCACCCATGAAAACAAAAACCTTTTTGCAGCTCATTTTTAACAAGTCATCAGTTCTTCTTCTGTGGTATCTAACAACTATTGTTTAATTGGTCCAAAATGTCCAGATCAGATTCCTCAATGTTGTTCATTTCTATGCTTTTCCAGATCCAACGTTCGAGAAAACAAAGTAAGGGCACAGAAAGTAAGAAACTGAAAACCAGGGAGGAAAGGAAGAACAAAAGGACAGAACTAAAAAGAAGGAAAGAAACAAGGGAAGACATGACAGAGGAGGGACAGAAAGAAAGATGGAAGGTCAGAAGAGATAAAAATAAAGAGGTCATGGCCGATGGAGATACGGAGGAAACAACAAGAAGCAGATAAAGCAGAAAAGACAGAAAGAAGGATGGAAGAAGATAAGTATAGCAGAAAAAACACAAACAAGGAAAACAAAGAGAGGAAGGACAGGAAGGGCACAGAGAGGGGCCCATATAAGGAAGGAAGAAAGAAGAAGACAGGAAAAAGAGAAAAGAAACGACACAGCATGACATT
Source organism: Poeciliopsis turneri (assembly GCA_922788865.1). NCBI lineage: Eukaryota > Metazoa > Chordata > Actinopteri > Cyprinodontiformes > Poeciliidae > Poeciliopsis > Poeciliopsis turneri. The sequence continues at coordinate 1,004,164 of CAKLNU010001041.1, read as the reverse complement.
GGGACGGGGAAAAAAGTTAACAGATATTTTCCACGTCTATCCGGATCTGGAAAACGTTTCTGGATTCCTGGTTGTTACCTGACAGGTCGTTGGGGGTGTGGTAGTAGGGCCTGTAGTCCTGAATGAGCGGGGGCAACGGAGGGATGTAGTTGGTGTCCATGGCTGGCATGCTGGGGGTGCGGCTGACGGGAGAGGCCTGGTGGTGCAGGTTCAACACTCTGCAGAGCGCGAGCAACACGGAAAACGCAAAGAGGTCAGAGAACCGCTGCACCCGCCGTCACGCTTTGAGCAGAATGCTGAGACCAACGCAAGATTCATCAAGGCCAAATGAAGCAGCAGAGTCTTCATGAATGTTGAAAAAAAATTCTGTATCCATGCTGCTTTGCTCAATTAAGTCAACCAAATTTTCCTTATCCTGGGTTTTTATTGTTTACAGTTGTAGAGGCCACCACAAAAACCGATCTTGAAAAACATTCCCTTTAAGGAGTACGATTCTTTAGGATACAAGTCATTTAAAGGTCACATTTTCACATTTATTGACACTAACAATCCCAACAATACGGAGCGTTTTGGAGGGTTTTAAACATCATCAATTAGAATTTATCATGACAAAAATAAATCTAAATTTCTACCGTGACAAGAAATTTTGCGCAATAAGAGGTAAAATGAAGCAATAAACATCCACCCCTGCTTCTGTGGTCCACTCACCCTTTGTTTATGACGGGCGGCGAGGCCGGAGACAGAGACGGACATGCTCTTTTGACCGGAGGAGGAAGTGCTGCAGAGGAAGGTGGAGGCGGAGGCGGCGGGGAATCTGGCTCTTCTTCGTCCGAGGAGCTGTCGAGTGTCAGGTCGATCACTTCCACCTTTTTGCTGTGGCTGCTGTCGCTGTGGCTGGAGGAGGAGGAACTGTGCTGATCTGAGCCTTCGGACGTCCGACAGGAGCCTGAGGGGAAGCGCAGACGTCTCAGTTTGGGTCGGGATTTACAGAGAAAGGAGCCTGAAAAAACCCAGAAGGTTCTCCAAAGCTCAGAAAACTCATCCGCTCTGCTGAACGTGTTTGTTGGCATTGAGGCAGTTTATTCAGAGGTCATATTACCGACGATTTGGCAAAGTAAAACGGACAATGCAAACCAAGTAGCAGAGGATAAACATGAATCGGTTTGGTTTTATTTTTTAGCTGAATTGGCCACAAAACTCACCATCCAGCCCGTTGTTAAGGGAAGCTGAGGAGACCTCCTGCACTTCCTTCTTAGACCTCATGGGGGCCCAGCTGCCATCCTCCTTAAACTGGATCTCATCACAGTCTGAGCAGCTGTTCAAGATCTCTACAAAAAGTCTGGGAGAAGAAACACAGGGCAGGCAAGGATCAGCTCAAAATAATTCATTTTAAATGAAAATCTGAAATCAACCAGATGATCTTAGTGGTATTTAGTGTTTTTTAAAAGCGTCTTCCAGACCGACGCAGCGCGTTCTGTTTCAAAGCTCAAAACGTATAAATCGAAAGGAAGTGACAGGCATGAAAAACAACGGCCGCAGATCCAAAATGTCTAAAAGTCTTGGCTTTAAAGTGGAACAAAAATGCAGCAAAGAAAAAAACGCAGCAAATGGGAACAAGTTGTCTCTTTGTGACAGGCTGCGACGAGCAAGAGCCTGAAGATCCCATTTAATATTTAGTCATTTTGTAAGAATCGGTCTGTCACCGAGAGACGGTTCGTCCCACTTTCTGTGACAAATATCAAACATGACAGCTTGATAGAACAGTTTAGCAGCAGCAACTCATTTGTGGAAAAAAAAAAACCTTTCCTTAATAATAGCTCCAACTTAAAATGGGTTTTGCGGAAAAGCGTAACGATGCAATTAGCTCACATAAAGAGACGTTTACACGATATCGTTATCGTACGAACAAGACGAGATGAGATCTTATCAAAATGAAGCAAAGACGGGAAAGAAAGAGAACTGTGGAAAAATCTAACTTTTAGACAATCTGATATAAAATCTAGTATTTTCTACACTCTAACGTTCCTTAGACAGTCATGTGAAGATCAAACTTGGTCTTCATCAGGGTCGCTGTCTGTTCTCTACTCTAATATTCCTCTTCTGCACTAAGTTCAACCCTGCAGCTTCTGTGTCTCTGCCTTTCCCTTGTTTTTGTGACTTATTTCATTTTTTTAAAGGGTTTCCTTTATAAAATGCATCTTGTTTTTCTTGGTGGACTTTGACTTTGCTGATTGGTGCAAAGTTGTTTATTGAGCTAGAGGTTCACCCAGAAGTAAAATGTAAAATAAAAGGCCTTTTGGCCATTTTCCAAAATCAGCTTATCTATTGAGTACTGAAGCATTTTATTACCACCTACTTTTTCTTTCTTGTTTTCTGCACTGAATCCTTTTGACTAAAAACTTTATGCATAAAGATTTTCTTTAAGTTCTGCACGAATATGGGAGAAAAGCAGTCAAAGTCTGAGTCCAAGCACTTCTTTTAAACAAATTCAAAAAGCTTTATGCCATATTCATTAGAAGACTTCAGGAAGCAAAGTCTAGACAAATAAAAGAATATCTCAGAGAGTTAACCATCACGTCTCCTTCATAAAACAAAGCGGCTGCTTGTGTCTTTGTCTGACTTACCCGTCGATAATAAGATGCTCATACGGGGCCTTCTTGTCGCAGACAGGACAGACCCAGGTGGGCTTCTTCTCATTCATCTGGATGTAAAGCGTGGCGTCGAAGCACTGCAGATGGGAGCACGTCAGCGCCCTGCACGGGATCATCAGCCGCATCTTCCCCAGCTGCACCGCGAGCGCACCGACGGGCGGCGAACCCGCAGAGGAAACACGCAGCACGGATTAAGGGTGAATTACACTCTCGAGCACCATAAACATGCAAAAACCACATGACAACGCAGGACGTTGCTTAAGAAGAGTTACGCAGATAGCGGCATGTTGAGCAATATGTGACTAGATAATTATATATATATATATATATATATATATATACATATATATATGTATATATTTAACACAAGATTCGGCGTATGAGGAGCAGGAAAAGTGGTTACCGGGCAGAGCAGGGACACACGCAGGCTGGTCGTGGCTATTTCACTGTCAGGGTCCGCTGTGAGCTTCTCTTTTACTGGAGGGGAGAGGAAAAGGACAACAGCGCCGTATGAGTCAGTGAGAAACAGATGGATGGAGCTCCTCTTCCAGATGTGCTCGCTCAGTCACTGTCAGACACCAGGCCGGCGCTGTGAATGAATGCAGGAGCTCTTCACGCTGCACCGCAACCTTCAGGTACACTTCGAAACTCTTAGTTACCGTCTGGCTGGAACAAAAACTACAAACGTACTTTGGACTGAGGATGTTTTCCATTAGTTTAACGTACAAAGCCGTAAGTCAGACCGGTGAAAGACGCTCGAGTCATTTTATTTACGCGACAAATTATTCTCCGTACCTACGTCAGACTGGCCTGCAGACTCTTTCTGAAGGAATAAACATATAAAGTTAGAGACTGTTTAACAGCTACATAACTTAAGAGCTAAGAATTAAACGCAATGTAAAAATGTGCAGTTCAAGCCAATATCCAAACCTTGATTAGAAATTGATATATTTATATATACTGCTCAAAAAAATAAAAGGAACACTCAAACAACACAATATAACTCCAAGTACATCAAACGTCTGTGAAATCAAACTGTCCATTTAGGAAGCAACACTGATTGACAATCAACAATGATTTTCTTGTCAGCACATTCAACTTTGTACAGGACAAAGTATTCAATGAGAATATTTCATTCATTTAGATCTAGGATGTGTAATTTGAGTGTTCCCTTTATTTTTTTGAGCAGTGTATATATATATATTACAATGGCCTACCTGTTAAAAGACGTAGAAAGATTTCATAAATGATTTGAACGTTTTTAAGGTGCAAATTCGGCAAAAGAGAACGAATGTGGATGAAAATATAATAAAACACAAAAACTACAAAAATCTGATTATATTCTGGTTGTAGAACTCATGGCGGCACCATGCTGGACAAGCTTTCACAAGTTCTGTCTCATTTATGGCTTTTGTGGTCTTTTGTTTATATATATATATATATATTTGTTTTGAGTCATTAGATTGTAGGACAATTATTTCCTCAAGTTTTGGATTCTGTGCAGCTGACAGGATTTTTGCTCTTACTATAGTTGCGTAACCGTGGATGCGCGCTACAAGACTGGCATTCAGCATGAAACATTTAGTTTCCCTATGAGATAATCAAGTATTTCCAAAACTAAATCAAATTGAGTAAGTGTCTCCACCCCTAAATTAACACGTTTTTTTTACCTTTTCATTTCGTCTCCGCATTAGGCATTGTGTCCTTCAGTCTCTTTTTTTGTGCCTGATCTATTTGGCGCTGGGATTCTTAATGATGGAACCCAGATTTCCTAAGACAGAGGGAAGGCCAGGTTGTATGAGTAAAGAAAGCTGCAGGGTTTGCATGCTTATTTACGTCTGCAAATTAAAGCCTCACGACGAGATCCAATGGGCGGCAGACGCTGAACTTTTTGTAGCCTGGAGCTAAGGATGCAGCGGAAGTGAGGTTGGCTTTGGGGTAAAGAGCGAGCGCCAATAAGTCTTTTGTGTTTCAGACTCTGCTTCTTTCTTCCTAAGTCAGTGCTGGTACAGAAAGAGCGGTGCAATGCGAGGCGACTGTTATGCCTGGTCTTTTTATATTTTAAACAAAAACTGTAATCTGTTGAAGTTCTGTGTTTTCGTCACCAGTTTATTTTTTTATCTACGTCCTTTTTAGCCTTTTGAAACACAAATCCTAACTTCACTGGTTCTGCTTCCAGGCTGATTTAAGGTTCTGCCTCCCGGTCGTCATGACTGCAATGCGTGGCAAGACTGGGGAGGAGAGGAGGGCGGGGAGGGAGAAGCTGTCCGCCATGATAACCAGGAAAATGCATTAAATCTTTAAAAATCCAAAACCTGACGTTGTAACAAGTGCAGGTACCACTTCACATTGCTTTCAGCAAAGTATTGGATCAGAAACAGATCTGTAAACTGTTCGCAGCTGATTGAAATCGTCCCAGACACATAATCAGACAGCAGAAACGGTTGAACAGCAGCTCGTGTCAGTAAATTTCTGTTTAAATCTCCCTCAGTGCACAGACCGTACCACTGAAAGTGGTCGGTGAAGAAAACTCCCAGCTCCCATTTAGTCTTCTGAGTACTTTTGATTCAACGTGGAGATGAGATCATTAGCAACTTTTTTTTTTTTTTTTTTTCCCAGAGCCGAGGACAGATCTGAATCAGAACAGTTTTAGCCCTGAAGCATCCCAGCTTATCGGATCAGTTCATCTGTGAAGAGAGAGGCTGGCGGTTCTTACTGAGCGCTCTGGAGTGGTCTGGGTTTCTGATGCCTTTTGCCCGCAGTCTTTGTAGCAGCACTGTGGAAGACTGCTGCTTCACCAAGTAGACTGCCATGGAGTAACTCTGCACACACAAATTAAGACACAACATCAGTCACAGCCAGTAAGAGTCAAAAAGAGCCGATTTATAACTCATTAGTGTCGCAAAAGTCGCCTTCACTGGGCTGAGGACGAATCGTCAGGATTCGTTTGACTTAATCTTGTTGAAAATCAACATGCGTGTTTTACATGTTAAGAATTACATGTTGACTTTTAACATGTAATGTTAAAAATTAAAATTCAGCAGAACTTTAAGCTTTTAAATACAGCCAAAATTTGTTTCACTGGTTTGTCTAGTAATCAAACTGCGAAAGGCTTAAAAATGAACGAACTGAGTTTTTGTTGGCCAAATAACTTGAAAGGTGTGAATGAGATTTTAACGGCGGTGTGAAAACTTTACGGCTTATGGAAAGGATAATTTTTTATGAAAACTAACAAAGGACGACAAGCAAAGGGGAATAATTCAGGTTAACGCAAAAAGAAAAAAAAAACAAAACAACAAATGTTCAAAATAAACGACATATGAACAGTTTTAGTGAGACTTTTATGTTGAGAAATTAAAAAATATTTTAAACGTTCGGAGAAAGAAAAGGGGATAAAAATGTGATGCCAGAGGATTTTTAGTTACATTTGCCAAAAATGTAACAGAAAAATGCTAAAAATGTAGAGTGTATCAAACGTCAATAAATGCTTGATCTAAGCATTTATTGGTGCTTGTGTATCAATAAAAGTTGATACACAAGCATACATTTTTATTCTCTCTTCTATAACTATTAAATGTGCTTAGCATAAATGCTGCCTCATACTTTCTGACTTTCGCTGGCCATGCTATGCTAACTTGAGAAGGAACCTGATGCATTTGGCTGACAGCCAACCAGAAAGACTCGCATGGCCAATTTTAGTCAATTATTTTACCGTGTATTTTATAATAATGATTAAAAAACAGATTGGTTTTTCTCAGAGCCCCCCCCCCCCCAACTGGGTTTCGCTCCTACCCTTCCGATCTCTGCAGTCCACGATACCACGATGGTGTTCGGGACTGTGGTGGACAATCTGACAAGTGAGGTAATGTTGATCGGCCGGCTCGGCCGCTTGGGCTCGACGCCATTTTTGGTTGGAGGGAGATAACCCTGGAAAATCGGAAAGAAACGTGAGACTCGCAGTAAATCTCATTAAACGTCAGACGCAGCCGCCGAGTCAGCCAGGACTCCTCACCGGCAGGTTGCATGGCTTCCCGTTGACTTTGACACAAAGATTGGGAGGGAAATGGTCTTCCTGAGGACAGCTTGTCTCCGACAGGCAGAACCGGAGCTGAACCTGAACTGAGAAGTCACATTTGGTCCCCGAGATGTCCCTGTGAGGAGAGGCGACGATTAGCACATCAGCACAACCTTACATGTTGTGGGTCATTATTCAACGGCGGTGCAATAATCAGCGTTGTACTGACATAGAGCTGCTGATCTGCTGGACCTGCTGCGGCGTTAACGCGAAGGCGAAACACGTCTCCTGAAACCGCTGGCTGTTGTCTGACGCTGCGGAGAAACAAAGACAGACGAAGAGAGGCTTTACTGGTAACAAATTTAAAAGTTAATTTTAACTTTAAGAAAACAGGGAAATATAATCACTAAAAAATATAATCATTAAAAAACTGTGTGAATATGATGTCAGGTCAAGATCAGGTATGAAAGCTTAAGCAAAGTTTAAATTTGAAATAATATTCAATAAAAAAAAAAGCCACATCACATATGCATGACTTACAGACCATCCGTTACTTTTTAAAACCATGTTTTCTTTCATCGTTTCCAAACATCCTGATTTTACAACTGCTGATAAAACTCTGCTTGATTGATGACCTCAATCTGTGACTCGTTCTGCTCATGGAACCAAAACTGAGAGTAAATAGCAACAGCAAGCTGAAAAATAAAAGGCAAAAAGAGAGCGAAGATGTCTGCGCGCAGCAGGGTGCCGAGATTTTCATTCTTGAAGAAAATCATTATGCGGTTGATCTCATCTGCAGTGGAAAGACCTGCTAACGAGCGGCTGGATGTCAGAAAGAGACCTCACACTGAGGTGAGGATAAAAACCCGCTCTATTTATAGGCCCACCCACAGGTAGTGGAAATAACCGGAGCTCCTAAACCCGGCCAGCAGGTCCGTAAAGTTAGCGAATAAGTTAGTGTTAGCAGGAGGTTAGAAAGAGACAAAGACGTGTTCTAAATACATTTGTAAAACTGAGCTACAATGACTGCATGTTACTTTTCTGAGCACTTCGTCAACTTCCAGTAGGAACTTTGTCTGGACATAAAACTTCCTCAAAGGTAAAAGGTTTGGAATAATTGTCTCACAGAGGCTTTTCATGAGCTGCTTAGTCATCTGGGTCCGGCTTCCTTTTGCTTCTTTGAGACGCCTGATGATTGTCTTGTGGCTAAACCGGTGCATTATAAAGAAAGCATGAACATCCTGACTCGGGCCGGGAAGTTTTTGGTCTTTATAAGTCGACGACTTAAGGAGAAAGGAGCTAAAAATGAGGCGTTTCGGAATAAAATGCAGTTCATAAATAACTACAGAGACACTACGGGTTCCCTCATATGACAGATTTTAGAAGATATGCCAAACTATTTTCAGCCAGAACAGAAACCAAAGAGAAAAGACAAGAAGCAGCCTCACAGCTTGGGGCATTTAGAATATGCAGAATGCAAGCAAGCTGAGGCTGATTTGTCCAAAGGTGCAAAAGATTACAGTTACTCATCAACACGTTTGCACTCGTTTTAAATGATTTTATCCTAAACGGCGTTATTAAAGCTGCAGAATGTCGTATTTTTAAAGCAGTATGTTTTTCATTGTGACTCAGAGAGGCCAGCAAACATAATGTGCAATTTTTAATTGGGGAAACGGGGACCGAGAGAGATCTGATATGTACGGAAAGATGCTGGAAAGAGAGGAAGACTCTGGCTGGGATTTGAACCGATGACTTTCTTTCTGTGATTTCAAAAATGAGTCTCAACAGAGTGCAGCTGAATTTCACACTATTCTGGATGGGAGTCAATTCTGCCTCTGTGTGTATTTCAACAAAAAAAAACATCTTTTAGACGTACCGTTTTACAAACTGTGAGTTTCTTTTCTGGAGAAAAAAAAAAAAAAAAAACCTCGGAAAATCTGCATTATTTTCAAAATGTTGCATAAACTAAAACAATGACTTTGATCAAGTACTTTTTTTTTTTTTTTTGCTAAACTCGACCTACTAAACCTTTCACAAAATTCTGGGAACCTTCACGGCCGCATACACAAACACAAACTCTCAGAAGGATGATGTCCATGCTGGTAATTTATTTCCATGTAGGCGTTGAGGGGGCTGACAGCTATAGTTCCTGTGGAGGATTTAACAGGCCAATCCCGCTCCTCCTACCATCAGCCGTTCAAAATGCGACTAATTTTCCCAGTAATGACCCATCTCGCCTCCCACTCCTTAGCGTTCGTGTGCAACGCGTTTAACTTTACATCCATGTCGCTGCGTCCTTTGAGCTGCAGCGTTGTGTGCTGCAGAACAAACGCGAAGCGTGCGAGTGTGCTTTCGAACAACAGTCTCTCTCCTCTCCTCTCCGGGCACACAGGTTATAAATAGAAAGTGCTCTCTCTCCCCTTCTCTCACTCTCCAATCACTCTGAAACTCACCCTCTTGTCTGTGGTAGTGGATTTTTTTTTTTTTGCTAGTGTTTCAGTGTGCCTGGCCAGGAGCTATAAGATGGACTCCTTCATCTCCAGACAAAAACTTAAGACAATGGTTTATTTAAGTTGTAAACGAAATGTTTGATCAGTTTGATGATAAGGAAATAATAGATGCATTACAAACTGTCAACTGGAACCACAAAGCTGCTCTTTCTCCCCGTATTATTTGCGATGAAATAGGATCTGTCACATTTATCCCGTATTCTATGAAACTCAAAGTCCGCATGACGGTGCGCGCTTCCTTAAAAGGAGAAATTATAAACGCTTCATATGCTGTCAGAGATCATCTTTCTCAGGTAAATATGAACTAGTCTCAGCATCCGGTTAACTTAGTTCTACATAAACACCAGAAAAAGGGAGGCTTTTCGAGTCCAAAAACAACAAAATCTGCCTCCCAGCTGCTCTGAAGCTCATTAATGAAGAATGCTGTTTACAGGAGAATGACAGGAATAACCACACAGGATGATGGAAAGTAGCGAGGGGACAGCAGAGTTTAAAATCCCTCAGCCTTCGGACTGATAACTGGGCTGGAGAGACGCTTTGATGTGGTAAGTGCATTTTTCTGTCGTGGCCGTTTCACTCAGCCACAGAAACAAACTGCATCAAACATCAAGCTGCACAGAAAGCAAAAAGTTTATTTTACGACCACAGGATGACTTCGGAGCCTCACCGAAACCCGGGGTCCGTAAAAATATCTTTTCACGTGGCGCACAAATAACTTTCCTTCCTCTGTTTTGTTTTTCCGTGCTTATGCGGGGCCGGAAAATATTTTCATCAAATTCCTAAAACAAACCCGGACAGCCGATCAGCTGAGCTGGGATCAGGAAGCCAGCCTCTGAACTGAACCGTGGCATCAGGTGTTCAGCAGCAGACAAACATTAACATCAGACACCAGAGACAATTTCCACCCTGGCTCATTATTAATGACATGTTTCCTTTCCCTCGTTCAGATGTTGCTCCTGTAAATCAGCACCAGCTTTGGGTCTAGATTTTGTTTTTAATTCCTCATTTGCTCTAGATTTTCAATAATGATTAGGATAAATGTAACAATAATACCTCCTAATCCACTGAACCTTCGCTTTGCCTATCACTTTGTTGTTACTAAATAAAAATAATTTCCTCAAGGTTTCTAATTTTCTTCACTTTCTGATTAATTGAACAACTAAGAATAAATGTGATTACTTGTTTTTGCTTAATGCCACTAACAATTAGCATATTAATAAAGCAGCTCACATTATTCTGGGTACGCTCCTGGGCTGACAATAGCACAACTTCAGATTATCTCAGCATATGTAATCACTCAGGACGGCGCATCAGAAAACACACACACACACACACAAAAAATAAATAAAAATAAAAAAAAAAACAATTTTCCAGCAGAAAAACATCAGTTTTTCTTTTTGCACTTACCTGCAGACCATTTCATAAAATGTTGTTTTTATAACCGGTGTGTATCAAAAGCTCTCTCTAATCGTAGCTGGGACTTCCGATTATTTATGAGCAGTGCTGCAAATGGAGTCACACACACCGTCTCACACAGCGTTCATTAACACCACCTGGTGATATTAAAACAACCCAACAGTCTAAATGAATTGAGTTGCGAACGTTGTTCTGAAAACAGTATGGACCCACACGTAATGCGACAAATGATTATCATAAACAGGAGAAGAACAATAAATGAGTCTGTGGCTCCGAGTTATTCCGGTAAGAATCTGGTTGTTTCGCTCTTGTTGTGCCTCAGTTGTTTTTTTGTTTTTTTTTCTCTTTTATTGTTGTTGTTGCATGCGTTCGGGTCTGATTTGCTTTGGATCACTCTCACACTGCACTTTTAAGAGCATACCAATCCGGTTGGACAATGTTGTGCCGTTACGAAAGCAAACAGACCAGACTTCGATTAAAGTGGACCGCGCAGGGCTGGTGTGAACGCTCCCTTAAAACGTTTGATGACATTTCCAGGTGGTCCAGAGGTCAGATGGCAGACTTAAAGTAGCCAACAAAACCGACTCTGGTCCTGACAGCAGTAATGTTCTTATCACAGTGTTGGGCCCGTGCTGACCGGTGTACCGACGTTTTATGCTGCAGAATCATTTTTATGCATTTAGCTGCTAGCCTCCGGAAAGTGTGTTTGAAAGTGAAGCGCTTTCGTTGGATTTTCCACACATCCGTGAACAATTTATTGACCGGATCCCGAGTGATCAAACGTTTAAATGTTAATGGTGAGTCTGCGCAACAGATCTCAGCGGAGGTCTGTCCTTTATAAATGTGCCCAAACCGACTAATAAGACATTTTTTACCAAAGCTTGATCACATTTTTTTTGTAACACAGCAACTTTCTCGTTCACTGCACAACCATCCAACCCTCCTCTGCGAGAAAACAAAAGGAGCGGGCCGTTTGCTAGCTTGTGGCTACCGCAGCGCACGCTTTTGAAACAAATGAGCAGTCTAACAACGCGAGAAGCACAAGCCCAGAAACATGGCTGATTTCATTCTGCCTTTAAGAGAAATTGCATGAGCTAAACTTCAGAGAATGTGCTCCACCGTGTAGCCCGTCTTCAGCACCACAAAGCCCAGCTGGAGTTTATTAACTTGTTAGTGGCTTTGCTACTTTTTTCTCTGCACCACAGGCACAAACACACAAAAAGCCTGCCAGGCACCGTGCACCAACACAAGATAAAACAACATTCAGCAGCAGAACAAAGCCAGAAATTCTTTCTTGTGTCAGTCAAAAGGGAAATTCTGACGCTGGAAGGATCCACAACAAAAGGTCAGATCTGGATGTTTCGCCCACACTTCAACACAATGACAACTAAAAATTGTTCCACAAACGTTCCTCGCTGCCCCTCTGACAGCAGTAATTACCTTCATTATCTGCATATGGATGTTGTAAAGTAAGGAAAACTGACAAGGCTCATTTAGGGCCACTAAGGCTGGCATTTAAGGTGTCTGGGCAGTCAGCTTGCTCTGCAATCTCCATTACCAAACGCAGAAGGCATTTCAAATCGCCTTTAGGCCATGGCTTTATAAAAAAAAACAATAAAAATCCACATGGACATCATTTTATCTTTCATTCACTGCAAAAAAAAGAAAAAAAAAACTCTTAAATGAATCTCTAGAGGAGGAAAATACTTATTTTTGCAGGAGACGAACGAAAGGAGCAGAGCTGCAAATGTTCACAATTTTCAAAAGGGTCGAATGTGTCTGATGAAACGACTCGCGGAGTTGATGATGAACCAACTCAGACAGGATAATGCAGGTTTAATAGGCTCGGAGAGATGGAGGCCATTCACAGCAAGCTGTTTATAGTTGCATGCAGCCAAGGCTCTTTTTGTTGATGTTCATTTGCTGCGAGAAGGCGGAGTTGTTGACAGCGAAATGAAAATTTCAGCTGGAGGAGGGTCACGCAGAGGTCAGAGTACGAGTCGGTAAATATCAGCTTGTGTTTTTGCACACAGCGAAGTGGTCAAAGGGCCGTGTACAGGAGACAGAAATAAACAAATCATACAACAAAACTATATACACAGGTTTCTGAGACCTAAAAACATAATTCATTTCAAAACTTTGTCCACCTTTAATGTGACTCAGCTGAAACACAAACAAATCTGTTAGCTGAAGCTAGTTGATTAATGTGCACACTGTGTTGCAAATACTTTACTTTTAATTCAGTTTCAACATTTATTGCAAGGTAACACCAAAAAAATAAAAAATAAAAAAATCTCCATTCGGGCCTCCATAGAACATCTTATCAGATGAATAAAAAAACACAACACAGAAATATGGATTTAATGAAAAGTTTATGTTTAATACTTGCTAACAAGTTATTTTCAGAAGATACTTTTAATCTGACAGAGCAGCCGCAGCTGAACACACCTTCTCATTGATTGACTGTAGCACAGGGACAGAAGAAAAAACAACAAAACGGTTATCAATAATTGGAGAAAATATGGGAAAACGGACGGATGACAAACACTGAACGTTTCTCTGAAACTGATAAAAGGAAGAGAAGCAAATTGGGGAGGGAGGCAGACGGCAACACTGGAGAAGCTGCAGGACTTTATGGCAAGAGCTGCTAATGTTCTTCACTCTGCGTGTGATTACCACAAGCTCCTGAAATCTTTGTGTGGACAGGAGAAGTAGAGATCTTTGGCAATGCACAGTGGGAAAATATGACCAAATATGAGGTTAAGATCTGGTTTGCTGACAGGCTATGAGCAGAATGCACAAATTAAAACAAAAGCTCATTCAGCAAAGTATAAGTTTAAGGGCGTGCACAACTTTATGCAACCGGGTGATTAAATTACATTTTCACAAAGGTATAAAATAAAAAAAAAATAAAATAGTGTGTGATAATGTATTGTACTTGTAAAAGCTGGACTGTGTTCACTAAATACAATTCCTTAAAGCACAGTGTTTGATCTTCTATAGCTTTATCTTTTTCCTCCCACAAATTCAAACAAAGTATCTAAATAATCTATAGTCAAAAAGTCAAACAGTTTAACTTTGTCTTTTAAAGTGCTATATGTATACATACCTGTAAAGTGGCTCAATAATTAAATTTTGCAACATTTTTCAGAGATTCTGATTTTCATGTACAAGGTAATGGAATAAGGATTCAAGCCTTGCAAACGAGTTCTGTAAATAAAGGGCCCTTTTGCCATAATAACCTTTAAAAATTGCAACTCTAGACTTTTTAATGCTACCCAGAAACTCTGGATTTCATTCTTTTGTCAGCAGCGGAAGCAGAAAACAAGATGCCCGACGGTCACGTCCTGCTATTGTTACGGCCAACCAGGAAAATGATCAATGTGCTGCGTTTGATTAGATCAACTCTGTGAACTTTAAGAGTGAAAGCTCATGTGGAAGGCCAGACCTCGTATTTGAGTTTATGATTCAATAATTCAAAAGTGATACAGCTGCACTGAAAGCTGCTTTGGTGGAAGAGAGCTGATAATTACATTCTGACAAGTTATTTCATAATAAAGCAGCTAATATGACTGAACTCGTTTAGAGAACTCGGCATCAGCCAATCAGCAGAGCAGCAGCAGGAAAAAACATCTTAATAAAATAAATTCAATCTTATTTCACTAGCAGTAATAACCTCTCTCTAAAGACAGCCTGTAATACTAAAAGAAGATATGATTTGGTTTTACTCACTTCCTTTCTTTTGGGTTTTTAAGTTAGTGTAATAAAGTAGAATATTTTAAATATTTAAGGAAATTGATGAATGAAGCTGTGGATTTTCTTCTTTTATCAAAATGGAGTGAGGCATGAAATAAATAATGGAAAAAGGGAACGAGACCTTAGACAAGGCTACAGGCCACAGAGAAAAAAACTTTATCCTGCCCATTTGGACGGCTTTAAAGCTCGATAGTACTGATATGCACCAAACTGCTTGTGATTTTTGGTTTGGAAAGAAACAGTGGCGATTAAAACTAAATTGAATGTTTATTATCTGAACTGGAGGGAAAGGCTGCAACTGAGTTGTAAACTGTACATTTTGTGTCCTGAACAAATGTTGATATGGCTACTTTAATAATTTCATGAAGCAATTTTTTCCCCTTCTTGTTTAAAAAAAATAACATTTTTAATGTTTAATACAAATACTGGAGCTTATGCTTATTTCTCTAATTAGATGTTCAGCCCACCGGCTTATCAAATAATTTATTGACACAGTCCTGATTGGAAATAAACTATAATCACCTGATTCAGAATCATTTGTTCATGTAGGCGGGTCAAGAATTTAGCCTGATAAACTCTTGGTTTCTTCTTACAAACAAGAGGTTATTCATTTATTATTTAATTTGTTTTGCATTAATTCACATTAAATTGTTAAATCTTTAATTTTACTTGAATCTGGTGAGAGTGAAGGGTTTTAAGAGAAGGCAGCAAAAATAGACGGCCGAGCCAAGAATGTTGGAAGGGTGGAGAATACAACAAAAATTTGACTTAATGAATCAAATAATACAATATTAATATTTTATTCACCTTGATTTCACCAGGGAAATCCTTCTGAAATTAAAAATCTCTTTTACAAAAATAAATATTCGAATGACGCACAGAAATAGTAGAATCGGTCTATGTCTTAAATACACATGTATGAATTAAAATATGACGACTTTCATGAACACAGGCTTTTGTCACAGAAAACAAAGAGAATCTGTTTTCTGCCCAAAAATCAGATTCGCCAGACCCAAACCAACGTGAGGAAATGACACAGAAAACGTTTTCCTTCACTATAAAAGCATGAAAGTTTTATTCTGAGAGTCCAGTGTGCCACCAGAGAGAGTCGGTGATTTTTCCACTTATATAGCGCCTTTTGCAGATTAAAA
This sequence comes from Poeciliopsis turneri, assembly GCA_922788865.1. Taxonomy (NCBI): domain Eukaryota; kingdom Metazoa; phylum Chordata; class Actinopteri; order Cyprinodontiformes; family Poeciliidae; genus Poeciliopsis; species Poeciliopsis turneri. The sequence continues at coordinate 988,665 of CAKLNU010001041.1, read as the reverse complement.
AAACATCACAAAATGCTTCACCAGAATAAGATGAATGATAAAATAAAGCCTGTGTAAATAGGAGAGCATTTGGTGTTTGTTTGTATTTATTAAAAGAAAGATGCAACAGCAGCATTTTTGCTTATTTTTAATTCCAGTAATTCCAAATCTAACCTATTTGTTCAATTGTTTTGTGGGAGTTTCATATATTTTTGTTACATTCTTACATATTAATTTTTACACATGATGTATATTTTTCTACAGTGCAGTTATGCAATTTATGTGCCAATTTGACATTAAAAAGAGATCTTTTTTTAACTTAATGTTTTATTTATTCTGTTCTAGTTGACCTGCACTGAAACGTTCAATGAACATACATTCATTGAGCCATAAAGTGTCACCATTTCAGTGGTGGGTGCAGGCGGGATTGGTCACAGACATTGCAGGAGTGAAAGAAAGAGGTCAGGAAGGTCAGGAAGGTCAGAAATTCAGCGGGAGCAGAAGCTACGATTAGCCACTTATAAACTGACGTCGTTTTTTATTATTGACATCAGAACTACACAGCCCTGCATCCTGTTGAGTTTTTTCCACCAAAGTGGGTCCAGTTCTAACTCAGGTCTGGAGAAAATGCTGCTTTTTAACAGCTTCTATAAAACCCGAGCTCCAGTTTTCCTCTGCCAGAGAGTCGAGCTGCAGCTTCACTGAAAACGCCTCGGTCAGTAAAACGTTTCGTCTTTTTCTCTGCTGCTTGATTAATAAGTAGCCTGCAGAGAACCAAAGGAGGCAGAATCTAGACGTCATTTCATCCACGTTCAGCGTTTCTGATCCTCCTTGATGTGAAGTGTTTAATCTGTGACAATCTGCAGCTGTTCAGAGTTTGGCTGCCCTTGGTTTTAATCGTTTCCAGCTGAGGCTGAACTTCTATATGGTTATTTATTTTTTACGTATTGTGAACACGCCGCAGGATTTCAAGAGTGCAAATCACTGCAAATATAAATAAATAAATAAATAAATCACATTTCCTCAGCATTTTCCCACAAAAAAACTGCCATAACTTCAGAGTGTTTTCTACTGTGGGACATTTCTGTCAGTGAGAGAATAGTTTTCTTTTTAAATCCTGCAGAGCTCTCAACCTGACAGGCGTACTGAGGGGATTGTTCTCCATAACGTGCATCATAAGACATAATGCAGTCTGCTTAGCTGACTAAAGCTTGAATTAAAAAAATAAAATAATAAAATCCTAGTGAATAATGATAAAAAAAGAGGGTTGAAGGTCTAGATTTTACAAAAACAATCAATAAAAAAAAAAAATCGACTTTGAAGGAGGGGAAACGCGCAATTTATTCAAAACCTTTGTCCTTTTCCGTAAGATATGCTGATTTAATCATCGTGTGTGTGCTTAATGATAGCCATAATAAGGCATCTTTCTTTAAGAAGGACAGCCAACAATGTGGATGAGACAGAGTGCAACCCGTGAGGTCGTCATGGTAATCAAGGAGAGGATGGAGGAGCTAAGACCATCGAGCGGAGGATGCTGGCAGGGCTGAGCTGTGGGCCGCCTAACCTTTATTCCCCAGAGTGATAAGACTCAGCAGAGAGCACAGGACTGCACCACGGGGAGGGATAATGACACAGAGAGGCGGGAGGGAGGAGAGGAAGATGGTGTGAGAGTGATAATAACTACATTTATATGCACAGAAGAAACCCAGGTATTGAGACAAATCAGTGTGAGGCAGGAAACCTGAGAACATGCTCCGACAGAGTGCTGTGTTTCTCTAACTATAAACTTGATCTATAAGCAGCATTAAGCGTTCAAGCCCTCCTCTACATGCGTTAAGCTTCGCCGTCATAGTTTAATCTCATGAGTCGGATTGTTTGTTTGCACCAGAGGGCGTTTCAGCATGGAAACTCATGTCTTGACATCACACTTGATTTTTATTTTTTTTTATTGCACATTTTCATTACCTCAATTGGTTGTGGGAGAGAAGCTCGTATGATCCAAATCCAGTTTTATATATTAAAAAGACCCAGAAGCATTCCAGTCAAATCCACTTAGCTAGAACTTACAAAAAAGCCCCAGTTCTTATTAAATCCAATTTAGGGACTTAGAAAATATCTTAGAAAATAGCGCAAGGGGCAAAAATAAATTACTGCCTCCGACCAGTGAAATGTTAAAATTTAGGCAAATAGTAATGTAATCATGGCCCAGTTAAAGGGGCAGATTTATGCAGCAGCTGCTGGGGAACAGAATAAAAAGAAGAAGAAGAAGAAGAAGAAAATTCAGAGTTTGAGCTGGACAAAAATCAGTCCAGTCCTTTCATTTGTTACCCATCTGTTGCTAGAAAAGGTCATCTTATTTATGTAGCAGATTCTCAGCAACAAGGCAATTCAAAGTGCTTTACATGAATTAAGAGGAAAGACAAACAAGATCAAAGAAAAGTGAGAGAGAAACAAAAGAGCTCTCCACAATTTATATCTAATTTAATCGATTAATTTCTTTGGGTGAACTAAAGGACAATTGCATTGGTATAGAAAAGACGCACTGATTGCTTATTTTTGTGACCAACACACAACAGCATCTATACACACTCTTATGCTACATATTTTTATTTCATTATTATTTTTGTACAAATCAGTTTTCACTTTGATATGAATTTGCTGGTTGAACGTCAGCAACAAAAAGGCGACCATTATTTTTAGACGCCGTACCTTTATGGTTTACCTTGTGTTCCAGTTATGACATAAAGTTTTGTACAAACTACTATGATATTTATTATTTCACCAGAAAAAAAAATACAGAGTAGGAGAGGCAGCAAATAAGGATAAGGGAGATGGGGGAGGGAGCAAAAAAAATAACAGGAGTTGAAAGAATGGGGAGAGAGAGAGAAACCTGCAAAGAAGAGATGCTCTCAGGTAAAAAAAAGACAAAAAAAAAAAGAAAGTGATGCATGTAGGACAGAGAACAGCTGTCCTGAAGCAAAAATATATGATTTCTAAATGGGAATTAATCCTGGTTTAGAGGGTCTCAGCTATGAGGGCTGAAAGGGTTCATCACCTCAAAGCTTTTCCTTCCGGCAAAAAAAAAAAAAAAAAAATGTAGTTTTATCAAACGACGTAAAAAATTCGCCGGCGAGTTTTTTTGCCTTTGTCAATCATCTTTTTTGTGCTTCTCTGAGACCAGTAAGTGCAACACATGCATTATTTATCGGAAAGTCTGTTTCAAAAATATTGTAAGTGACAATGCTCGATTCAAATTCAAATAAGGGGGGGAGGGGTTCTGCAGGCACAGGTGTACGCCTGTGTGATTTCATCACTCTACATGCAAATTTCGACCAGGGATGGCCATGGAGAGGAAGGAGAGAGAGACAAAACGAGAGAGAGAGAGAGGGGAGGCAGCAAAGGAGGGAACACGTGCAGGAAACGAGGAGAAAGAGAGAGGGAAAGAAAAGGAGAAGGATGGTGTGATGACAAAGCTGCAGGCGCAGTGTTTGTACATGCATCTGCAGGCAAATTAATCACAAGCCAGCCTCTTAGTCCATTAAAATGCTAATGTAGGAAAATCTAGACATTTTCATATATTTGCAATATATCCCAGAGCCCAAAGATTATTATGCTAAGTACAGGCTGGCTGCCAGATGAAATGCAAAGACAAATCTAACCAAGATAAAGCCCAAATGAAATGTCTCTTAAGTAATGAAGTAAAGCGTAGAGAAGAAGCATGAAGCAACACTGAAACTATGAGTCCTCATGCAGTCAGACAGCAGAAGATTCTCAGTGATTCACAAAGAGCAGTACTTGTCGATCAATCGTCAATCACACGGGCAACAATCTCCTTCCCTAAACTCAGAAAGGGGTCAGTAGGTGACTCAGCCCATTTGCATTACAAATCTGTGAAAAACTTTGTCAATATTCTGCAAAAAAAAAAGTTACTGTTAAGTAACTAAAGTTAAATCATATGTGAATACGTTTATTGATGATTTATGATGCTCCAACTACTTCCTGCCATCTTTCAGTGGAAACATTCGGTTATTGATCATGTGACTCGTGTAATGCAAAAAAAAAAAAAAAGCGTTTCCATTGGACTTTTACAAAATAAATCAATTTTGATACGGCCAGAGAAAAAAACCCGTTTTCTTGTGACAAAACTTTTCAGCCAAAAAGGAGTTGTTTTTTTGTATTTTGTCCCCCAAAATTGGTGCGTTTCAATAAAGCAAATGAATTTCTGAAACGTTAAATCGCGCTTTGGTCAACAGAAAACGCAGCTCCTGACCTAAACGCACAGAGAGCAATTGATTCCCTTCGAAGAATTTCAAGGTCCTGGAGCGGCCCAGCCAGTCTCCACACATGAAACCAATATCAAATCTTTGGAGGGAGGTGTGACTCCATGTTGCCTAGCAACAGCCCTGAAACATGAAAGATCGGGAGAAGATTTGTATGGAGGAGTGGAGCAAAAAATCCCTGCTGCAAACCTGGTCGAGAACTGCAGGAAGAAACGTCTGACCTCTGGTTTCTGTGCCAGCCATCAAATACTTCTTTCACGCAACAATCATTTACAAATCATACACTGAGATTTTTTGGATTTTTATTTTAGACACCGTCTCTTAGAGTTGAGATATGCCCACGGCAAAAATTACAGACCTTCTTTGTAAAAGGAGAAACTTAATCAGCGGCATATCAAATCATTATTTTCTCCACTGCATGAGTGAGGTACCGGTTCTGTACATTGGTTTTATTTATTCAGCTCCAAGGAGCACATCTTCATGCTTCTGCAGAGTCTTCAAATGGCAACTAAAATATTCTATTCTTTTCCTTCTTCATGTCACATTCATAACTGCACTGTGAATACGTAAAAGTTAAGTCGACAATGTTGCTGCCGGACAAACACACAAAGAGCATAGTGGGTTGTAATGTAAAGGCAAATTTGAAAACTTTTCCACAGCAACGAAAAAAAACTCTGACCACACTTTCAGCCGCGGCTGCACAATTCAAACGCAAACCAAAACGGGAGACCGGAGAGAGCCGCAGCACGAGTCCCTGGTTTTAATTAAGAGAATTTAAAATGTTCTGAGGTAAATATTTTTCTCAATGTGTCGCAAATGACTGAAATCTTGTTTCACCTTTAAACCGACCTGCACAAGCCAAAGGGTATTTTCACACCCGGCAGTCGGTAAACTTGGTTCGATTGAGGGCCAAAATTGCAACGATTGTTTTATTTTCTGCTGGTGACCAAACCTTAAGGAAAACCTTGTGTACCGCCTCGCTTGCGGCTCCCATTTAAGGGGAATGAAAGACTTTTGACTCGTTTCAGATAAACTGCCACCCACTTTAAAGAGAAAAGGCATGTCTGTTAGGGGGTGGGAGGATACTTTTTCACATGGCAAAATAAATAAATAAATCAAAGAATCATGGTTTAGCACGTCCTGAAACCTAACCCACGACTGCACAACGCCTGAGACAAAATATTTATGTGATCATTTACGAGGGTAAAACGGCTTCTGCTGCGCTCGTTAACTGATAAACATTAACAGCCGCAGTCACGACCGATGATTACAGGAGACGTTTTGGGTTCTTTCAGCTTCACGGTTCTATTTTCACCTCCAGTTCTAGGGGACCCAGAGTGTTTTGTGTTTGTTCTGAAGCTTGAGAGAAGTTTCCTTCGCCCAGTCAGCCCATTTTACCAGGAAGTGCGACACAGACGCTGGCAGGGAGCCTTTTTATATAAACAGGCGAACTACAAATGTCGGCGTCTGCGCTGCCTGCCGCTGTGATTATTATAGGAACAATACGCTCATATAAATATCCAGAACCTCTCTGATAATATTTTTGGGTCAGTTTCACGCTCACAAGATATTTTGATGAAAAAGATACGGGAAGAAAACCAACGGGAGTAAGGGGAAAAAAAAATGACTCGAACTGTAAAGATATGCAGCAACGTAGAGACTGAGCAGTAGGACTTGGTTTCCAAACACATTGAATTTTTTTCACGTTTTGTCACAAATTTCAATGTGTTTTGGAAAAAGTAGTTTAGGAGGACGAAAAAAAAAAAGTTTGCAGCTGTTTTCTGAGCGGAAAAATGTTTGAATATCTGTACAAATTTTTAAGAATAGAAGCTGCCACTTGTTATGTCACAGCGGCGTCGATGAGTTGATGCAGGCGTTTCCTCAACTCTGCAGACGTGGAGCGGATACACGAGTTGGACTTGATCAAGTGAAATTAGAAAACTGAAAACTGTGGCTGCATTTCTTATTCTTCCAAACTTGAAGTTGAACTCTTCAACTCTTCCCTTGTTGAATGATTAATGAATCTCTGTGAGATCAAAGTTAGATGTTTTATGGACCCGACTCCTACAACAGCTAAAACGAAATAATCTTCGACTAATTTAGTATCGATTAATTGGTACCTGGAGTTTACAGATATTCAGAGCAGAAAAAAAGCTAAAACTGTACAAAAATATATACATTTTGTAATTTAAGATCACAAAAACCTTTGTGACCACCTAAAGCGTCTGAAGTTTTAATTCCACCTGATTCAAAGTCTCTAAATCAACTTTTCTACTAAGCCAATCATTAACTGTTTAATCCAAGAAATGAACAGGTCAGTCTGACACCGAGTTGATGTTAACTCAAGCAGAAAGGGCTGAGCTTCTCACACTTTTATGTTAGAAGTATTTTTTAGCTGCAGGTACATCTTTTGTTACAAATGACCAAGAGGTCACAAAATGACTTCTATGTTATTGTACTTTAGGCAGTAAAAAGTTGTGTTTTTTTTTTTTTTTTTAATCTAAAAATTGAATTTAATTGTTTATATGCATAATGTATTTCTAATATTGTATAAAAAAAGAAAAGGTCCTGCAGAATGTGGCATTTTTTAAAATCAGATTAATCGTCAGAGCAGCGTGCACAGTCTGGTGTATTCTCAAAGGCTCACTGGTTTTATTTAAGGGTATCACATTAAAAGAGGCTGAATTTCAAATTGCATTAATTTATTTTTATTTCTTTTCAAAGCCACTACTTGCACTACATATCTGCAGCAGTATGAGTACTTATGCAGGGCTCTGTACACCAAATAAATATATTTGTATCTTCATTTTGCAGGTCACAATAACTCTCTACCTACCTAGACTTGTCGGCTTTATAAGTTCGTCAAGCAGGTCGTAGAAAGGCAGCCTCTGGAGCTTAACATCCGGGTGGACCGGGTGCAGCGAGGCCGAAGTGGGCAGGTGGTGCGTCAGCGCGGTCAGCTCGTGCTTCCCGGGTCCGAGCAGCGAGAGGGGCAGTAAGGCAGCGGGCGACGGGGCGCCGCCGTGGCCGGCGTGGCCCTCGTACGCCAGCTGCGTCAGGCCGGCAGGCAGCGCCGCCCCGCCTCCCCCGACGACTCCGACTGAAGCCGGGTGGTGCGGCCCGGTCAGCGCCAGCTCGGGGTGGGAGACCATTTTGGCAGGGAAGCGTCTTCGGTAGAGCTCTTTGATCTTCATGTGCACGGCGGGACTGCAGCCGGATTTCAGCAGGTGGAGCGCCTTGGTCAGCAGCTCGTGCTTGCGTCCATGTTTGTTGCGCCCCGCGTAGCCCAGCAGCACCTGCAGCTCCGACACCCGCAGGCTCATCACCATTTGCTAAGAGAGGGAGACAAAAATAATGAGAATAAACTCCTGACGTGTAACTTCAGTGCTAATACCATGAAACGGCTGAAACGATTAATTGTGATGAATCGATTATTGGAATAATTGAATCAGTAATTGATTAATTGTTACCTGGAATAAACAGACCAAAAAAAAACCCAAAAACAAAACAAAACAAAAAAAAATATATAAAAAAATTCCCTTCTCACCCACCGCGGGTGGTTCTTATCCTCTGAGCTCGGGTCCTCTACCAGAGGCCTGGGAGCTTGAGGGTCCTGCGCAGTATCTTGGCTGTGCCAAGGACTGCACATTTCTGGACTGAGATGTCTGATGTTGTTCCTGGGATCTGTTGTAGCCACTGCTCCAGTTTGGGGGGTGACTGCCCCGAGGGTCCCCGATGACCACAGGCACCACTGTGGTCTTCACCTTCCAGGCCCTCTCCAGTTCCTCCCTGAGGCCCTGGTATTTCTCCAGTTTCTCGTGCTCCTTTTTCCTGATGTTGCAATCGCTTGGTATTGCTACATCTACCACAACGGCTTTCCTGTGTTGTTTATCCACTATGACAATGTCTGATTGGTTCGCCATTACCATTCTGTCTGTCTGGATCTGGAAGTCCCACAGGATCTTAGCTCTGGCATTTTTCACCACCTTTGGGGGTGTTTCCCACTTTGATCTCGGGGTTTCCAGTCCATATTCTGCATAGATGTTTCTGTACACTATGCCTGCCACTTGGTTATGTCGTTCCATGTATGCTTTCCCTGCCAGTATCTTGCACCCTGCTGTTATGTGCTGGACTGTCTCAGGGGCCTCCTTACACAACCTACACCTTGGGTCTTGTCTGGTGTGGTAGATCTGGGCCTCTATTGCTCTGGTGTTTAGGGCCTGTTCCTGGGCGGCCATGATGAGGGCCTCTGTGCTGTCCTTGAGCCCAGCTTTTTCCAGCCATTGGTAGGATTTACTGATATCAGCCACTTGGGTTATTTGCTGGTGGTACATCCCAGGTAGGGGCTTGTCCTGCCCATGATGGTATCTCTGGCACTTCAACCTCCGTTCCCTGTTGTCTGAGACATTCACTGAGCACATTGTCTGTTGAGGCTTTGTCCCTGATGTATTTATGGATCTTAGTTGTTTCGTCCCTGGACAGTGGTTCTCACACTCACTAGTCCTCTGCCTCCTTCCTTGCGGCTCGTGTACAGTCTCAGGGTGCTGGATTTGGGATGGAACCCTCCATGCATTGTTAGTAGCTTTCTAGTCTTAATATCTGTGGCTTTTATCTCCTCCCTTTGGCCAGCTAATTATTCCAGCAAGGGTATCTGATTACTGGCAGGGCATAGCTGTTTATCGCACGGATTTTGTTCTTGCCATTGAGCTGGCTTCTCAGGACTTGCCTTATTCGTTGGAGGTATTTAGCTGTTGCTCCTTTCCTTGTGGCCTCATCGAGGTTGCCATTTGCTTGTGGTATACCTAGGTACTTGTAACTGTCCTCTATGTCTGCTATTGTTCCTTCTGGGAGTGAGACCCCTTCTGTGCGGATCACCTTCCCCCTCTTTGTAATCAGCCGACCACACTTCTCTAGTCCGAATGACATCCCAATGTCCGTGCTGTAGATCCTGGTGGTGTGGATCAGTGAGTCGATGTCTCGCTCACTCTTGGCGTACAGCTTGATGTCATCCATGTAGAGAAGGTGACTGATGTTGGCCCCATTTTTGAGTCGGTATCCGTAGCCAGTCTTGTTGATAATTTGGCTGAGGGGGTTCAGGCCTATGCAGAACAGTAGCGGGGACAGAGCATCTCCTTGGTATATGCCACATTTGATGGACACTTGTGCAAGTGGTTTGCAGTTGGCTTCAAGGGTGGTTTTCCACAGCCTCATTGAGTTTGCAATGAAGGCTCAGAGTCCTGTTGATGTTATACATCTCTAAGCATTCAATGATCCAAGTATGCGGCATTGAGTCATAGGCTTTCTTGTAATCAATCCAAGCCATGCACAGGTTGGTGTGTCGGGTTTTGCAGTCTCGGGCAACTGTGCGGTCTACGAGGAGTTGGTGTTTGGCTCCTCTGCTATTTACACCGATACCTTTCTGTGCCATGCTCATGTGCTTATCCATGTGTTTGCTTATCTTGGCCGCTATGATGCCTGACATGAGCTTCCAGGTTGTGGAGAGGCAGGTTATTGGTCGGTAGTTGGGTGGGACTGGGCCCTTTGATGGATCCTTCTGGATTAGGATTGTCCGCCCTTCAGTTAACCATTCAGGGTGAGTCCCACTTTGTAGCAGCTGGTTCATTTGGCCTGCCAGTCGCTCATGGAGGGCAGTGAGTTTCTTTAGCCAGTAGGCATGGATCATGTCAGGCCCTGGTGCTGTCCAGTTTTTCATACCTGAGACTCTTTCTTGGACATCTGTCACAGTGATGGTTACCGGGGCTTGCTCAGGGAGGTTGCTATGGTCCTCTCATAGAGAGATCAACCACTGTGCATTGCTGTTGTGGGACGCCTCCCTTTCCCATATGCCTTTCCAGTATTGTTCAGTCTCCAGCCTTGGTGGGTCTGCTCTGTTGTTATTACCCTGCCATTGAGAGTACACCTTAGGTTGAGTGGAGAAGAGCCGATTAATCCTTCTGGATTCATTCTCCCTTGTGTATATATATATATAAATATATATAAAGACTAAACACTTTCTTTGTCTTTAAATATTTTCTAATCTGTTTTAGCTTCACCTTGTTCAAATTCAGTAAAATTATTCTATTAATCAAAGTTTGAATCCAATTATTAATTAGTGAATATGAATTAAACCTGTATTGATGTTCAGTGCAGCATATTGATGTTAAAAGTCATTATTTAATTGCAACAAATGATCAGTTGTTGATCATTTGTTTGCAATGTATGCAATCAAATGTTTATTTTCTTAGTTAAAAAGGGAATTGAATCATTTGTTTACTGATATATTTTAATGTTTTTCAATTTTTCTTAATCCGATTAATTCATTAATTGTCGGAATAATAGATTGATTAATCGATTACTAAAATAATCGTTAGTTTGCAGCCCTACAGCGTCCAAACCAAATCTGGACAAGTGTGATAAAACATTCGACTTTAACTTAAAGTTTAGCATTTGTCTGCAAGATGTTTCACAGATCACTAAAAGTACCTTCAAAGTACCTATATGTTTATACCAGCCTGTACCTGCCTGATTTCAGCTGGCTGTAAAGTTTGGCATTTTACCCCAAGGGTCCATAAGAACTGACTCACATTTGGAGTCAGACTTTGAGTTTTTAGCGTCGCCACGTCTTGACTTTATTCTTTAGCTGCAGTGTGTCGTCAAGTTGAGGCGCACGCGTACAGTTTTTATGTTTTAAGAAGACTTCCAAAAAAATGAACGAAGAGAGTAAAGTTGCAAAAGGAAATGATCAGATTGAGCAACAAAAAGCCCAACCAACGTAACCTGTGCACAGTTTCACTTAGATAGATAACCGGCACTCATTGTTAATCCTTCTTAACTTTTAATGTGGGGACAGTCTATCTGTGTAGAGAACTAAAACTCAGAATTCAATCAATAACACTCAGAGGGATAAAAAAAAAAAAACGTCTTAGAATGAATCAAGCTTCTCTGAATGACAGTACTCCTAAGTCACACATGAAAGCTAAAACTGAGTGCCCAGAAACCAAACATATCCACACGGTCACTTGGAAAGACAGGAGGCTTCTATTCATCGTTAATCTGATGTTGCAGTCCATCGCCCCCTGCTGAGCCACGGCGTTTTAAAACGCGTCGGACGGCATTAACCCACAGCACACCTGCATTTCCCCTCAGTGGGACAATTAAGGACATTTCTATTCTTTTTCTATTCTCGGAGGGAAACGTTGAGAAAAGCCCAGTGTGAGCGAAATGCCAGCAGCAAAAGCGAACCGCGTTCAATTGATTCCCAGTAAAAAACGAGCGCAGAGTTTTTGTTCTTGTTTACAATGGTGAAGTGGGGGAACTGGTTTGGGCTCCCCCCTCTCAGCCAACGTGACCTTAAAGTAAAATAGAAAGCACTAAGGAAACAAACTGTGCAAAGGGAAGCAAAAAATGTAAAAAAAAAAAATCCTCAATCCAAACCTGAAGGCAATTTTTTTTTCTCTTTTTCCTTTTTTTACAGTTTAAAATGAGAAATGCCAGATTTTCATGGCACTACCTACTCCCAACTTGCTGCTGCTCACTGACTGTCAGCTGGCTGATAGAAGGCTGATGCATTCTTCCCCAGAAAGCATGATTTACCCACCAAGTACCACTCTAATTACAGTTTTATCAAAAGTGTAGTTGAAAAGCTGTGAGGAGGGAGTGCGTTAGCAGCCACCTGCAGGTTGGTTACTAAAGCACAAAGCTCCACTAATTAACCAGCTATTATGAGCTTGTTATCCTCCTAGTGTAACTCTACAACACGCAGAACAGCAAAACGTTGTTCACAATACAAAGACATGCATACTTGAAAACTCTGAATCAAGCTGGTGCTTATTCTAACTTTCTGCTTCAGTCGATAACAATTGAAACAAAGAAACTCACATAACATTGTTATAAGTATTACTGATTGCAAGCAGTATTGACTTATGATTTTCTAAGCCACAACAATCTGTGGACGTAAATATTCTTAGTTTACTATTTTTATCGTTTTATTTCCTTAAAACTTTTACCAACGCTCGAATTCGAGGTCAGTAATAATAAACCAGGTAGGTTTTCTTATGAAACACAGAGAGATAAGGAACTGAAAACTAAACAAGAAAAACTCCCTAAAAAAATAAACATTTATTAAATACAAGGCATTTTAAAATGAAAACCTCCTCTATTATTGCCTCTTGGTTGAAATATATAACAGAAACAGATTGCAGTGATGACTATCAAAGAATATGTAATATTGTAATATATAATATAGTCTGAATAGTTGGGTTATTTTTATATGTAACTGCATAAATAATAAGTGCTTCAATTGTTGATGAAAGTTAAAAATAGCAATTTTGTAAAGCATATCTATGATATTCTGTTATTTCTGTTTGGGACGCAATGCTTCATTTACAAAGCAGCCAATCCAGGAGAAGCATTTATGTTCCTTAGTGCCGATTGGCTGAATCCTCCAAGAGCAGAGATAAAGAAGACTGTTTCTTCTTTACAGTCGTGCTAAGATGGTTTCCACTGTGTGTATTCAGGTGATTTGGAGTCTGAACTATTAAATGTAGCAGCTCCAGGCGTCTCTTGAAGGAGTCTCGAGTATTCACTGATTTCAGCTCTCAGTGGTCGGCAATGGTTCAGAACCGTCACAAATACCAGTCGAAAAAAATCTTTCAAGAAGCATAATTGATTGTTTAGATTAATTATTAATTGTGGTTATTGTGGTACTAGTTTCACACCAAGTCATGCGTACAATACTCAGTTCTGCTGCTTTGTTAGGAGCTTCACCAATGCGAACAAATCCATAAAGTAACAGGCTCCACCATGCTGTGAGTTCCTAACAAAAGCAGCATCTCACCCAACCACGCCACATACAAATAAAGATATCAAGTTAGAAATTTCCAACCTGTTCGCAAAAGCAATCCAAGTTTCGCACAAACAAATAAAACAAGAATAAACAATGAGCAGGTTTTTTAAAGAAGATTTTTTTTTTTTGGGATTGGAATAAACCCACGAAGGTTTCATTTATTTTTTTATTATTTTTTTTCCCCTAACTTGATATGAGGCTGAGAGCCAAACTCCCACGGGACAGTAGGATGGAGCAGGTTCAGCAAAAGCACAGAAAAAGGAAATAAATAACAAAAATATCCAGCTTTAGGCTTTAACAACAGTTTGCAGAAGAATCGTCTCGCCATACCAAATTGTATGATTTAAAGATGGAACCTTAAACTCTGTTCAATAAACATAAATTGTTTTTACAGTTTAACTCCTAACATTTTAAAAGATAAAACTGATTTCAAACTCGAGTTTTAGTGTCACCAGAAGATATTTTAATTTTAGGCCCTATTTTAAGTCAAACTTTTAAAGAACATTCGTTCTCTAAATGTTTCTGTGTAGAAAAAAATACAAACAAAAACACTCCAAACAACATTATTAAAGCTACAGTGACGTATTTAAAGCCATGCAAGGCATTTATCGGTACTTATAACAGTTGCTGCATTTCTGCTTTTGAAGTAAATGCAACTTGAACTTTTCAAAATCGTTTGGTTTCACGGCGGCGAAACCTCACCCGATGTACATTTTCTTACTCAGTTTGAATGTAGCTTGATTAAAAAGTATTAAACACTGCCTTAGTTTCATGCAGCGATGTTCACAGGAGCTACATACTGTATAACCTATGTGTTCTGTATTCAGCTGACATTTGAAATGACAGAAATATATATATATACGACAGATGTGGGCCACGTTCTGTGACCTAACCATAGCAGCTGCTTTTCACACAGAAACTAAGAAACGTGTTGCAAAAGAAACAAAACAAAAACACTTTCTGACTGAGGGAAGACACTGCATGCAGTCGAATTTTTGTCCATTTTTATCAGGGCACCTGTCTGTTCTTGAACGAATAGCCATCGTTCTCTGAGGTTATCCACAGATGAAATATTAAACTGTAAAGTCTGGTCTTGTCCTGGTTCCTTCAAAGTCTGAGACAACACTGAAATCTGAAGCTTCTTGCACTTTGCTGTGACAATTATCCTTGGAAATGTCAACTTATTTTTATCTCGAGTGCCTCAGGTGTAAAGTGCACCTCTCACGCTGGTTCAACCACGGACCCGAGCTGTGTGATTAAAACCACAGCGCAGCAATAATACCAGTAAATCTGAACGGAACAGAAACCCCAAAACAATTCACGGTTTACTGTAAGTCATGCTCCACTTTTGCACATTGAACTTTCACTCTGCAAATGTCGCAAAACAATTTCTGTTCTGCATTCACAGGAAGTGTTCCCGTACAACTATTCCATATAGATTTAGATTAATTGCTGGTGTTCTTAGAAGAATAGAAACTCAAAAGTGTTTCAGCCTCGTCCAGTTCGCTTAAAAAAGAAGAAGCGGCTCCACTGGGAACCAGCACCAATAGAAATTAAAAGTACAAAATGTTTCACAGAAGGAAGAATGATCAGTCTGAGTGCAGTAATGAACAAACATTTGCTATTTAAATAAAACGGGTTTACATTTCCTGTGGATTCCTGTTGTTTCCTCTGTGTGACGATTTCTGCCGTAGGCATCTTATTAAAAATGACTAAACGTCAACTTTGATTATATGGCAACTTTAAGTAGTACTCTATGCAAATAATGAGCCTCCTAACCATAGTGGTTAATTTTAAATGCAGCCTTGCAGGAAGCTAATAACCCGCCTTGATCATCTCAACCCACTCTGCAGTGACAATGATGGACAAAAAGTCAAAACTGGAGCCAAAAGTGACATACCGCATTTGGATAATAGTTATCCAGGAACCCAGCCATGTCTAGACTTAGTACTGCTGATAATTAAACGACCCAAAGCAGAAACATGGCAACCAGATTATTCACAAGGCTCCAAATAGGCCTGCATAAATTTTATGTGAAGATCTTTTAATTAGTTAACAGAACTTTAACAGAACATTATAAATAAGGATTCTTTTGCAGACAGCTACTAAATAGGATGTTTTCTGACTTTCTTGTGAGGAAAACATGTTACTGCTGAATGTTGCGATGATAATATAGAATGTGATGAACGCTCATCTTCCCCTCTAATCGTTTCCCTCGTCACTTTATTCCTTACCTTAAATGTAAAGTGTTGAGGTTTGTGGTAATTTTATGAATGTCTGGTGTTAACAATTTAACGATACAAACATCAATATTGCAATTTCTGCGATATTGCCGTTCGATTGTGCAGGTCTGATTTAAAAAGCATAATATCTGAGTTTAATCAAAATGAATTAATCTGAATTGCGCATCCTCTTTGTTTTTCTTTCTCATATAAACAGCTCCTTGCACCTCAGTGCTCCTTCTTCTTCTTCTTCTTCTTCTTCTTCTTCTTCTTCAGGGGTTCAGTGATGTCTCTTTCCAACATGGAGACATCAGACATTAAAAATCCCAACATGTCTAAACATTCCACATTTGTCTATAGTCCATTTTTCAGACTTCTCAGAATTTTTGTGTATTAAAATAAAATACAAACATTCACTTTGAACGTATGGCAGACATTTCTAGCACAAGAGAGGGAAGAGTGGAAATCATAAGGAAGGAATAATGAAGGATGGACACGAGGAAGGAAGTACAGGGACGATAAATAAAGGACGGGGGAAGGAACATTTTCTCCGTCCTTCAGACAATCAGCAATAGACTAGAGACACAAACATTTTTCCATATTGATGTGAATCTATTAAATACTGAAATCAGATTCCACAGTTTTCCAGACCGTCTAGGTTCCCTGCATTTCTGTTATTACCTTTGTGCATTTTGTTTTTCTTTCCTATAAAAAACACGCCTGAAGACGTCCTGCTGTGTTTTCCTCTCCTTAGACTTGGACCTGAATCTGGATGAAAGATGAGTCTGACTGCAAAGTATCTGACTGGAGGAAGTGAATTTAAACTGAACTGGAGTTAAGAGATTGAAATGAATTGGACCGATTTGTTTGGTAAAGAGTCTTGAAATTAGGATTTCTTCTTTTTCTACTTCGTCTTTATTCACCTAGGAAGACAGATGAGAAGAATTTCTTATTTACAGTGCAGCTTTGGACCTGTTACCCTTTTGGGGTAACAGGTGGTCTCCATCTATTCATTATATTCAGTAATAAGGAATAACATTTTGTTGTAGCATTCGAGTTAAACTTGACATTTGAAGCAAACTTATATTTAAACCATCTTCCTTTAATCAACACCTCAAAAAAAAAAAACTTCATGTTTTATATGTTTCCCACCAGGCACTTATTTTTTATTTATTTTATGAATCATATCCTATTTCTTGAACATATACAAGTCTCACCTGATGAAGTGAGACTTCATCAGGCCTAAACTCCGCTTCCTGAGACGTCGGCTGCAGGTCATGGGGTCGTTTAACACCAAAGGTCTGAAAGCCAACCAACGTTCACACCGTCTGAAGCGACAGAGCTGCACCTGATGCGCTGCTGCCACATAATGCGGACCGTGCAATTTTTCACACAGTTTTAGTAAATCCCTGAGACCTGCTCTAACACTGCACACTACTCGCAAACAAACCATCGGCCTAAAAATGCACCGAAAAGCCGATTCCTGTGCAGAACAGAAAGTTGAGGCTGCACAGTGTAACAGGTCCACCCAGAGTAAACCAGACCTGTTTTCTGCCAAAGCACACAGAGGCAAGTGGGAGGCAGACGCCAATATGTGAATGCAATTCTAATGCCTCTGGTCTGAGCCACACTGCAGTCATAAAAACACATCATTCAAACACAAGACAGCAGGAGGCTCAATCACAGGTGCAGCCGCCTATAGACTCTCGGCGTGTACATATGTGCTTCGTACAGTGCCGGATAATTCAACATGATCTGGAATTATCCAAACATGAACACGCAGTTTATCAATTCCTCTGCTGCCGACATGAATGGTCAAGTTTCATGAAATATGCATGTAAATGTGTGAGGTGGGGGTATGGGGGGGGGGCGCGACGTGGAGAAATGGTGACATTGGCTGCCGATCGTTTCACACACACGCCACCTCCCCCGCCCACTGCTGCCACAAAGCAAACACACACAAAAGGAAGACAAATACACAAAAGCACAAACAGTGCCTCAAATAAACCTGGCGCACACACCGACACACACACACACACATACACGCACACACACACACACACACACACTTCCACCACATTGCGGATGTGTTACATTCCTCTGGCTTCAAAAAATAGAGGGAGAACAAACAGGGAGGAGGGAAAAAGAAGTGGCAAGGGAAGTGTTGGAGGAGAGACAGATGAACAGTTCCCTGCCTGCCCCCCTCTTCCTCCTTTTCCTTTCTTTCCGCTGTCAATCATTCACTTCAGCATTCCCGGTCAGCAGCGCGAGGCTTCGAGCTCTGTTTAATGAATGATTTATTCCAGAAATCTTTCTTTGTGCACAATATGTTTTCCACCAAATGTTAAAAATCTTTCTCATCACTTTTCTTTTTTTTTGCCTGCAGACAGACGGAAAGCTTTGTTCTTGAATGAGGAGCATAGCTAAACCAACAGATGCCGCTTTGTTCACATTTCTTCCTCTAAAAGCTAAAGACCTGTGGAGGGAATAGATCATTAGTGATCAACGACGCAGTCAAATTCTGTCTCGTTTTGCAGTTCCTGAAGCTGTATTAGTGCAACCAATCAGTGATCAGTAGGTCAAAAGTGACAAATCAAATGACAAATGTCTCAACACTGAAAAAGCCCACTTTGTTTTGGTCTGTGAATGCATCACTAAACAAATTCATTGAGGCACTAGTTTTCAAATAAATCATTTATATGTTAAAGGCATATGCTTTAATGGAAAAAAGGTTATTATTTTTCCAACTTTTCATAAAGCCCTGTTTTTATGAGTTTTTATCAGTCACAGTAAAAAGTATCAATGTATAAATACATTAAGCATTCTCTCTTCTGGACATTTTTTATCAAAATAAAATCATTGAAATACTAGGATATTATATCAGGCCAATATTAATTATTAAAGAGAGCAGTTGCTGTCCATTTTAGGGATTTAAAGATGGTAAAAAAAAATAATTCATTGAAATTGTGGACCGTCTTATTGTTTAAGCTCAGTTTAAGTTCAAGAAAACATGAGGTCCAGGTATATTATTTATGAGATGAGTGAAAGCTAAAACACTACAAATCAAAGTGTCTGAACCAGCTGGAGGCTGAGCATCAACAGATAGTAAGGAACATGTTTGCTACAACAATTATCAAGACGAATGAATGAAAACAGGTTCGATTTACTGTAGATTTGCTTATTTTTGTGAAACAAAGATAAACATCACACAATTATTAAGGAAACTAGACCCTAACCCAGTCTCCTTTAAGATCGGAGACGGACAGTGGGTATAAACTATTGATGGGTTCCACTTCTTAGCTACCCTGGGAAAGTTTGCTTTATGGTGTGACACCTGTGACACCGTGTAGAGCACAGGTGTCAAACTCAAGTCCTCAAAGGCCGTTGTCCTGCAGCTTTTAGGTGTGCCACAAGTACAAAAAACTTGAATGAAACGGCTTAATTATCTCCTCCTTGTGATCAGTAGATCAGTTCTCCAGAGTCTTGCTAATGACCTAATTATTCTGTTCAGATGGTGCAACAGAGGCTCATCTAAAAGTTGCAGGACAGCTGCCCTTGAGGACTGGAGTTTGACACCCCTGGTGCAGAGGGAGTGCAGGGCTCCCAGGATGCTTTTCACGAGTCATCTAGTAAAACTCAATCAAGGGCCGTGTTTGCATTCCTGGCACACATTCGAACTTGTGTCTAGTGTGAGTTGGATTCCACCAGAGCTGCACCTGGTCTCTGATCCAGTTTGTGCATGGACAGGATCTCAAGGACTAGTCATGGAGAGGAGGGTGTCTGGTTCGGGTACGTCAGAATTTGCTCTGCACTTTCAGTAGAGAAAGTGGTTCTGCTGGTATCTAGAGGGAATGACCTTCAGCGTGAACCGGAGCAGCTTGAAGCTGAGACTGAAGCAGCCAGGATGAGACGGCTCCAATATGTGTGAGACAATAGTTCTCCACCAGAAAATGGTGGATTGCTCCTAGTAAAAGGGGCTTAACTCTAAGGGGCTGATCTGATACAGGTGTTCCTAAGTGTGAACGAGCTACGATGCCTTAAGATGCTTAAACTCCTTGCAGTGAAGTTTAAGTTTATTGGTTTCTTGTTATGAGTTGTTTAGTGGGGGTGGACAGATGGATTAGGGGACTCATATACAATGTTACCGCTGCTCCGGTCTGATGTGAAAGAAAAAGCTGAGCCGAATACCAAAATTCTCAATTCACAGGTCTGACGACATTCCAACGTTCAATTCACATTATAGCAGCCGATCCGCAGTGATCAAAAGCCGTGTGTGCTTTCAGAGCAAACAGCTGGGATTATGGAGCAAAGGGGCGTGATCTACAACTCCCAGCATTCAGCAGGCTACGGCACAAAGAACAGCAGAGAAGACTAAGTTCTTTGCAATGCAAAAATGCACGCAGTGTGTTAAAAATGAGCGAAGTTTCTGTGCACCGTCCTCCACGTTAGCATCGGCATCAAATTGTGGACAGTGATGTGCTTCTGCTCGGTGCACACAACAGATTCCTGCTGCAGCTGCCATCTTTGCTTTGCTTCATAAATCCCATTAAATCCCATTATATTGCAGTCCGTAAAGGCAATCAGTTTGCAGCTACCTCTTAAGTTGCTGCAAACTTAAGAGGGAATATTATTCACTCTGTGGGGGAATAATGATGGGTTTATGAGGACGCGTACAAAACAATATGACACGTACTTAAAGGTGTCGAAGGACATTTCTTTAAATTCATAAAAGCTTAAATGTTAAGAAAGTAAAAATTGAAATTTTGCACCTCCTTGAGTCTCCAAAGGAAAATGTTTGTTGTTGATTTGAAAAATAAAGTAAATATTAGTTATTTTGTGAAGAAATGCACTAAATAAACAAGAGTTTGTTAAAAAAATGAAGAGAAAATAATGAACTAGTTTGATAAGTAAAAACAGTCTGTTAAAATATTGTGTCCTGTCGCTTTAAGACTGAAAACTTTTTCATAGTTTTGTGTGATATACAGATAGCTCTACTTAAAGCATGTATGTAACCTCTATTTAATCAAGTATGTGACATTGAGATTAAAAATATTTTTTTAAAGTAAGACCTGACCAAGACTGGGAGCCGATTACCAGCAATTACAAATCTAAACTACAGCTATCAAAACCCATTTAAAATAAAACATGAATAACAAAAGAGCAAACATAGCCAGAACGGTAAAAATAGGAATAATATGAGCACGGTAATAAAAATTCTTTTTTATCATAATCATTGTGAACTTTGGGCACAGTTGATAGAATAAATCTTTGTGCAAAAACTAAACCTCCTGAACAAGTGCGTCAGTGTTGGTGTTGTGTATTTTTATATTGTTCTGCCTAAAGTCAGGCTCCGCTAGTGACTGACTGACTATTGATCAAAATTGTCCTGAATTATGATTCATTAAGGGGCGGGACTAACCAGGAGGAGAGAGAGACAAAAGCAACGTGGAGACTCAGTGGAGTCTGCAGCAACTTTTGGAGGAGTTTGTTGGACGTCTGCTCAATAAGTGCAACAACTTTTCTGTGCGCTGGAGGGACATGTGTGGAGCCGGCTGCTGGAGATCTGCATACGAGCCTGCTGAGGGGGAGAGACTGGCTGCTGTGGATTGCTTTGCGTTTCCCACGGCCTTCACCGAGAAACATGGATTGTTTTCTGAAAGACAAGGCATCAGAACCTTCTCTGCACCAGAAACTGTGGATTGAAGAACAGCGGTGAGTGACTACTGGAACAGGCCTGCGATGGGCGGCTTTTTCAAAAACAATTTATCCATTTTATTTTTTGATGGGGGCCACTAATTAAAAAGTGTCATTTGCAGTTATTTCATTTCACTAAGACCTGGGGACTGTTATTTGATTTATTAAGAGCTCTTGGGATGCAGCGCAAAATAAAACGAACTAAGAACTTCAGTGTGCCAACTAGTGTTAAATACTGATAAAGTGCTACCATCGTTTTGCATGGGCACATGCAGATAGCTGCTTTAGGACATGAACAAATGTTTAGCGCCATAAAATTCCCAAATTTAAGCAGCAGCAGGAGAAGCAGCAGCAGCGGTACACTGAAGAAAACCTGAAAATGGAGGAACATGAGCAGCATCCCAGAAAGTAGCCTAAGTGTTGGTTAAACTTCCCACTGCCTGCACACCAGGCTGCAGCTTTACGGCCAATTAATGCTGCCTTTAAATTCATAAACAGTTCCACCCGTTTCTAGTGACATTCAGACTCTTTACCCCTCGTGCTTTCAGCGTGCTCAGTAAGTTGAGTTGGGTTTTGAGTAAATAGCAAACAGCAATGGAGGAGAAAATCTTGATCATGTTAATTCTCTGAAAAGCACATAACGATTACCGCTGGTAATGCCAGGCATGTTGCGTTTCGGTAAGGGTCCACGGGCTGCCTGAGGGCGGACTAAAATATGCACAAATTGAATGCAGAAGAAGAACAGAAGCCTCTTCGAATTAGACATGAAAAAGAGCCATAATTCACTCGTAAACCGATGAAGAAAACAGGGCTAATATTCACGAGTGACGCTGTGTCGTCAATATTAGCGTGGAAGACAAAGATCTGATGGGTGTCTTTTTTAAAATATTGTTTTCATGACCAAATTCCAGACTAAACTTAGCACATTTCTGAATTTGTGGTGTCGCGTGGTTGGGTGAAAATGACTTTATGATCTCATTTTGATGTTATCACTAAAACATTTCTGCGACATAAAAAACACACACTGTGAATGAAAAAAAAACAAAACATCCGCTGTGTAAGAGAATAGACTTTATCTGGAATCTAAAACATCACCTTTTGAGCCGCTTTTCTAAAAAAAGTGTTTTATCTTTATAAGCCTCTTGAACCTTATGGCCAAATGAGCAAATAGATTATCAGACTCCCTGGAGGGAAACTGTGGCAAAGCTTTAGTTTCTTTTCTTTTTCATAAAAAGGACAGAAATTAAACTTTATAAATTTGTTTTAATGTGTAAAACAGAAGGCATGTGGAGGTTTAGAGAAAGTGGAGTCAAAGTAGACGATAGAAATTCACCAGTTAATTAGCAAGTGAAGAATTAAGTCTGGAAACTCAATCGTGAAACGTGTCGAGAAAAACATGCTCTGACACATTTGAGGTGAGTAAATATCAGATAAGGCCATTAAAGGTTTGAACCACTCAAAAAAAGCCACAGACTCCTACAACATGTTGCGGTTCTTCTAGTACAAAATGCTGTTTTTACTTTTTTCACATGTAATAATTCTGGCCTGGAACGTGACAAATGCATCCAGGGTTTGTATTAATTGCGGACAATAAAAACCCGAATGAAAACGTCAAACCACAAAGTTTTCTACTGTTCTCTATCATTTTTTTTCCCCCATTCGTTCAACTTTGTACTTCGCCTACCAGGAAAGGGGGAGGGAACAGCATTTAGCAGCAAATTTAATGTTTAAAATTATGTCCCAAAAAAATCCCAACATGACAATCTAAAACATGGCAGCTGTAATAAACGTGATGAGTAAAAACACAGTTTTTCCAAACAAGAACACCTAATAAAACACATGAAATCCTTCTGTATTTATAACTAGAATTCAAATGTAATAGTTAGATTAAAATTGCTCCACTTACAGGCAATTTGTAAATGAATGTCTAACAATTTAATCAAATAAATCAGCATAAAAAGTGTCCCAACACATCATAGAGAAAGATGGATCCACCAAGCAGAAATATCGACACTCAATAATTTGGTCCCTGATGGCCAATTTGTGTAACATCTCCTGACAGCTGAGAGCCTGTCATTTCACGTCAAACATCATGAGGGTAAAATTATGCACAGCTTTCGGAACCGACTCTGAGACCTTCTCCAGGAACTAATTTTTTTTTTTTTTGTCTTTTAAGGGTTTTTAAGACCCGCAGACACCCAGCAGACTCCTGTCAGACTGAAAAGCAGTGTGTAGGGTAATAATTTTCTGTCCAGAGCTGGCGAGAATGACGGATGGAGAGAGGGTGGGGGGTGGGGAACCGCGAGCCCCAAACCAAAAACCCCGCTCCAGGAAAGAGCGGAGGGGGGGGAGGGCGGCGGAGCCGAGGGCGGGGGTCGAGATGGACACGGGGAAAAAAAACAACAACAAACATTTCTGAAATGAGCACGGCGATAATGCTGCAGCAACTAAATAAAAAGTTTGACCAGAAATTAATCATTGACAAGTATTTAATATTTGTCAATGATTATTTGCTTTATAGAGTTGTGAAAAAACTGGGAAATCCGGTTAACCAAGATGTTAATGCAAATGAATGTTTTATTAATTCAAAAAAAAAAAAATCAAATAATTGACCACTTAAAACAAAAAATAAAAGAAAAAAGAAAAAAAAAAAGAATTTATGGTGAATTATTTCCTACACTCAGGTGTAGCACATCCAGCGACCATGATGCAGATTTTGAAGGTTTCAGACATTTAGTTTGGTTCCTCTGATGCTGCAGTGAGAGCAAACATCATGGTGACACTTAACGCCCTCTGGGGCTCGGGTTGATTTGTCCTGAATGTCCACAATAATGACACCGGGACTGTTTGGGTTTACACTTTTACAGCAACCATTGTTGGCCTGCATCTCATTTGTCGGAAGTTCATTTTTCCCCAAGCGATCTTGAACGCATCAGTTACGCCTTCTTCCCTGCTCATTTGGAAAATATTAGATTGTTTACTTGGTGAAATGAGGAAGCAAGAAGACTCAGAATCACAAACAGCCCAGTAGGAAGGCGACCCAAGACCAGGACTTCTGGGGTAATTTTCTTCATAAACCAAATTCTGAAACCCAGGAATAAAAAATGTTGAATAATGAAGCATTGGAAGTGAAAGTGTTGTGATACGGGAATGTTTGCCCAGAAGGATTTCACGTGATTTTAGACTCTGTGTCATAGAAAAATATGAGAAATCTGTAAATAAATGAAAGGTTAAACTCAACTAGATCCTTAAACATGTTAAGAACCCAAAACACGCTCGAAAATTTGTAAGGGTCAGACTGAAAATCAAGAAGTGGGAAGTGCTTCCTTCATCACAGTCCAGCTTTAAATGTTTTGAAATGCTGTGGGTGACTTGAACTGAGATTAATCCAACCAAAGTGGGGCACGATGACTATTACGGGTCGGAAAACACATTCATATCGATTTGTTTTGTTTAATTTGCACGTTTCATTCTGATTGTCGAACCAAAGAGAAGATTAGACACCAAAATCTCTTAATGAAGAACTGCTTCATTGTTTGATCACATTTTCTCACAAGTGTATACGACATGACTTTACACAGTTCTGTCTCACTGGGTCTTCCTGACGCCGAATTTCAAGAAGTTTTGTCATTTCTTGGAAACAAAAAAGCTAAAAAAAATTTTTTTAAAACTTTGAATGACTCATCCTGCTCAGCTCCTGACAGTCTGTAATAAATTCCCATCCATTGAAATGATGATGAGATTCAATCAATCACAATAGAAAGTTAAATTCAGGCAAAGTTTGGACCACTTATTTCATAGGAAACATTTAAATATGTGATTATTAATGAGCAGTATGACATCTGCGGATTTAGAAAGTAGGAAGCTACAAAAATATCCACACCTCGTTCTCAGAGTGGATCAAAGTTTCATTATTTACACTTTCTTCTTTTAAATTCTGATAAGATGGGTGTTGTTGTCTTTGTACCAGACCTGATGAGAAATAACTTGCTTAGTCCATCACGTGATCTGAATGGCATTAAATTGGCCTCCGATCATTAAGTAAAGAATGACATATGCTGGTCTTTTTTAAAAATTGATTTCCTTTATTTAACCAGTTGAGATCTAGATCTCATTTTCAAGAGGGACCTGGACAGAAGTCTGCAATACACAGCATCCTGGTGACAAAATAAAACTAATTAATAAAGTGTAAAACAACATAAAACAATTTAAAAACAGTGACACTGTTTAATAAAATTTCATTAACTGTTTTTAAGAACCGCTCGACCAGCATATGTCATTTAAATCATATTAAACAGGTTTCTAGGATTTCCTTCTTTCACATATGTAATGTTGCCAAAAACTCGTCCATGTGTTTGTTTCTTCAAGGATGCACTACTGTCATTTTTTACAATCAGGAAGTTCTCAGCTCATCATTAACTCATCCAAAAATGCTGCAGCTGGAGATCTGATAATATTAAAATGCCTGTATGTTCAAAGGAGAGCACTTTGCTCAGACTGCAGGTTTCTAGATCTTCTACAAGTAGATTGGGATCCTTTAGTCTCCTCTCATGTGGAAACAGCTCTCAGTCTTAGTCCGTGAGGAAGACACCCCATCAACTTTTAACACGTCTCTTTTCAATTAAAGTGACAGTTCAAATAACTTTCTCTCTCGTGCTTAATTCTTAAGATTAGATTATCCGAGCTATCGCTTTGCTTTTGTTTACTTTCTTCTCCTACTGCGCTCTAATTGGTGTCATTGTTAACTACTTTTTGCTTTTCTTTTCTACGTTTTCCCAAACCCCCAGTCGGTCATGGCAGACGGCCGCTTGCACTGAACTGTTAAAAAGTTTTTCCTCTATGCCGTCACTCCACGCACGAGTTGAAATTACTTTTTTTGTAAAGCGCCTGAAATTACATGCTTTGTCAACGGGAACTATAGAAGCAAACTGAATCGAGCCGAGTGTTTCCGAAGTAGGCATTCGACCGAGTAAAGCCGTTTCTGTCCAGCTAAATGATTAGCTCACCGTGATGTTTGTGAGCTTTGTGATTTTTTTATTTATTTATTTTTTTGTAAGCAGAATGTCCTTGACTTCAGTCCAAAACTTCCACAGATCAGATAACGCACGACAAGGTCACTCAGATATTGTTTCAGAGATTCAGCTGGGATCAGAATTGCAACAAATATACCCTTGAGAAAATGTTCTCCGAAGCTAAATTTCTTCAAAGTTGTATAACGTTGCATTTCTCTCACACAGTTCAAGATTCCTGTAAACACCTGATTATATATATATATATATAAAAAAGAAAACCACACACACAAACAACTACACTGAGTTATGCACGCTTCATCTCCATCCTGACACACACCTAAACCTCACTGTCACAGAAAACACACTCTTGTCGGCGCTGCGGTGCTGCAGCTCGGCGCAGCGGCCTGAAGCCGTAATGAAAGCAAACGGGCAGCAGGGACGCCTGTTTGATGAGGGCGGACAGGATGGAACTGGCCAGCGGCCGACTGGTCCTGAATGGGCCGTTTTATCTGGCGGGAGACACAGTGGCCTCCGAAACGGGCGACTGGCCGGCATCGCGGTCAAGTTTCTGAGAAAATCTTCCTTGGTAAAGGTTGCAAGCGCCAAGCTATTGTCGTGATTTATTTTTCAGAGAAGAAAGAAGCTGTTCCAGACGGATAGAGTGTCTCGTTTTATCAAGCTTTTTTTTTTTTTTTTTACATTTTACTTATGGAAACAATAATGATTTGCACACATGTCATGCTAACAGAGCCTGAAAACAATCTTGTTACCTTTATTTTCTCATCATTGGTGCTAAAATGTAAATCAAAGGTTAACATTTCCATTAAAAGTAGCACTTTATTTGATGGGATGAGCATAAGACTGACATAATATTGTCATAAACATGACATAATAACACCTCTCATGAACATGAAAGAGTCTTGGTGTCATGAAGTGTCATTTGGTAACTACTGACACTTTTAATGCAATTTTGAATTAAATGTGTCATTATTTAACCAGACCAATTAACTTTAAATTGTAATGAACATTTAACACTGCAACTGGAAGAGATTTTAAATATCCAACACAAACTCAACAACAGAAACAATAAATAAATAAAATAAATTATGGCGTCTCTGTAAACAAAAATGTCCTTCAGCAAAAGGTCCAAAGCTAAATTTGTCATCCAGTTTTTGGTAGAAAGAGAGAAAAACAATAAATCGTGTAAATGGAAAATGACTTCGCTTCAATTTAGCATGCGATTAAGTGCCTTACTGCTTCTTGCGACATGCCTAATACGTGATGGGAAGAACTTGTCTGGCCAGTCAGATGGACACTCTGCCACTGAAACCAAACTTGTCTCAACACCGGCTGGGTCAGATGCTTAAACGCTGAGAAATCAGAGAGAAAACATTGATGTTGGGGAAACAAGCAGAAGCGTGAAGAAAATGTTAAATACCTCAGACATTTTTACCATCTGTTGTATTTACCATGTATGTCTACCTAACAAGCGTGTTTTTCTTTGGACAGTTTGAGAAACTATGCATGTCATCAGCCAGTACACACAGTGCTGTTTCTGCATGTGTCTCATATTTTATAAATGTTTCTCAGTGTAAACTACCACGAAACTTTGAGGCTATTAACGTACCAGTAATGTCATTGCATGCATATAATTTTCAGTGCATGCATAAAATCTTGCAGTTTTTCCTCTTTTCAAGTTGCATTTAAATGACAGTCAACCTTCAGAGCGGTGGCTGCCTGAACTGAAATTAGAGAGTAAATTCAGCCAACTTCCCCTGTACAATTTTCAATTCCACTTCATTTTTTTTTTTTTTTTCCGCTACAAAACAATTATTTCAGCTATCACTTGCAATGCAAAGTATTTGAGCTCAAGTAGAAGCTGCATGCAAATTGCAGCCACGTTCTCCAGACCCGACGCACAGCGGGTCAACACCGACGTACTACTGGACACAATTAAGCTCACGGCGATCGCACATGCCGGCCAAATGGTTTTATGCATGCACAAAACCTCAAGTGCAGCTCTCAGCTACATGACAATCATATGACACAAACACAATTATATTTTCCTCCCCGTGTGCATGTGAAAAAAAAAACATCTGCGATGGTTCCAGGAAGCCTTCCAGTTCAAACCCTCTTTAAAAATACGAAGGGAGTTCTACCCATGATTCCTTCCTGTACCATTTAACGAGGGGAATGATTAAAATGTTGAAATGCAAACATTTCTTTTGCTTCCCTCGCTTACGGGGACAAAAAATACCACGAATAGTTTCTTCCTTTTATGATGACACGGAGAAGTAATGCAGTGAAACGCGAGCCTCCCTCCAGACCACGCCTTGTTTTTGACGCCAGGCCTTCGACACTCCCCTGAATTTACACTTGAAAAATTCAGGGGAGTGTCAGGAAAACGTCTGCAGTCATCCGGGGGTGAGGGGCAGCGAACATTCATCACTGTGTATGAAAACATGTGGATCGCCTTTAGAGCTCCTACTGCAATCAATTATCTAAAACAAACACTCCAGCTATAACTTTATGAGACAGGACTCTGGGGGATTATGATCTAACAGTTAATCTAATTACCAGGCGCGCTGCTGGCAAATGCTCCGACTGTAAGAAAATATGAGCAGAATATGACCCATTTGCAGCTTGGATTTGTCAAAAGAGACGCATTTTAGAACACATATATTCTGCAAACACAATGTCCATAATGTGTGCTTCAACAAAAGACATAAAAAGCTAAATATAGAGCTTTTCTAAGAAGAATTAGGCTTTCAGACAGCTGTTATGTTTTGAATGTGAAGCCTGAAAGCAGCAAGACTTCGTCAAAATTATATGAGACAAAATCCTGGTAAGGTTTATTTATTTATTTTGTTTTTGGGGGGGGTTTTTTGAGGGGACTAGTGGCTAAAAGACAATAGAAACTGATTCCTTTAATCAGTTATAATTTATTTAATCAGGAAAAATATTCACTTTTAAAAAGAAAAACAAAAAAAAATTGATTTTTACTTCTTAAGAGTTAAACCGCACGTGACATGATTTGTTTATCAGACAAACTTTTTCTGCTAAATATTAGGAAGCAGTCCTAATTCTCCCAGAGTGCCTGAAAACCTTTAAGTAACTTTGAGTCAACAAATTGTCAATTACACTCGTGAAACTGACCGTGACGAAGTTTAATGTCCGTCCACAACAAATTAACAGTATCTGAAAATTACATCTGAAAAATTTTAATCAGAACCTGAGCAGATAATTATTGGTTTTTCAAGCCGTGTCGACACAACACTGGACCGTCCCTTGACTTATTTATATCTGAATGATTCACAGGTCAGGGTTAAGTGGCTTACATAACGAAAACAACATTCCTAATAAATTAGTCAGGTAGCGAGGTATCTAGACGAGAGCAGAAACAAAACCACCGGTGTCACGATTTGCCTTTAAAAATATTTAGAAACACAACAAAAAAATACAAATAAAAACCCATTTTTGGCTGAGGAGAAGATCGGGCTGGTTGGAAGTAAAACATAAACGAATATGGGATGACTAAAGACTTTCAAGTGTATGAAAAATAGTTGTCAAAAGTTTTCACTACAACTTATCCGAGCTCCTGGTACGATGGTAAACATTTCCTAATTGCAATCAAATTAAAAACATACAAAATGAAATAAATAATACTATAAAAATCATGTTACGTCTATTGTCAGTAATCCCTCTCTCATGGTGGAGGAAATGGGGACTGTGGCTGATTTCCAGACATTTCCAGAGTTGATTTAAAAAATATACTATTGGTTTCACCTGCAAGTATCGGCCGATCTCCCGAAATGAAGAATACCAGGCTGGAATATCAATGCACATATGTGATCTGCTTTGAAAAAATAAATGGAATAATAACGCACAATAGTCAAATTAAAGACAAACCTAAACCACTCGCATGTAATCACTCTGTTTTTCTCTCCTGCTCGGCTAAATTTCGTTCAAATCTGAGTTTGTTTCATTTCATCTTCAAACAAACAAACTCAGATAAACAAAATCTGGAAGTTTCCACCCTTTACACAACCTGCAGCCATAAACAGAAATCAGGAAAATCAATGACTTCATTTCACCTGCTCCTGTTGTTTAGCCAGGGTAAAAATAAAAAATAAAATAAAAAATCACCAGGTAGTACAAATCCTAAATATCTGCCTTGTTGTTATCCAGAAAAAACACAGCTGAGCTCTCTGTGTTTACTTGCACGGCTAAAATAAACCTGTGCAGTTCTTTCATTTGGTTTTGAGAAGGTGAACAGTACTGCAGTTCTTCTGAATCCCTGGAGGCTGGGAGATGGTGAGGCTCAGGTTGTGCCAGGCAGTCTCTGCAGGATGTGTGTGTGTGTGTGTGTGTGTGTGTGTGTGTGTGTGTGTAGGTGTTTTGGTGGATGGGGGGTGGAAGCAGAGGTTGAACACTACCTGGCCATTATATAAAGCTCCAACTCTGGGCTGCAGGGCTCTGTACTGAGCGCCAGCCTCCTCCCCTCTTTGTCCTCCCATCCCCCCACCTCTTAGCCTTCCAGCTTCTCTGACTCAAGCTTAACTATGAAATGCCTCCGCCTGTTGTTTTCTCCCTCTCTCCTCTCTCCAGAGCCCCAATCACGGTGTGCATTGTGGCTCAAACAAAAGAACATTTTGGGGGAGATAAAGACGTACACGAGTGCATGTCTTCTTGAAGCTGGATAAGATCAGGTGACCCAGCTGGACCCAGACCTGGAAGATGTCTCTTTTAATCATTAAACGCCATTCATCCACACCTGAGGCTACCGAGGTCTAGTCCCAGCTTGCCACGGGAAGATAGACATCTAAAACCAGCTGTGTTCGATGCCGAGCATCGTGAAATGTTGACGAGGGCGTTTCTGATCTGAGGCCAAGATGGCGAAGGTTCAAGTCGCACCGTTTTTAAATGTGAACGAAATCGCCTGCGAACGAGAAGAACCAAATCTCCCGTTTCGCAAAGGCAGAGCGGCCGTCTTAAAAAGTGCGAAGCCGGATGTCGGAGACGGAAAAGAGGAGCTGCGCTCGCACTCTGCTGCAGTCCAGCTCGGCAGAACTTAAGATGAAGGGGAATGGCAGAGACGGGAGCAGGAGACTACAGGCTGGGCAGGACCACAGATGCCTTTTATCTTGAGAGGACCCTCTTTGATGTTTGACTGCATATACGGACCGCGTAACTGTGGTTACGTCGCTGAGCTCCGGCCCGGAGTCTCATTCAGAGGAGAGATGACAGCCTTGATGTGTTCATAAGATTTCATTTCCTTTTTCACTCTGCATCTAACTGCAAATGTGTGGCACTGATGCAGAAAGAGGTAAAAACACCAAATTTAAGTGGTTTGTTGCATCTTAAGTTAACGGCTAAAGGACAAAATTATGTCAAACATAAAACCCTTTACTAATGTTTTGAGACTTCCCTTTAAAGATACCAAAAAACATAGACGAACACATGGTTACATCATCTTAAGAACTGCAGTTACCTTGAAAATGACCTATAAAGACAAGTGGATTCAGTCCCAAAAGACTCTCCATCCAAGGTGCCATCTACCTTTCTGACAATTTGCACACCAAGTCCTGCACTTTGAATAAAACCCAACTTTTAATTGAAAGTGAAATTAAAGCTGTGCAACGTATCGAATGGCTGCAGTAATTTAAATGTTTGAGATGTCAACGTATTCACTGTCACAATCACAAGAACTCCTCTTGATCTGATGCACGTCATGCAAATAATTACGGGCGTAACAAAACCTAAAACTCACAGGACGAGACGAGACATGATAACGATTTCACAAGCACAAGGTCGGATTTTAATATTGCTTTCAAGAAAACTTCAAAGATCAAGTTCATGCTACAAGAAGGCCTTTATTTTGTATTTTTATTGATTTTTACAACAAATTCAATAAACTGACATCTTTTTCGTTGGGATTTATTTTTCTCTCTTCAGATCTTAGCACAGTGCTTAAACTGTGCAACATTCACCGCTGACATTGCTGTGACTGCGATGTCGCTCAACGTACTCATAGACATCAAGTCATTGGTTGTCATAGCGATTCTTTCTACGTTTTCAACGTCTGAACAACTCACTGTGTTACATATGGTTTGTATCTTTTCTTGTGTTGCCATTTATTGTCAGGGATGCACCGATTTATCGGTGCCGATTTCCCTAATTTTGGGAAATCGGTGATCGGCCGATTTTTACATGTGAAGCCGATCTTAACTACCGATTTTATCTACCTCAGCAAAGGTATTTAAATCAGCTGGTATATTTTTCTGCTCTGCTGTGAGAGAAGTTTCACTGGCAGACCGGCCCACCAGATCAGGTCTAAATGTTTGCAGTTAGCAATAGTCATCTCACTGTTGGCAACTCGTCAACTTTCTTGCTACATTTTGCAACATTTTAGACAAAAAAAAATTTGTATCGGCCAAAATTAGAATCGGTAGGTCAGGCTTTATAATGGATCGTTAATCGGTGACCGGCCAGAAAACTGCAATCAGTGCACCCCTAAGAACCCAAAAAGTTGCCCATCAGAGGATTTAGGAGTAGTTGCTGCATCTTTGATGAGGCAAAGTCATACTGACCGTAACTGACTAGCTAGCGCTCGCGAGGTAGCATTCAATAGAGCAAGAAGTACTGGGGTATTTAAATATTGTAAGATCTTGTATGACGCGAATAATGGACAGCAACATCTTCGATTAATTGAAAATAGTAGATTTTCAAAAATGATATAGATTTTGAGACCAAGAAGTTAAAACTTGTAGATGTAATTTAAAGGAAACAAAACAGTGGGGGAAATTTGGGGTAATTGCAGCCAAATTTGTCACAATATTCAACAATATTGCGTGTTTTTCTAATGCCAAGAAATCCAAGTGTTCCTACTAGGAACCCAAAATATCTCATAGCATCTTGTATCTCACACTGCGTTTTTTGTTTCTTGTCTTTCATAAGAAAAAAAAGACAGAGGAGCAGTGTGGCAATTTCCACCTCATCTAAAAAACAATGGAAAAAAATAATGCATATAATTTACAATCAATCCAAAAATTCACCATCAGATCAGTCAGATAAATCTTCAACGCATTTTTTTTTCTTTAGCAGTTGATATCCAGAACCTCACAAAATGTGGTGAGGTATATGATGGAGGACACTGCGGGTCACTTACAGCTCATATATTTTCCGATGGGCTGTTTGGACCTTTGCCTTAACAATCCACACTGATATTGTTAGCTGTGATTCCAAGAATAGTTTCCTGTTTTTAACGGAACAAATCGATTTGGCCAAAGATCAGACTGTAAAACAGCAATCTCAGGAAACATAATGATAAATATTACAGGCAATTAGAGTTGTAAAAAGGTGAAGCAGAGGCTTTATCAGATCACCTGGGGTGATAAGGGATGCAGAACTGTACACAGCTCATCATAAGTCAGAGACGCCGTGGTCAATAAACAATATTCCCCAAACAACTTTTTCTGACAAACAAAAGCAGAGATTACTCTAAAACTCTGCCACAGACAAATAGTCCACTAATTAAACTGATGAGGATAAACACAATCAAGCTGTCGTTTTAATCAAACTAACCTTTATCTCACAAAAAAAAAAATAACTTGCTTTTTCAGTTAATCACTTGATGGTGATTACAACATTGTGCGTCGCTGTCCTCTAATTTGGAGATTTCACAAGTGGAAGGCAGAGAAGCGCAGTCTGAAGTTTTCTCGCAGATGCAAAAGGATCGGGCCGCTCTAAGCGGACTACTTCCGAAAGAATGAGGAGCGTTTGGTGAATCGTTGGGTTCAGCAGCACTCCCCAAGGTCAAAAGGTCAGTGTAGCAGCTGCGACTGGTCAGACTGCAATAAAAACTTATTTTCCAGTAAGCGCGAGTTATTACGTCATCTCATCTGACGTGTTTCATGACGAAAAATATTTTCTTCCTCTGCAGACGGATGCTTCAGTTTCTAACCTCCTATTTCATATTCATCAACTGTAAGAAAAATGTAAAATCTCTTTTAGCAGAAGTGAACATTTACTTACTTCTTGTATAAAGACCTGAATTAGCCATCAGTAGCAGATTTAGATTGAAAATTATTTTAACCAAGATGTGTTTCAGAGGAAAAAAAAGATAGAAGTAGGTGGTAAAACAATGCTACCTACTGCTAGCATTACAGCAGGAGTTAGCTGCTAAAACAAAATGTTTTTATTTTTCATTTCAGATGGCAAGTTGAAAATTACATATACTCTTCTAAATATTAATGGAAACTCTTTTGTTTGTATTACAGCATCCAATCCTAATTTTTCATATAATTTTTTATGTTTCAAATGGTATTTGGATGATTAATCTTTTAATTTGGGATCCAGATCTTCGATGGATGTATCTTTGCCATCATCCTAATATTTTATCTCCCTTCCAGATCCTCTAACAGATTTAAGTCAGAAGAGGGTGCACCAATAGGAGAATTTGGGCCTATAAAAATCAATATAAACATTGCTGTTATGGTTGATTTTTACCAATTTTATATTTATTTCTCCACACCACTGACATTGCTTCACTGCTTCAGCTCAACACCTCACAATCCTACACGGCATCATTACCACCAGCACCTTTTGCGTGGTTTCACAAAGTCCTTCCGTCTCCAAGTACTGATGAAGATTTATTGCGGCTATTGGCTGTATCCCAGCTCCAAAACGTCTTATTCAGATGACTGAATTATCTCCACAGTCACAAAGGTTTGCAAAGGCCAACAAATCAGTCATTCACTTCAACCAGACGTGATCAACAGAAATAAAGCATGAAAACTCCCAGCTTGACCGCTAACACTGACTGGGACTACATGTCTCTACCCTCAACATTGCTGTAGTCATTTTGTTGTTCTAATTTCTAGTTAATACCAGGAAAAGTCAGTTCGCATGACGGGTTATTTATTTCACTGTCACGTGTTAGACCAGAGTAACGGACCCAGTGTGTGTTGCTGCACACTGTCAGTCAAGCTGGCTGGAGGAAGGAAACTCATAAATTTGACTTTGTTGAAAGAAAGACAAAGTTGGTTGTTTAGAAATACTTGCAAGATTGCAAAAAAAAAAAAAAAAAAAAAACATGAACAACTTTTATGCACTACACAGATAAGGATAAGGTTAACTTAAAAGAAATGTCCTGCAAAAGCTGTGATAGAGTGTGATGGAGAAATAAAGAAAGACAAAGTCAGACTAGTTCAAAGAAAACCGGCTTGTTTTAGTACCTTTTCTGTATGTTACACTAAGCTGTCTCATTTCTCACTACCTGTTATCTTTTCAGCAAAACTAAAATAACTATAAGAAAACAAATATATCTATAGCAACATTTTGAAATAGCAGGGTTACGCTCCATGCATTATTAGCCTGGCGGGCCACCAGGCTTTACTTGTGCCCCCACCAGGCTAAGCATCGTTCATTTATTTTAGTTTTTTTTTTTTTTTTAATGATTGCTTTTTTTAAAGAAAAATAAGAATAATAATTGTTGGTGTTTAGGTATTAATCTTCCAATCAAGTTATATTTTCAAATTTTCTATCAACTTTAATCATTTTTTAATACAAAAACGATGCGGGTCGCTGAATGACTGCTTTGGGCCCCGAACGCCGGGCTTAGCAAGTTTTCTGGGGGAAACCCTGAGTACAATATTTAATTTTTGTCATGTTTTTCTTATTTAGCAAATAAAACATGAAAGTACAGAGAGAGAGTCCTGAATAGAGAATCTGACTATGGCAGAGATTGATTAGGAATTGGATATTAATGCCGGTGTACGTTATTCTCTGACTGTTGTGCCACACAGCAGCAAATAAATAATAATAATAATAATAATCATAATAATAAATGCTTATAAGTCATAAAAGTCACAAATCGCCATTGCAGAAAGCTGCAGATGGAGGGAGTCATTGATTGTGAACACACAGCGCTCCTGATGTGTGCCACAGTAGAAAGGAAGGAATATTCTTTGATGAACCCAACTTTTCAACCGTTTACTTTTACTTTACTTGTTTCCCAGCAAAACATCACTAATACCTGAAATAATTCAACATCCTGGAAAATATGCTAGAAGAAAAATGCCTTTTCCCCCTCTCCTCTCTCTCTCTCTCCTTCCTCCAGAAGGAAACAAACAATTGAGCTCCACGCTGCTGCCTACCCATGTCCATCTCAAATGTGACATGTTTCCACAGCAACAGCACTGTGCAGCTAAATCACCACAGGAGTTGAGGAAAGCTCCGTCTCTCCGAAAACCACACAAAAAGTCGATGGCTGCAGACAAGCGTGTACTCTCGCGGGCAAGAAAAGTCTGATGATAATGGAGCTCGAATGGCGCTTTGACTGGGCGGAACATGTAGAACATATATCACGTTGCCTGAAGTGACAAAACATGTTTGTTATCTTTGTCTGGCAGGTCGACTGGTGAAACTCCCCGAATACTGAGAACATGGGTGAAAAGGCAACAAACCGTCTACAACAGTTTGCTCCAGATGTTTCGACGCTAAACATCTCTGACGTCTCTGGGGCAGAAGAAATATGCAACATCTGCATCAGGTTTGCCATTATCACATCTGTTTTCGCGCTGCTACACATCGTAACTCCATTTATCAACTCTTTTTTTTATAGATGTGCGTATATATTTCCCCGTTTTTCTGGGTTGGGTGAAAAGCTTCACATCTAAACCTTTACGCCTTGAAAAGCTGCGTGCAGCGTTCACGAGAACAGCAATCACGCAATCTGACATTTCCACCTGAACTTCTCATTCTGCGCAAACTGGAAATTAAGTGCGGCGATAATGACAACGGCAATAAAAGAAATAGGCAGGTGTTGAAAGGATGTAGGGAAGCAAAGACGAGGGCCTGTATCATTAGGGATTAACCTAGCCAGAGGCTCTACAAATAGACTGTCTCCACCTATAAGCTGCCTGCACATAGTCATTTGTATTGCCAGGTTGCTGCTGCAGCAGCTCCAGAGAAGAAAGAAGACAGTTCAAAGGAGCTAAAGGCGGATCGAGACTCCTCTCAAACAAAATGCGATGCAACAGGACATGCTGGAGTGAGCGAGCGAGCGAGCGGCGGGTGGGGGTCGAGGGGCGGGGGGTTAACAACATCAGAGGCTTTCATGAGGATTTCATCGGAGATGACTGCACGGCAGCTTTATGCATTGATTCAGGATGTGAAGTATTAAACTATACGACCAGGAGCCTAATAAATGAAGAAACGTCCTGGGGATGGATTTTCTTTAGCATGAGGGGAGTTTTAACTGGATAAAACAACCCTGCAAGTGTTTAAATCTGTTTCAGTCTCCGTTAGGACAGACCCAACTCCAGGTGGCTACAAGATCCAAAGCAACGCTCAATAAACATGAAGTCATAACGCTCGCTTAAGTGCATGCATAATGAAAAAAAAAATATATTTATATATATATAAATATATATTTCACACAAGTGAGATATAATAAACATGATAGGTCAGAAGTTCAAGCCTCTGTAAACTGCTACCATTTAAGCCAGGATGTTAGTAATCCTATTAGTTATGGTTCTTGAATGCAAGTAAGTTATTTGATCTGCTTAAAGCATAAAAAAAAAAAAAAAAAGTTTTCAAAAAAGATCTTCACTGGGTTTCTTTGCATATTCCATAAAAGCCGACGCCATAAAAAAATTCTGAGAGTTTGCATGGAGCTTTAGAAATATGTAGCTGGCTCTTTTTTCTCATAATTTTGTGATGTTTTATACAGCAAGTAAAACTTCATGACGACTCATTTCCACATTCAGCAAAAAATAAATATATAAATTTATTATATTAAGAGGATGTGTTACGATCAGGCAAAAACTGTTTCGCTCAAACGGCAGATGAAAGCGCGCAAACAGTTGTTTACACACGTTATAAATCTCCACTGTCACAACTGTAAATCTGCAGACTTGGCAGCTACAGTGGTCAACATCACGGCCGGTTCTGCTCCCACGAAGAGAAAACCCCTCTTATTTTGAAAGGTCAACCTTCCTCCATAAAGTATGAAACGGAATTAAAAGCATGATGGCTCAGTTATTTATTTCCAAACAAAGTGAGAGAGGAAGTAGATGAATCACAGTTATCGTAAACATGTCGGGACTTTATGAGCGCTAATGCTTCACTGGTATGAAAACGTCCAGTTTGATGCATCAGCATGAAATCTGAACCGATCGCAGATCCGCAGCAATCAGTTCGTCTAAAACGCGTCGCTGGTGTAACGGGGGATGACAAATCCACGAGAGCCAGCGACTGTGTCAATGGCTGCCAGAAAACACTTTGAATCTGAAACCGCACATCTGAAAATAATGATGGCCCGTGGAGGCCAGAGCTATTTCAACTCTCTTACAGAGACGATGTTACCAGCAACACGTCATGTTTAGTTTCTTTCTGGATATCTTTCAGTTACACTCAATGCATATTCCACGCTTAAAGCTCACCGACCTTTGCATATTTTTCTCTGTTCATTTAATGTTTGAGTGCATGTGTGGTTTTTGGTCAGAGACATTGCGATGAAGAGTCTTTTGCATCGTAGATGTTCAGGACATTGTGGCTCTAACACCTTGGGACATATTTCACACTTGTGTTTAAATTGGGAAGAAAGCAAGAGTGAATAATTTAGCAACAGGGTTTTTCAAACTACAAATATTTTTCATAAATTTTCTGTTGGCATTTCGTACCATTGATATTTTCGTGCAAAAACAAAAAACCCAGACCGAAGAATGAACTTGTTAGATGCTTTTCTGTTGGACAAAAAAAACCCACAGCTATCAATAGTTCTCAACAAAATTGCAACCTTCGATGTGACGAAACAAAAATGAAGGATATAACATAAATACCAACCTAAAGATTCCTTTTATTTCTCTGATCTTTCGCTTACATCCTGTCTGGCGGTGTGGCATTCAGACCTGAATTGCTGTCCGAGTGCCAAGAAGTTAATCACTGACATCATTATATAAACTCGGATTAGAAATTGCATTGGGTTTATTTCAAATGCGATGGACAGAGTGACAGAAAAGAAAGGCATGACAAAAAGTTTGAGGAGAAAGGAGATACATAGATGAGGAGAAAGGAGAAAGCGAATACGACGCCATAGAAGTCTGATCTATACCTGCAGAAAGACGCGTCATAAAATCAAATGTTACATTTTAAAGTAAACCTTGAAAGACTTTCTGCTTCTTAGTATTTAATCATCTGATATTTTCATCACCTTTAACAACATTGTTTGCTTATCCACTAATTTCTAGCCTTCCCTATTGATTAATTTACTATGAAATTTCAATTGAATTCAGGTTTTTTTCATCAAGGACGGCACATCAAGCAATGTTACATGTTAAAAACAACGCAGTGGTTGTTTGCACGTAGGTTTTCTAGCCCTGGGCTGATTTGCAAACCCAGCGTTTGGTTGAACCTTTTTAAAAAGACAAAGAAATTCAAACTATGTTATGCAAGGGATATTTTCTCTGATTTTCTTAAATGGTGACTTCAAATGATTGTCAGTATGATTTTCAAGTCATGAACTATTAGAGTATAAATCAAATTTTACTGAACAAAGCTCCCCACGAGAACAGAATTTGCACTGTTCCAAATTATTATGCACAGCAGATTTTCTCAACATTTTACGGATTATAAAGAACTGCAAACGGTCATTCTTTGAATGTGCAGCATTAAGTTGGTCACATGTACTAAAATCAAAAACTATTTCAAACAAAAACATCTTAACTGAGTTACATGTTAACATAGGACTCCTTCTTTGGTATCACCTGCACAATTCTTGCATCCATTGAACTTGTGAAAAGTTTCTGCTTGAATTTCTTTGCAAGACGTCAGAAAACCTTCATAGAGCTGTTCTGATATGAACTGCATCCCACCCTCACATCTTCTGATACTCCAGAGGTTCTCAATAGCGATGAGGTCAGAGGAGGATGGTGACACACCATGAGTTTCTCCCCTTTTATGCCCATAGCAGCCAATGACACAGTGGTATTCCTTTCAGCATGAAATGGTGCATCATCATGCATGAAGATGATTTTGCTACTGAAGGTCCGGCTCTTCTTTTTGAACCATGAAAGAAAGCGATCAGTCAGAAAGTCCATATATTTTGCTGAGGTCATTTTCACACCTTCAGGGACTCTGAAGGGGCCGACCAGCTCTTGGGCCCAAAGCATGACTCCACCACTTCCTTGCCGACGTCACAGCCGTGTTGGGACATGGTGGCCGTCCACCACCAATCCACTACTGCATCCATCTGGACCATCCAGGGTTGCACAGCAGTCATCAGCGAACAAGTCTGTTTGAAAATTAATCTTCATGTACGGCTGGGCCCACTACCACCGTTTCTGCTCTGGTTAGGGGCCCAATAGTAGGTTCAAGCACCGCAAGCCTCTGGAGGAATCCTTAAATCCAATTTGCATAATAATTTGGAACACAGTGTAATTTGTCTTTACAGTTAGTTTCCCAAAACGCATCTTAACAGAGGTACGAGGTTGAAGTTACACAGAAGAAATCCGTAAAGTTTCAGAATTTGCTACCACTTAATCGCCGCAAACACCTGCAGAGAAGAACTTAATTAGAAGAAGCCGTGATGAAAATCGAACTTAAGATATCAGAACTGGGTCAATTTCCCCTTGACCAGCTGTCCAATTATTACAAAACCTGGGCCCTTTATTTTACCCTCAAGCAAAGAATTCCCACCGTTTTCTTCAACAATTCAACTAAGAGGATCTGGCTTGGTTCAATGATTCAACTTAACAAAACAAACTAGCAAAAAAAGCATGACAATTTAGGGAAATATCCTGTAATGCATAAGAGAGGATAACCTTGCAATCAGTTCAGAATAACTAAGATATCGATAAAATCGACAATTTGTATGCAAACTAACTTATGAAATCTGTTGGGTTTGGATGGAAAACTTTTTTTCCCCCCACTGCTTTCAATGACAAAATGAATTTTATTCAACCATTTGAGGATGAATTCAAACAGTGCGTAATTAACACTTTACTGGCGTTTAATTCCAACTAACATAAGACAACCTTTGCTGCAAACCAGCTCGATACAAATATCGGCCCGGCCGAATCGAATCGGTGCAAACCAATAAAGAAACCAGTCGGTTCGGTGTTTGAACAGGCTGGATAGATCCAGTAAGAAAAGCTCTAAAAATCAGACAATCGATTAATCAAATCATCCTGGAGCTCATGCATTACCGACCCCGGGATAACGGGAGTGAGCAGCCTGCGCACCCTTACACACACACACACACACACATACACAGATGTGTTGGCTCATCAACAGGTAAACTAAACCTGAGGTTTACTGGTCCAGGCCAGGTGAGCTGCATCCACCTGCGGGCAGCCTGGGCCTATTGCTCTCAGTCGAAGCTGCAATATCGACAACAATCTCCGGGTCGCGGATGAGCCCGAAGCAGCGAGCGGGTCTGAACTGAGGATTCACAGGTGCGAAGAAGCTGCTCTCGCGTTCAACCCGCCTCGCAGTCTGGAGGCTGCCGCCTCGGCACGCAGGACAAACTCGCCTAAAACCCCCCCACAGTTTTCACCCCTGGAGACCCGGTTGGACCCGGGAGGAGTGACAGGCGCCCGGGAAGGAGCTGGCGTCCGTCTCAGCCAGACCAGCGCCTCTCAACATCAACATAAACATGTTCGCAGGAGCTGCTGGCGGATTGAGGAGGGGAAAAAAAAAAAAAGAAAAAGTTTCTGCCGCATTTCGGTGGGAAACGTTCAGCCCGACAGGCTCCGAGCCCTCCCGACACCCAGTCCCCTCCGGAACCGCACGGAGCCGCAATGAAGCGCTGCAGGACCGGCTTACATTCGTGATAATTTCAGGC
Organism: Poeciliopsis turneri; assembly: GCA_922788865.1. NCBI lineage: Eukaryota > Metazoa > Chordata > Actinopteri > Cyprinodontiformes > Poeciliidae > Poeciliopsis > Poeciliopsis turneri. The sequence continues at coordinate 946,786 of CAKLNU010001041.1, read as the reverse complement.
TGCGCCTTACCTTCAGGTCCGCACTCTCCGCCATCTTCTATTTCTGTGCGCAGGCGTGCTGAGGTGTTGTCACATGACTGGGACGCGCAGAGGGGATTCGTGAGCGCGCACAGAGCGACAGCGATGGGTTCAGGAGCACGGCAAAAGATGGGAAAAACAACAATCCATCTATCTGTCCGTCCACTTTTGAACAACAGCAACAAAAAAAGGACATTATTATTATTTTATATTTCATTTTATTTCATCTATGCAAAGTTACGTTTTGTTTCAGTACAGTCGTTTTATTGGTAAAGCTGTGTCTGTGTCACCTTTAGTTGGGTAAGTTACTTAAACAGAAACTTCAACATGATGACGGAGGACAGCAAGGATTTCAACTAATTATTATTAATTATTATAATTATTTATATTTATAAATAAATAATTGTTTATGAGCTAATAAAACTGCAATGTTATATAGTCAAATAAATGCAAGTTGTGAACCTATCAATCAATGTAATTGGCCTAAGATTTGTCTGTGAATCTTTGTCTTCCTGCAGCTTTTTGGTTTCATCCCTTTGCATCCAACTAGCTCTACCACAGAACAACAATGACGGACTGAAATTCTGCAGAAAGCACAAAGACGCACGGCGGGAAACTCCTTTGGATTTTCAAGGTCGTGTGGGAGATGATTTGTCCTGAGAAGAAAGATAAAAAGTGCAGATTTGATACGTGGCCGGCGTGGCGTTCTGATCATCTCATGGACTTGGTCCCAGTGCTTCACAAGATCACTGCCAAGAAAAGACAAAAAAAAAAAAAGAAAGTTTGATTAAAAAGTCCTCTGAGAGCAACTCGGTGCATCTGCCAGCATGATGGAGCGCCGTGCACTGGACCAAGAATAACAAAGTGAATCAAAGAGCAGAACCTTGAAATTTTGCATCCTCTCTCTCTGCTCTCTGCACTTTGACCCCTTTTTCAACAACACACCCTTTTTTTATTACCTGTGGTCAGTTCGCTCAGTGCAGGTCAAAAAGCAGAGCTGAACAACTCTAGGAAATAACACTTCTCCTAACTTTTGGTTCAACATCCACAACATTTAGACCCTTGCCTGTCATCAATGCCTTTTGTAATTTCTTCCAGAAAATTGCCAATTATTTTGTCCATACATCGATTGCGCCTATGCAAGGCTCTGTAGTTTCGTAATGCTCTCTGCACTTATGTCTCAAAAATGTCTCCCAAACTGATCAGTGCCTCTCAGCTCTCACTGACCATGTTTACAGGCGTGCACAGCTTTACCCACAGGCTGTTTCTAATGTTCGTTGAAAACAAATTTGTGCTTTCTTTTGCGTAATGTTGTGAACAAACAGCAACAGTAGTGGACAGTAAAAATGCAAAGCATGCATATTCAGTGTCTGGTACTCATTTAACTCACAAAATACAGCTACCTGCAACTTACTGTATTTGTTCGTTTTCAAATGGCTGCAAAGTGCTGTACTGTTGAGTATTTTTAGTTGGTGTCACCGAGACCAGACTTTTTTCACACACAAAAAAACAAACAAACAAACAAAAAAAAAACAGGGCATACAGTTACAGCAAAATCATGACAAAGCTATTTGAATATATTGTTCATAATCCACTTTGAGCATTTTGCCAGTTATCTGCCAGGCTTTGCAGTTTGTAGGGGTTTTTTTTTTTTGTTTGTTTGTTTTTGTTTTTTAAAAAATGCAAAAGCTGCTACATAAATGTTAAGTGAGCTGAAAAATCCACCAAATGCCCTGAACAAAAACTGTAAGTCAAGAATAGTCAGATTTTGTCCCAGAAGTTCACAAAGAGAAAATTTAAAAAGTTATAAAAGAGACGAGTCGACTTGTAAAAATTTTGACATGACAAAAATTAAACCTTCTGAACTGTTTTCAATTGTTTTGTCTTCAAAACCCTGTAAAAACTAAAATGGATAAAAGACACAGAATCCAACATTAGTCCTATTATCTAGATTTGTTGTCATCTGAAAAGCGATTTATCTGTCTTTCATTCGAAAGACATAATGGCGTCAAGGTGCAAACATAAATTAAGTACTGAGTTGCTTTAACCATTAAATAATGTCCAAAAAACTAATCCAACCTGTGCTAATTCAGTTGACTGAAACTATACTGAAAATATTTTGTCAACAATCTTTTATTGCTCTCACAAACTAAACTAAAACTAGGCAAAAAGTCACGTAGAAAGAGAACAACAATAATAAAATGTTGAGGTTTTTGACAACAAATAAAAAACACCACAATATTGTATGGAGATGACTTTTAGTTGTCTGAAAAGATGGGACTAGTTGCTTGCAATAACTAAATATTTCCTCTAGGTGTTGTGGTGTCACATTGTAAGGGGGCATAAAAATTCACTTTTCAAGGATCTCTTGTTTCTTGTTATTTAAGTAAACTTAGTTGACTGACTAAAATGCAAAACAAATTAAATTGTTTTTTAGTCAAACGGCTTTGACTAAAAAACAAAATAAAAACGTCCCGTCAAACTTAACACTGATCCCAACATGTTGGAAGCGTTTGACTCTTTTCAGAAACTTTCCGTCCCTGGAAAGTTTCTACCAAAAGTTAAAATTGCAAAACTATTTTTTTGCAATTTTGCAATTGCAACCCTTGGGCTGTCATTTTTGTAACTTTACACAACCAAAACTTAAACGCAAACCTTGTACTTTCTGCTCGATTTAAAACGTCGGCCTCTACCAAACGGCCTTCAGCACATTTTGTTCTCTGACGGCCAGTTTCTGACTCTCCTTCATGCTGTGGCTCAACAAGCCGAAGGCCACACATGTTTACATACTGCTTCAGACCTTGGCCGTCGCATGGTGTTTTCTCTGCCTCTGTAAACAGTGGAGCAGTTCGGTTCTTTGCAGATCAGAGCTGAGAAATATTTGGGGTCTTTTTGATGATTTTACAATTTCAAAAAAATGTTATCGCTGTAATGTTGCACGTTTTGTTGATGTAAACGCAGCTACAGAGAGCGTCTTTTGTTAGGAATGAATATGAAATGTATTTAAAAATATTTTAAGCCTTCATTTGTTTCATTCACAGTTTTTCAATTAGGCTCAAACTCAAACTAGGAATCTTCCTATACCTTTCTGGAGAAAAAAAACCCACAACTATTCCTCACTTTGTTTTTGGAGGCCAGTAGGGGGCGCCAAGTGATTTCAAAAGAGAACAAATCCAGCATGAAGTGAATCCTCCAGAGCTTATCCTGCACAATTACCAAGCATTCACATCCCTGCTTACTGTAATAGGTTTGTTCTACCACACTGCACCGAACTTTATAACACTAAACACATTTTGGCTTTGTGCACAAATCCATTATGAAAAAGAGCAAATGCACAAAGACTTATTGACAAACCAGTTCTGTCGCTTGAAGAGGCCTCATTATGTCATCATGTGTCGCTGCCATCTGTTGCATTGTTGATGCCCGGCGAGGGGACAGGTGTCCACTGACCACAAATGATTGTCGAGCAAATAATCAATCCACTATCCCAGGGAGCAAATAGTGTGAGACCAAGATCCAGAAGCAAAAATAAAAGAGTTATTCTTCTTACAAAATGCTTGATATGAACTATGAATGGGATCCATCGATGCACTTAAAGTTAAGCATGTAGGCCTGACGTCAAACAAATGAACTCTGTCGGTGCACCGACACGTGACAAAAACGTCCAAAACTACATCGTGTAATCAAGACACTGAATGCAATGCAGTCAACTCTGAATCAACCCTTCTGATTAAACTACACGGCAATAAAGTAGAATTGTTCATGGCGTAGTTTGCATGATGCCATCCATATTTATTGGTAGTTCTGGTCAAAATTTGCAAAAAAAAAAAACAACAAAAAACTAGAATATGTATTCATCTTTCATCGCTGAACAAAATCTCACACTGTGACTTTTAGAAAAAGACAAAAGAAACTCAAATAAAATAAAATAAAAAATCCCACATTAACATGAAAAGTTTTGTTTTCACCTTTAAATTGTTGGTAAGACTGGAGAGCATGCCAGCTGATTTATTCCTTGCAGTCCACTCTACTCTTTGTTTGACTGTAAAGACAGAGTCGTGTGCGGCTCACCGGGGTCACTGTGGAGATTCTGGTGCAGTTCAGATTTTTTGTTTTGAATTGGTAGTTTTGCCTCCAGTCGGAGGGTGGCACCAAACACACACTACGTCAAGAAAACGATGGCTTAGAGACCCTGGTGAAGGAAATATGAGGTGAAGAAGTCACCAAAGTGTAAATTGTACATCTCTGAGTGGAACATGGTCGATTAATCGGCTGAATGTCGTACGAATAAAAGCGTTTGCTTTTGCACAAGGTCCAAGCAGCTCACACACACACACACACGCACACGCGCTCGCACACACACACACACACGGACACAACGAGACCTTAAGATGGATCTGTGTTCATCTTTAGAAAATCACTCAAATCAGAGTAGCTGCTGGAACAGAATAAAACATGACACATTAACCATCACAGCTGGAACTGTTGGGAGAGAAACCTAGTTTATGTTGCAGCCAGAATGAGACAGCAGAACTCGGGTATTAAAACCTCAAAGCTTGACGCTGCAGCAAACGGAGGCACCTCAGAGTTCCCAAGTCTTTAAAATATCCACTGGATGCTGTTTTTATGCAGACCTGCTGTTTGGGAGTGATGTCAGGAAAAACTTGTGCAGTTTCCCAAACCGCATTTGGACGTTAGCTGGACAACCTCAAAATATGGTGGAGGACCTGTGATGCTGTGGGCCCATGCAGAGGCCATTTTACTAGTCCTTTAGAAAAAGGGAACTGCGGTGCTGATGATTTGACCTGAAATATTCCTAACAGAAGTTGCTGAATAATGTCAATAATCCGGTTTACCTTTTCGTCTTTGGGAGAGAGAACAGTTTTGTGCGACATCTTAACGAGGAGAGTTTTGTTCCTCTTCACTCCGGGGCCACCAGCAACACAAACCTCCTGAAACAGAAGCTTAAAAAGCAAAAGAGAGCTGATCCAACAGAAAGACAGAGATATAAGAAGGAGAAATTGACACAGAAAGGAATAACAAGCATGCGTAGACTTTGTATTTCTTTTTTTTTACCATAGGCAACATGCAGACACAGAAAGGAAACCTGCTCACATCCGAAGCCAGAGCCGCTTGAGGCTTGTGAGACCCAAATTCCAGCGCACATTATTTCTGAAATAAATAGGCATAATTAAACTGTGGAGGCAAAGTATGACTTACTTGCTTGGTGTGACAGATGTGTGTGGAGAACAGCAGACTCAGCAGTCAGAGAGGAGCTTCCATCTGTCATTTATTTATCGATTGGTTTTGAAGACACAGAAATGAGTCAACCAGCAACAGTAAATCACATATGTTAACATAAATATCAATGAAATTCTTCCTCAGCAAATTATTTGAGCCTCAAGCAAATAAAACGCTGCAATTTTTGTAAATTAAAAAATAATATCTCAAGTTTTGTTTTGAATATAATGGAGGTTTTATCAATAATTTATGTGAAGTGGCCCTTTAGCTGGAGCAGCTTAGCTTGCATGTGCCTTGTCCTGGCTCTGTTTGTTTACATCCACAATATGAACATAAGGAAACTACGAAACGATGCAAGAAGGTGATACAAAAAACAAAAATGCAAAAATAAAAAAAACTATTTTAAGACGATCAGACTTTTTTTTTCAAAACTGAAATTAGAGTCTGGAAAACCCGAGCATACAAAATAAATGAACAAACATTAAACAATAACACAAAAACATGCACAAAACTGTTCTCTAGCAACCACAATAACACAAATGAAAAAAGAAAAAAGGGAAAATCACAAAACGACGACACTGAAATGACTATTTCGTCTGCTTGTGAAGCGCCTTGCGCCTGAAGAAGGCCCTGCTGTTCACAGGCCAGACGTTGCTGCTGACTGGTCACAGAAAGGTCACAAAACAACCAAGCCAAAAAAAACATTTTAAAATCTTTTTTTTTTTAAATGCTGAAAAGATCCACAAAAAAAAAGACACAAATCAATATCTCAAATAAATAAATAAATAAATAAAATCAACAAACACAAATCGACCTGCAAATATGTATAGAAAATAACAGCAAACAGAAAGAGAGACGATCTCAAAACAATCACAGGCGAGTGACACGTGCCAAAAAAAAACAAAAAAAACAACAAAAAAAAAACACCAAAACATCACAAAACGAGCACAGAGAGAAACGCAAATCCTCCAAATAATCCCAGAGACAGCCGGTCGATTAAACGAGATAAAACTCGACAGGACAAGTAATCCATCAGTGTTTGTGTCCACATATCGTCCACCGTGTCTCGATGCTGTTCGTCTCCTGGACCTCGTCAGGCATTCAGAGGGTACAAGCTCTGCCACAGGGGGCGATGAGCATTCCACCTGCACCGGTGGCATTATGCGAGTATCTGTCTCAGCATTGAGGCGCGCAGGGGAATCAATATCTATTAGTCGTCCCGTCTGAAGAATTAGATTTCACCGGTGGATCAACCCGCCTCCCCGACTCCACGTCAGACAGTGGAAGATGACTGGACATGTCATGCGCTGATGTCGGCCGCCTAATGAAAGAGATCATGTTGAGCTCCAACAGCCATGGGAGGCAACCTGATCTACCCCTGAGGGGGGCAAGGAGGGGGGAGGAGGGGGGATCTGTTCTGGAAAGAAGCCAGCAGGTGTCAGGCTCCCACCAGGGGACCCAGGGAACCACAAAACAAAACCAAAACAAAACCAGTAAAAGTCAGGGACATGAAGCCCAGAGAGCTTTTCAGCTTTTATTTGAATTTGTACAGAGATAAAGAGGAGAATGTTGTGTTTGTGTCAGAAAGCGAGAGTCCGTTCATCTTTCGAACGAGTTCAGCGAACGACAAAAACAAACAAACAAACAAACAAACAAACAAACAAACAAACAAACAAAAAGAAGCAGTTCGTAGTTTACACACTTGGAACGGTGTTCGTATAAAAAGCGCTTCAGGTGACAAGGACAAAAAAAAAAAAAAAAGAAAAAAAAAGAAAGAAATTTAAGGGTTCGGTTCAGCTTGCCGAGACAGACAAATTCAACGGAAAGCGAGAGCGAGGAACGCTCTCGGACAGATGTGTGTTTTGCTTTTCGTCTTCTTCCTTTTCGCTTGCTGCAGAACGCTTCTTTACAGTCTGAAGCGAGAGCCTGAAGGCGTCGCCGCGGCGAGGGCTCGTTCCCGCGCGCCGCGTTTGTGACGCGCAGAGAGAGACGGACTGGAGGAGGGAGGTTTGGTGTTTGGAAATGCCGTCCGTTTAAAGTGCTTCATGACAAACACAGTGTACAAACCCAAGATCAGTTACAAATACATGTAAAAACATATTCAAGGGTGCAACAAAATCTAACAAATGAGCTTTTAACTTAACGTCGTAATAAATACAAGCATTGCACATTGTCACATGACGTGTATATATATATGTATTTATATATATATATATATATTTATATGTATATAATGTGTTTTTTCTCTTCAGAGTAGTGAAAGAGCAGACAGTTTCCATTGGTTTGAGCTTCGCAGCCTCGGATCAGCGGTCCTCCGGTTCGCAGCGTGAAGCTCACGTTTCCTCTTTGACACAAGAGTCCGGTTCTTTGGAGGAGAGGCCGCGGCCCAGTCCGTCTCCTCCGGAGCCTTGACGGATTCTCTCAGAGATGCATCCACACAGCAGCAGCAGCAGCAGCAGCAGGAGGAGGAGGAGCAGGAGGAGGAGGAGGAGCAGGAGGAGGAGGAGGAAGAGGAGGAGCAGTCCCAGGGTCACAGGTGGGAAGAGGTGAACACATGAAGGCTCTCGAGGCCGGATCTCTGAGCGTGTGTAGGCGTGAGCGTTGTCTCCTCGGGGCTGCGGTGGCACTACGGGGGCAGCAGGGGCGGCTTGAAGGTGCAGGCGCCGGTGCACTGGCGGGGAGTGAGCATCTTGCAGGAGAAATGGTGAAGGGCGTCGTGAGCTTCTGGGGGGGAAGAGGGCCCATCGGTGACGACATGAAGGCGAGAACAACAACAAGAGTTCGATTAGTGGCCGGCTCTGTTTTAATTCCGACATGTGCAACGAGGCCTGCAGAAAGAGCAACGCACGACCTGTTTCTGTTGACAAACAGGCGGGAAATCTCACAAGTTATGAAAAATGGAATTGAAAAAAATGCCCACTTTGTTTCTTCCGTTGAAACAAACCATGTTCAGTTTATCTCTTGAGCATTTAAAAGTAAAAAAGAAACAAAAAAAACATGAACGATGAAACATAAAATTTGTGTTTAACTTTTTCATTAAATCTTGTATTTAAGCACTTTGATCTCATTGGACAAAACGTCACAATCTTTATATATGTATATTAGGAGAAATAAGCCTAAACCTGGGTCTGGATTTGACTCCTGGCCTTAAATACTTAATAAATAGAAGCTGTCCTAAACAGAAAGACCACATTTGATTTTGTTAATATCACATGTCTGAGTGGTGGAATGACAGCATCTCCTGCTCCGCAGCTCAGAAGAAAAGCTGAAAACTGCAGGAAGTTGTTGAGTTTCCTCACATCTGCGTCATGCTGCTCCTTGTTCTGGGTGAAAACGTTGCCGTTTTAAAGGAACAATTTAATTTACGTTTGAACTTTAACTGGACCGCCCTGACGCGGGAATGTATTTTGATCCTAGCCGCAGCACTGGAGCTCTGGCTGTGTGTTCTGTGTCTTCTGCAGCTGCTGGACGATTTTCAGATTTCCAGAGAATAAGAGAAATGAGTCAAAAAGCTGGTTTATCTTATGCTTTGGCTGTTCTGCCTCTCTTGGTCAAGGATGAAGTGCCACACTTTCAGGTAAATGATGGTAGCAGTGTGGAAAAATAAGGAAGGTGTAGCAAAGATATGCAAAAGGACACAATGATTAACACCAACTTGCTCTCGATGGGGGGGCCTGTGATTATTTTATTTTATTTTAGTGAGACTTGTTGTGTTTTCCTGTCTGTGGACATGAGAGTTTTAACGTTTTAACAGCTCAAAGAGTTTTTTTCACCAGCACCATTATTTGTCTATGTGCATATGTGTCTAATAGGCTTGGCGTCTAGTAAAAATAATTGTATTTAAATACCAAACAACTCAGGGATGGAGGAACATCCAATAGCCTGAAGCTTCACAATTCATAAACTGGATTCTGTAGATGTTGTCATAGTTGTGGTGATGATCAACCCGACATTTCTCCTCTTCTTCTTTCATTTTAGTACCGTTTCCCAATCTTTTTTTATCGTGCAGCTTTGAAGTTTGAAACCATGATTCGACCGCCACGAGAATGTCATCGAAAATTTTAAAAACTTATTTTCATTTTGAAGAAAATCTACAAAACAATGTGGTCTCACACGCGAGACTAACAAAGCAAACTCTTTCCCGTCTCCTACTATTGAGTTTTCCCGATGGCGTAACTGCGAACGTCGACGTTCAGGGAGATATTTGTGGTTTCAGCTTCTGCTAGAGGAAAGTAGCAGGTTTGTTTTGTTTTATCCAGTTTAACTGCGGGTCCAAATAGAAGTGGTTTGAGAGATTTTCTGTCCTGCTGAGCACCAACAAACCTCTCTGGTGAAAATTAAAAAAAAAAAAAAAAAAAGAGAAAAAGAATTATTTTTGACAAAGAAAAAAAACGACAAAAAGTTAAAAATCTCCTCCAAAAGTTTTCAAACGGTGTTGAAGTTTTAGGGCTCAATATTTTTCTGATTGAAAAGGAAAATTAGGTCAATTTTATCTAATCTTGAAGCTCTGCTGTTACCAGAACCGTCATAAAGTTCATCTCTCCAGCTAAGCAGTTGTTATTGCCTGAAAACCTGGTTTGTCTTTCCCCAGTTATGACATGATTTTATATATATATATATATATATATATATATATATATATATATATATATATATATATTTTATTTTTTTTTTTATGATTATTTTACTCCATCCAGTCTCATCGTTCAGCATCACATGACAGTGTTTCAGTTTGCTGGATTTTGTTAAACGTTTGACAGCACTTCTTCCCTTTTTTATATAGCGACGACTGAATAACATGTAAATAAACACATTACCCAAAGAGAAACAGAAATTACAATTGACATAATTAAAAGGGAAACATTTTAGCCGTGTGGTGAACACTTGAAAGCAAATGTCACCAAAGATGTGACAGAATAGGAGCTGATGAGCATTTTTTATGCATCTAATGAAACGGTGGAGTAGAGATGCCTCTCCACTGGAACAGCCGAGCAGCAGCAGCAGCAGAAGAAGAAGAAGAAGAAGAAGAAGAGATGAGGGGATGGAATCAGAAAAGCACCGGAAATAAGAGGAGAAATCTGTCATAATTGGTTGTCTTATATGTTCATTTAATGACACTTACTATTACATACAAAATTGCCACATTTTGTTTAATTTGGCTTATAAATTGCACTGTTGTTTTGGTCTTTTTTTGCATATTTTCCCCATGCAGAAACACATTTTGAATGAAAATTGACGACAACCCGATCAGCTGAGCTCAGGTCTCATCTCAGAAACACAATTTCCTGCAAAATGAGCAAGTAAATAAAACAATCGCTCTAAACGACAGACGGGGTGATTTTATTAAGTCAGATCATCTTCGTTTGAGACGTGTTTTTTTTCAGTTTTTTTTTTTTTGTCCTCATCACTCACAATAAAAATACCTTCCGGCCGTTATGAAACGGAGGAATGAATATCGTGGCCAATGGTGCTTCCCACTGGAGGCAGGCTTGAAAAATGAGGGGCTGCACTTTAACTCTTCCTTACAGTAAATACTGACCGCTGACGAAAGGAGAGGCTGACTGAAAAATGGTAATAATAATAATAAAAAAAAAAGTAGCACGTGCATATATTTTCTGAGCTTGTGGGTGAAAATGTGAGTATTGTTTTCTCCCTGTGGACCAGATCAAATTCACCGTTTAGCGTCTGCTGCGTTGCACAACGAGCCTTTCTCTCGCCGCACAAACTGTCCACTAAAGGAGTAAAATAAAATAAAATACCCGGTCGAAAAGGATTACTGAGGAAAGGGAGAAAAAAATAAGAATAAAATCAAATGGTGAGCATTATGTGGAGGAGTGTAATGTGTGCCGTTTGCCCCCTGTGGTATTTAGAGTGACCCCTCTGTGTACTCGAACCCTGTATTTAAACGACTGTAACGTTAAACCAATCCTTTAACGGGTGGCATTAGTTGATGTCTACTGCATGTAACCGATACAGAGCTACATAATGGTCTGTCTATTCAATTTTCCAGATCATGATTTAGGAGAAAATGACATTTGCAAGCAAAACAATGTGGTTTCAGTTTCCACCTCGGCCATGGCACGACATAAGAAATGAACGTGGAGCTTTGCAGGGGGCGGCTCCCAACACAACTCAACTTCGTGTCTTGATATTTCAAATATGCGAGTGTCACTTTTTCCTTTTATGAGCGTGAGAAGCTAGCCGGATTCAACGGACAAGGAGTCGTGTTACTTCAACTTAAAGGAGGACCGATCTGAGTCTGCCTGCCAGGGCAGCAGAGAGAGACCCACCTCGAACAATCTGCAGCTGCTGGACCATCTCCTCCCTGTAGGACAGCTCACGCTTCATTTGATCCTGGAAATTATCTGAGGAAGAACAAGGGACCCTCATCGTGTGGACAGACTCTCTGCTCTGCGTCTCGGCTTTTTGCTTCTCGTTTCTCTGGCGGCTCCTCGCTCGCCGAGCGCACTCACTTTTCGCCTCTCATACCTTTCAGATGCTGAAACTCTCTCTCCAGCTTCTTCCTCAGCTCCACTTGCTCCACCAGCTGCTTCTGCAACTCCTCTGGAAAGAGACGATAGCGTCAAGACGGATGAGCCCATCGCATCTCCACATACTGATACAAGTTAAAATATATATATATTTAAAAAAACACACCTGATCAAATTCACATCCTATTTTCTTTTTTTTCTACTCATAAGGATCTGTTGCAGCTCCTGCAGTAAAGCGACTTCAGGTGTATTTCTATCCTTGATAACAACCATTCTCTCTCTCTCTCTCTCTCTCTCTCTCTCTCTCTCTCTCTCTCTCTCTCTCTCTCTCTCTCCCAGGCTGCCGCAGTAATTGCCATGCATTGCCTGGAGGTGGAGACGATAATAACGGAGTCCCAGGGTTTTTCCAAGCGTTGTAAAATAATTAGCTGCCGCGCCTCGGGGTTACGGCTCTGTTCGTTAAAATATTAATAGCCTCTAAACGATTTCCCCCTTACAATAATAAGTCAAAACTCCTACATCTCGTGATTAAGTGGTTAACAACTATGGAAACACTGTAGGCCTATAAAATGCAAATTCGCGTTCGGGAGACTTTGGGCGCGCGTTTGTGTGTGTGTGTGTGTGTGCGTGTGTGTGTGTGTGTGTGTGTGTGTGTGTGTGTGTGTGTGTGCGCGTGTGTTCTCTCTCTCTCTCGCGCGCGCGCCTTTAGCGGCTTCGTTTTTGAATCAGGTGGAAATCTGCGGGTTGGTTTTATTCACGCGCGCGTTGGGTTTGTTTAAATCGCTCAGGGGCCTCAGTTTCGCTTCGTAAACGTGAACGATCAAAAATAAAAACGAGGAAATAAGATCTGCCCCCCCCCCCCATCCCCATCTCCTCTCCTCTTCCCCCTCTAAATCGCTGCCACGTCGTGAATTATTGCGTATGATGTGTTAACTTTAAGATTTTGAGGCTTAAAGCGCTTCCTACCTTTGGCCATGTTCTCCAGATCTCTCTCGTGGACACTGATATCGATGCGTAAAGCTCCATCACCTGCAAAAAAAAAAAAAAACGAAACAAAAACAAAAACAAAAAAAAAAATCTGATGATGTCAAGCTTTTAGTTGTAAACAATCAATCGGGAAATACACGAGAGGATGCTTTCAAAACCTTGTCTGTCCGTCTGCTCCGGGTAGGAAGCCGCACCGCGCTGCGTTTGCATGTCGGTCATGTGATGGACGCCTGGACAGAGAAACGGGAGGACGGTCGTCTTTTTGGCCTCAAAAAAAAAAAAAAAAAAGGCTGCTGCTCGAAACGCGCTCGAACCGAACAGCCGGTAATGAATCGGATCGATAATCTCACCGCTGGGTCTGCTCGACTGCTTGGAGCCGTAGGCGGGAGGTACGTTCAGGAGGAGCGCCGGGCCGTCCTTTTCATGTGGGTACACCTGCAAGACAGAGGGGCAATTACACGCCATTTGAGGGCGGCTCTTCACATAATTGCAGCCATTCAAAAAAGAAAAAAAAAAAAAAAATTTGAAGCTGTTTTATTTAATTATTTTTTTTAAATAATAATAATATTAATAATAATAGTAATAATTAAAGGCTTTTATTTAAAATTATGACTAGTACGAGTTGGCCTATTTGGGCTTTAATTTAATCTGTGATCTACAATTGACCAGGTTCGTTGAAATAATAATAATAGTAATAATAATAATAATAATAATAATAATAATAATAATAATAATAACCGTCGTTGTAGTTTTTTTTATGTATATTTTAAAATAATAATAAAAATAATAACAGTCCTGCTGCCTTGCTCAAGAGCTGCTAATGTTCTCTCTGTTTTATAAAGTGCAAAGGCCAATTGCCTTTGATTAAGTCCGTGCTGGTCACCATTTCTCTCATATTTACCCCTGCTGCTTCAGCCTAACTTTCCCTCCGGGGATCATTAAAGCTTCATCTCATCTAATCTCACCTCATGAAGCGGGGAGCCGTTGCGCATCTGCCGGTCCTCGTCCGACGAGCCCCGCGGTGATGCCCCAGCTGCCCCGGGGCTGGAGGAGCCGTCGGGTCGCTCCTGCCCCTCCTCCGCAACAGAACAGACCCGCTCGAGCGCGGGGGAACCTCGCAGGTCCCCACCGGGGGAGATCAGGACCGACTCCTCTTCCTCGGGACCCCGGTTGGACTCCACGTCCACGTCCGGGTCGTCGTCTTCCTCGTCCACCACGCTGTCCCTGTCCGGAGAGGCCGATCTGTAGCTGGAGCTCTCGCTGATGAAATCCGGGGACAGGTAGCCCGGGCGCGCGCCGAACCCGTCCCGGTTGCCGTAGAGTTTGGCGATGGTCTCCGCGTCTTTGACCACGGGCCTGAAGGCCGAGATGTAGCTGATCTTCCTCTGGGAGGCCTCGTCCCCGGACTTGTCCTCGTCGTTCCTGGCGGAGGAGGACTGGGAGCTGGGACTGCGCTCGTGGTGGGGGTGCGGGGTTGTGTCTTTGGGTGTGTTTGCGCCCCTTTCGCTCTGGTCAGACAGGTCCAACTCGGCTTGCCGGACGCCCGGCCGCTCTGCCGGAGGTTTGGGCGGGGAGCCCGGATAGGGCGGCATGGGCAGGCCGCCGGCTGCGGGCCAGAACATGGGGAAAGCGGGGTAGAGGGAGTCCTTCGCGCCGGGCCAAAACACCCCGGGAACACTGGGCTTGCTCCCCTCAGTCACTCCGTCGCTCTTTTTCTGACACAGCGCGTAGCTGGGGAAGCCATACGGGTGGGGAGGGAACAGGGGTGGGGGGATCTTCTGGAGCATGCCAAAGCTCTTGCTGGGCACCGGGATGACCGGGTAGCTCCGCGCGCCGCCCGCCAAGCTTAAGTTATTGCTTCCCTGCTCCTCGTCGCACCGTAAAGTTTTGTGAGGGACCTCAGGGGAACTAGTTGGAGCCAAGCTGGACGAGGCCTGCGACTTCAGCGACGAGGACATCCCCGACCCGCTCATGGGCAGAGTCCTTTTCCTGCTCCCCCCGTTGAACATGGCCTTAACGTCCTCCCACGCGTGGTTTATATCCTCTGACGGCTTCTTGTCCGTCAGTTTCAGGTGCCGTCTCCACGAATTGAAGTTCGCCGCGTCCGGCTGCAGGTACTTGGACTCCGGGGTGCGGTGGGAGTGAAAAATGAACTTATTCGGGGAGAAATACATGTTGCAAAAGCTGCATTTGATGCACTTCGCCCTGGAGCTGTTGTACCTGGCGGGGATGAAGCTGCCCCTGCAGCCCCACGCGCACTCGTGCGACACGTCGAAGGCGAAATTCTCCGGCAGCTTTGGGGGGCTGTGCGCCCCCAGGAACGACTTGCAGAGCCGCTCGGCCTCCCGTTTGGTGATCATGCCGCAGCGCCTGGACGAGATGGGCATGGCCCCGGCGCGCCGCAGCAGCTCCAGCTGGACGGGCGTGCACTGCACGCAGGTGATGCCCAGAGCCACGCGGCGGTTGTGGATCTCGTTGTAGCTGTAGTTCTTCAGCAGCGTGCTGGAAATCTGGGCCAGGCAGAGTCTCTCCTTCCCATCTATGACTAGAGAGACGATGGGCACCCCGTACAGGGAGGTTTCACTCACTTGGTTCGGTTTGAGGGAGTTTGGGCCGGAGAAGCTCTGCGCGTCCTGCTTCAAACTCGGGGAAGAGCTGGCGTCTCGTCCCGCGTCTCCAAGATGTCCGGGCATCGACTCCATCCCTGGAAGCCTGACGGTCAAAAACAAAGTGCTGAAATGTAGCTTTGGTTGTGGGAAGGGGGTGCACAACAATTTATTATAGGTAGGCTATATATACATATTTTAAAAAAAGCATTAAATGTAATTATATCAACTATTTAACCATAACTATTTTTTGGTGCTAATTTAAATCTAAATAAGTAATCAATATGCAAATAAAAACATTAATAATGCCATTAATATTTGTGTTATTATAGTTATTATAACAATAATAATAAATAAATAAATAAACAAATATGGAAATAGGCCTAATAATAGTTTATGAAGATTTTTACAACTGCAAAAGTGAAATCAGTCTGAGCTCTTCTTCTTCTGCGCGTCCGGCCTCCTCTACCGGATTTCTTGTTTGTTTTTTTTTGGTTTAGTTTTTTTTTTTTTTTTTTTTGGGTGACCTCCTGCGTGGAAGGAGGACCTCTCCTGCTCCCCTTATCTTCAAATCGGCTCAGCACTTACGGAGCAGCTACTTAAGAGTCACATAAGATCCTTACACACGGAAAGGGACAGAAGGAGAGCGCAGCCTGAGCTGCGCCAATGCGCTTAGCGGAGAGGAAAAGAGCAACTGTAAGCTGCTTTTCAGGTAATTACACGGATCCAAGCGTGCGTCCCCGCATTGTTAATAAAAGACCAGCCCTATATATAATTAAAGCTTCAGCGCAGATTAGCCTCAGACAGTAGCCGGGAATTAGGTTGGAGAGGGGCCTCTCTCTCTCTCTCTCTCTCTCTCTCTCTCTCTCTCTCGTGCGCGCGCGCGCGTGCGCGCGGACGCGCGTTTACCTGCGCCCACGGACTGCGTAATGGAGGCCGCGGAGATCTGGCACGCGGGGTTTTCATTAAAGTTTAACGGCCGAGTGATACAGTTTGATGCGGGACGCGCACGCCCCGAACTCGATTCGTGCTGGAGACGGAAACAAAACATATGTAGACATTGATATCGGTATTTTTTTTTTTAGTTAATTGAAGTTTAAATAATAATAATAATAATAATAATAATAATAATAATAATAATAATAATAATATAAATACCACGTACCTTTCTCCCCAGAAAAGACACTCCAGCGACGATCAGAGTGGAAAAATAAAACAATAAAATAAAAACGACAAGGAGATGAAATTTCGGGATCAATGCGTCCCGGATAGAAACGACGATTAAAAACAGGGGGACAAAACACCGCAGAGTGTGAACTCTGTCAGTTGGCTGAAATGCGAGGAGAAGAAGAAGCAGCAGCAGCAGCAGCAGCAGCGGCGCACAGGACCTCCATCCTGTTGGAGCTCAGGGAGGTGAATGGCGGGTAGACAGGAAGCACATGGCACCTCTCTCCTCCTCCTCCTCCTCCTCCTCCTCCTCCTCCTCTCCCTGCTGTCATGCTGATGTGTAATGGCTCTCCCTCTCTGCCTCCCCTCCTCTAACGCACACGTAAACACACGCCGAGCTGCACAACGCTTTGGATAATTCGCAATTGTTTTAGACTCACGGAGATGATGAGAGAGATAGTTCCCAATTAAGCCCCCGCTGACCCCCTGCGTTGGGAGAAATGTGGCCTCGAGATTATCGCCAGCTCCTGCTAATTCCGAGTCGAATCACAAAAGCGAATTATAAGACGATTTGTCAGAAACGTGCAGCATTTGCGCGGGGACGCAGTCAAGTGGGCGGCGTGTGAGGCGTGGCCCTTTAAACTCTAGTTAGTGAGGACCCTCTGGAGGCCCCGCTGGGGTCAAACCGATCACGGCGTTACATTTGCATTAAGGATCAGCTCGGTTGCGACTGCGCGGTCTTGCGTAATTTGCTCCCGGAGTCGAGGCGAGTTGCAGCACGCGTGGCGCTGCGGAGGGCGGACAGAGCACCGGAAAGGGCCCCGGATTATCAAGTTACTCGGCCATCTGTCAGGTTTCCACGCTCGCCACGCATAAAAAAACAAAAACAAAAACAAAAACAAACAAACGAAAAAAAAAAAAAAAAAAAAAAACAGCTTCTGCAGATTTAGGGACGTAAGAAGTAAGAGGCTGAAAGGAAGGATGGTCGCTAATCTAAGACAGATGCGTGGAAATTTAAGCAGGTTGAGTTCTGACTTATTGCAATGATAACTGAATGAAGCACCTGAAGTAAATAATGTCAAAACTCTATTGATATTAAATGCAGGGGTGTCCCTAGAAAGCCTTTCAAAGGGTTGATCAGGTTGAGGGGGGGAGGGATGGGGGTGGGGGGGGAGGGGGGGGTAGACCCCCAATAATAAATAAATAAAAAATACAAAAGAAAAAAAAAACTTGCATGCTGCAAAGACACCAAAAACAGAATTGAAATAACAGATAACGAAATGAAAAAAAAAAACACACATTACATGCTTTGCAGCATTCCTTTCCAGTGCAAAATGAATTAATCTTAATTGATAAAATGACCTAATAACCTAACAAACGTGTTAATTAAATCACACTCATATGTTTATTGGCCTATGATTTACTGCAAGACATTGTTGAGCTAATTAGACAACGTGGCACATAAGTTCATTTTTTTGAGTTTCTTTGTTCAAATGATCAGTGGCAAGCCAAGATGTTTTGTTTTTGTTTTATGAACATATATTTTGAACAGCGATGCAGAACATCTGGATGAAGTGCTCCAGATGTGGGTCGGTTTTCCTCTTCCCCATTTTAATTTTTAACCAGTATTGTACAATTGAACTCCAGATATTGTGCCCAATTTTCATTCATTCCTGTTCTTTTTCAAACAGACTGTCTTTCGAGGGTCAAACTACTGCATTTCCTGGGATGACGCCTAAAAGTACTTTCAATCATATCAAAACGTCCCTCTGACGGCTACAAGCTGACTTATGGTCGCTTGCTACAAAACATAAGCTGCCAAAGAGGCGCATCTGCTATCAGGGAGTAATGACCTGCATCTTAACGCAGCCCAGGAAACTCCGAACTTCCACCAAAAAAAGTCGTGCAAAGAATAATAATAAAAATCAACCTTTATACAAATATTTACAGCTGGTAGTCGGTTTGCCATTTACGAGGCAAAAGTTGGTCGGCCGAAAAAAGTTCTTCTGATGGCTCCATCATGCAGCCAAGTCTGTGACAGAACAATGAATTGTCACTTGCATTAAGTGGCTCTTTGTAACACGTTTTGCATGGGAGTTGGTGGGTTCCGGGTGGGAGGGGGGAAAGGGGGAGACCAGAGGGCAAAGCAGACCCCTGAAAGGCTTTGACCGGCCCTGATAACGCAGCGAATTTGTTACCAGATGCAAAACGCCTGTTTTTTTGTTTTGTTTTTTTTTTTTGGTCGGTTTGATAAAAACAAAACAAAACAAAACAAAACAAACAAAAAAAAAACAACAACAAGAACGCCTTCATGTTGTCCCTCATCAGCCTGCGTGCAGCCTTCTCTCTCTCTCTCTCTCTCTTCCCCGCAATATTGCCGAACCTCCTGGGCCCTCCCATCTCCCTGCAAACTGATGCCGAACCTGATCCTATTAGGCGCCTCCCCTCCTCTTTCCCCCCCCCCCTAATAATTACAATTTTATACTGTAATTATTCCTCTCCTTTTAATTATTTAGGCCGCCGAGCTGAATGCAGCCTTTTGTCGCCGCTTATTCCGGGAGAAACGTGAGCTGACGCGGCCGCAGATCAGCAGCGAGGAGTTTTTAATTAGAGACATTTCAGCGGTAATTTTACGCGAGCGCCCTTCATTATTCCCGTTGGATACAAATTACCCCGGCCTCATTGATATGCGCTCGACAGAAAAGCTTTTAGCCCGCAGGAGAAGCGCGCCTTCAGGTGTCCGTCCCCAACTCAGCAGGTGAGCTTCAGCACGACG